>CP139509.1:208344239-208944239 GCA_021014915.2 Artemisia tridentata subsp. tridentata | reverse complement strand
TCAAATAAAAATTAAGAAAATACAAAAATCCAAAAATATTTTCCTTTTTCTAAAAAAAAAACCTTCTTTACCCTCTTAACTGTTTAATTCTATACTTCTCTTAACCTCTTCTATCGTTTAATTCTTCACCATATCTTCATCTTACCTATATGGTTGTGAGTGGTGCGGGGGTCCTCATAATGGTGGAAATTGTCCCGGTTGTAGCATGGTAGAATTGGGAAACGGGTTTGTCTATGACCAAAATCCCTATTCTTACTATGAAACAACCGACTTTTTCGACCAATCCCCGCAACACCAGATGGAGACATACTCGTGTGAGTTTTGTGGAGGTAGGCCTCACCACGGTTTTGATTGTCAAACAGGGAACATGCTTGTCTATGAGCAGGTTCCGTGTAACAATCAAAATTTTGGTTTTGACCAATATCCATATTATTCACCGAGTCAGTCACATCAGTTTTACTGTTGTGAGTTCTGTGGAGGTCCGCATTTTGGCTCTGATTTTCAAACGAGGAACCCGCTTGCCTATGAGCATGTTCCTTATGATAATCATGTTCCATCCAGTTTTGACCACCCTTCACAGTACACACCTCCTCCGCCACTTCCTTAAATTAACTTTAATCAAGTTCAAGCTATAATGAACCAACTTCAGGATTTGATTCTTAGAATTTCACCACAAGATCCTCCTGTTGACTTATTTTATCATGAGGAGAGTGAAGAGGATGATACGGAGACTACAATGGACGAGGAGCAATTTTCTAATCAACAAAATACCGCTCATGTCCCACCTTCGACACTAGCTTATATACCACCGCATGTCGCACCACCCGTGTTTGGAGAAGAGAACGGAGAGATCGACTCACTCATTAAGGAACCTTTAGATACCTTTTCAATGGGGGACAAGGAAATCGAATGTAAACCTTTCGAGGATATCGATGACCTTGTTCCAATCCCAAGGGTATCTGAGAAAGCTTTTTCGATTTCAATCGATAATCCTCTTTTTGATTTCGATTCTGATTATGCTTTAAATGTTGAATATCCAATTTTTGAATATGAGTATGAGGAGATTTGTGAGGATGAGCCTAAAATTTTTGATACATTTGACAAAATCATCGTTTATTCTCTTCCCGATATTGATTTTGATTACAATTCAACTTTTGGTAATCCTTTGCATCAAAATCAAGTATCTTGCCAAAACGTTGCACCGCTTCTCATATCTAAACGTCTAGATATTTCCTTATGGGAAGTGGAGCGATTCGATCCTTTCTTCTCTTTAACACATTCGGGTGAGATTACTTGGATGATGGTTCGACTTACACATCGATATATGAAGATACCATCATCTCATCCTGTGGCATACATACTTTCGGTAAGTGTGTATCGCTATTTCCATCCACACTTAATTCTAAGTGTTGGGTCTGGCCTTATGAATAAACCTAAATAACACTTGAGTCAAGCTAGAGACTCGAACAAAAATAAGCGCTTCTCGGGAGGCAACCCGTGTTATCTATCTTTCTTTATTTTCATTTTTATTTTTATTTTTATTTTTAATAAGTGTGATGTGGTATTCGGATTAGTGTGGAGGTGTGCTTCTTTCCATGTTGTGTATGCAGGTACCCGTTTTTGCTTGTAGGATTCCCTATGATCGTGAAGACCGCCGTGCTTGTTTTCAAACCCTCGAGCTCGGTCTCCGATCATTTTCATGTTTATATATAGGGATAACCTTTGTCATAAAAATAAATGTTTTTCTTCCCCTATCACACTTAGAATTTTTAAACATATTCCTTTTTCGATCCTAAGTGTGGGGGTAACACCCGTTATTTTTAAACATTGAGGCCAATGTTCAGTTTTAGTGTTGGGGGGGGGGATTTCTATCGAAATGACTATACCGGTGCTTGTCTGTGCCTCACGCAACCCCGTTTTTAACCTATATATTTGTTTAACTATTTTTCAAAAAAATAAAATAAAATTTATTTGCTTAAATAAGTAGGCCCGTAGTTAAGGACAAAGGAGATCCTGACTTGACTGAGTATTGCACTCTAGTTTTTCCCTTAGCTTTCGAGACTGAGCGTTTGCAGAACTTAAAATTTTGCAAAGAATGAAAAATGATAGAGTTGAATATAAGTTAGATGCTAAGCGTGGAGCAGTTGGATCTCTTTAGAGCTCATAGAGGTTAATTGTGGCTTTTTGCTCCCACCAGCTAAATAACACATAAAAAAAATAATGTTTTCAACAATTAAAGATGCACGGTTTTTACAATTGTTAGTTTTTACTCCTTTTTTAGAGAATTCCTGCTTATAAAAGTTGGGTACACATCAGGGTACTGTCAGTGTTACGGGGAAATAATACAACTGATTCCTGATAGATAGCTGCTATTGTTTCGGATGTTGAAAGACCGCAGGACTCGAGGTTTGGCACCAGAATATATATATATATAAAATATATATATATATATATATATATATATATATATATATATATATAATAAACCGAATCCGAAATAAAACTACTGTTTTCTGACGGTTCGCTCCCGTTGACTCGGTTGTTTAAAGGGTTGAGCTAATAATAATAAAAATCCAAGACCGATAAAAGTTTTCTGTTTCCTGACGGTTCGCTCCCGTTGACTCAGACTTCAAAAAGGTGGAGGAAATTCCCAAGGTCAAAATAAGACTACTGTTTCCTGACGGTTCTCTCCCGTTGACTCGGTTGTTTAAAGGACTAAGGGCTAATACTGCTTAATAATAAGAATAATAAAGCCAAATTTCGACTCCGGGGATATCTAAATAAAGCTTCTATCTCTGGACTCGTAGATGAGTTGTTTCGGATGAAATAAAAAGGATATCCCCTAAAACATGTTAAATTAGGACCTTGATGTGGACCTCATTTTTATCTACAGCAGTTCTCTATGGAAGGATTTTAAACTAATTATTGTCTAAGCCGGGAGCCTTTATAGGACTATAATCTATCGAAATAAGAAAAACTTGTTTTTCATAAATAAAATCCTTAGAGCAACTAGGAATAAGGGAGCAAGGAGTAGCTGCGCGCACACAATTAGCATCTATGAGTAGTGTTAGCATCTAATTTTATATTTAACTGTGATTTCGTTTTATGCTTGGTTTAGGGATTGCGAAAATCGAGGATGATGATCTTTATCTCCTGGAAACACCCAGTTTGCGTGTTTCCGGTTCTTTAAGCCTTTTATATTATCTGAATAAAATTCTTATTATTTATTAATTAATTAATGGTTAAAACGGGGCGTTTTCGAATCAAAAGTTTTTTATAACCCTTGATGAACATCTTTCTGTTCTTGTTTGATGTGAGGGATTATTAGTTAAGGGGGGTTAAAAGATTTTCTTTCACAACGTGTGTAATAAACATTGCGTGTGGGACCAGTAATGGCTTAGTGTGGGGGATTTTGATGTATGCTGAAACACACATCATTTTTATACCGGGAAACACACTAAAACGGACAAATAACCATAAAATATGCTAAATTATATTGCAAATATGTTGTATATGTGTTATTATGTCTTGCAGGTACAAGGGTTTGAAAACAAAGCAAAAACGGTGATTTTCAGAGGAGTTTCGACGAAGTTTTCGCATTTTTCGAGGTTCAGACGATGTCTAAAAAATTCCCCGATTGCACCATTGGAAAGAGCACGAAAAAACGAGTCCGACAGTACTTTCATTTATTTTTGTGCCATTCCTTAACCCTTTTAAAATGGCAGGTCAAAACACATTTTGACCCTTTTTATTTATAAAAATCTGACCTGATCATTTTTGTACTTAAATTGAACCAGAGGCACTATTATAACGAAGTGCTGCTCTGGCTCAGCTGGAAAAGCATTTCACCCGTGACCGAGAGGTCTCGGGTTCGATCCTAGTCGCGGACGGGTAATGGTATATATACCATTGCCACGTGGCACCACTCAGGTGGTGACACGTGGCGACCCGACCCGACCAGATTCGGATCCGACCCTTGACCCGTCCCGGACCCGTGACCCGACCCGACACGCTGGCAGGTGGACCCCACCTGCTGACGTCACTGGCGGCTGCCAATGACAGCCTGCCACGTGGCGGCGGCGCTGACAGTATTAAATGCAGGTACGATGTTAAAATGGCGGCGCCGCAATGTCGGACTGACAGGTGTCAGTCCGAGGTACGACGTGGCAGGCGGCTGACCAATAGGAAGGTGACACGTGTCATCTGTGACGAGACATGTACAGGACGGCGCAGTACGAGGTACGAGGAATGTTCTGGAATGGAGGCTGACCAATAGCATGGTGACACGTGGCGCTGGTGACGAGACTATCCTAGGAAGGATCGAGAATGCTGAAGATATGAAATTACCGATCTACCCCTGGGCCCAAATGACTATATAGCACCGATCAGATCGATGAACAGAGGAAGAAAAAAAACATACATGAAAAAATTCACACACATAGTAGTAGGAGTAGAGTAGAAATATTATTAGAGTAGGATTAGATTAGCTTATTTCTAGCTTATGGTAGTAGCTTATTTTCAAGTGCTTATTTTGTAATCAACTTATTTTGAGCTTAATGATAATGAAGGTTTGGAGTCCCACTTAGCTTAATATTATTGCTTATTTCTTCTTCTTCTACTCTTCTATCTTTTTTTTTTTTCTTTTCTTATCTAATAATCTATTTTAGCTTTTATAGCTTCTTGTAGCTTATTAGATTAGCTTATTTGTGATAAGCTCTCTCATAGCTTATTCACTTTAAGTTATACTCTTTACATCTTTTTGTCTTGAATAAGCTCTACCTATTAGCTTATTTTTAGACTAAAAAGACTAGCTTTTTGATAAGCTTTTCAATAGCTTATTCAAATAAGCACTTTTTGTTACTTAGTTTTCTTTTCAAACCCTCTTTATAAATAGTTTCTAATAGTCTTTTTACTACTTATTTATATGTCACACCCCCAAATCGGGTTGCAACGGAATGGAATTCCGGGGGCGTGACTTTCATGGAAACACAGTTACAGTTATATCGAACGACCTATATGAGTCGTTTAAAAATACATCGTTTGATTTAATTAAACATTTCAGAGTTTCAAGAGTTAGGTCCCAAAGTACTAGCCAAAAGAAAAGTAATAAGTTTTTAACATAATTCAAACGATGTAGTAAAATGCAGAAAATCTTCGTGTGACGCAACCTCTATGGTAACTCGAACACGCGACTTCCTGGATAAGTATACCATACCTTAAATACCTGAGAAAATACATGCTAAAAAGGGTCAACAATAATGTTGGTGAGTCCATAGGTTTAAGTAATAAACAGTAATGTTCGGACCACAAGATTTCAGTAGTAATGACCATTATAACAAATACAATGTCATCGAAAAATAAATACAATGCCCTAAGCTCATGACCCCGAAGCTCAACGTAATCCAATGCAATCAAGCATAAATAGTAATAATGCCCCAAACAAGTGTTTGCCAGACACTCGGAAATAATCCGAATGATATGCATCCGTTTGACCTGTACCATGGTCATGTTGGCGCAAACCAACCCGGACGGGGATGTTAACCCAAATAGATCTATTCATAACATTCGCGCTTACGAGTAATTAACGGTTCATGATTAAAGGGGACTTAATGGCGTAATGGGTAGCTTAGGCATTGTAACAGTTTTCAGTACTTGTGTCCTTAAAAGAAATAAGCAATGTATTCTCACCCCGAGAGTTTAGAAATAATGTAATCAAGTAAAAACGGGGCTATGGAAACTCACCTGTGAAAATCAGTAAATGGTACAAGAAATATGGTGCACTGGAAGGTGGCTCGGAATCTAACCGCAACCTAGTATTAGTAATATGACTTAGGTCGTGAAACAAAATTGTAAATGCATTTTATAAAAGTTATATCACCGTACATGTTTGTTTGTAAGTTTAGTTATAAAAATAATGTTATTTCGTTGTGTCATATCAATAGTCAAAACATATTATTTTTGGAACTTTAATAGGTTTATATCGTAGTTGCGCTATAATTGTTTAAGTATTGTATATTGTATAAATTCTGGACATGTATATAATATATACATAGAATAATACTTCATTTATTTGGTCCGTTTCGCCTGAATCGGCCGTTTAGGCCCTTAAAACTGATTCAAAAGATTTTGACAGCTTTTATTAAAAAGCGGTGCATATTTTCAGCACAACTTTGAATGTCCATAACTTCTTTATTATTGAGAGTTACGGCTCCAGTAAAAGCCTGTTTTGTAGGTAATTATATTATCTATGAAAAGTCTTTTATAAGTTTTACCCGTTTCGGACTAGAAATGGGTCAAAAACAACGCAGAAAATTCTGGCAGCACGTATATAAAGTGCTGTCAAAAGCTGTTAAAAATATAGTTTTTGTTAAAAACTTTGGCAGGCCGTAACTTATTCGTTTTAACTCCGTTTGCTATGTTCTACCTATCTCCGCGAAGGTATTTAAGTATACTAACATATTTTAAGGCTTCGGCTATCCAGTTTATCTTTTAAAGTCTGGTTTTTCCTTATATAAAATTCTGACAGCTTGTAGGTTATTTTCAAAAAAATAGTTTTCGTCGCTAAACTTTAAAATCTCATATCTTTTTCGTTATAAATCCATTTTTATCCATTCAAGCGACTATGGTTTCGTTATAAAATCTATTTTCTATTTCTTCAACCAAAACTTGTAAAGTATTAACTTATTTTTCTAAAAATTAGAAATTTGGCAGCGCTTCCGCGCCTATTTTTAAAAGTCCATTTTCTAATCACAATACTTACTATATCACAATCCGCAACTATTCTAATCACTTGCAAAACTAGTCTAATCCTTCCACCAACAATTTTTATAGTTCTAAATAGACAAATTAACATAATAAAATTATAAACTTGACAAAATAAATAATAAATGTGTAGAATTTAATATAAATTCATATTAGCACTTTTGGAACTATATTTTCTATAAATCAAACTATTATGATTCAAGACTAATATGTACACATTTTTATTATCCAAATAACATTGTAATAAATATTTTTACTTGATTTCATCATAAAAATTCACAACATGTATTAAGGTGATATAAGTAATTAAATGAGTTTAAATAATGATTTAAACTTAATAAATGTATAAATATGCATAATAAATATAAAAATAATAATGTAAAAATATATACTACATAATAAAACAAAATAACCCGCAATACCACTCCAAAACAATTTATAACTAATCTATAAACCCCGAACTAGCACAAATAACACTTGAAATGATCAAAGCTATTTTCTTTCTTCCTTTTGAAACCTTGGCAGAACCTAGTATATATGTGGGAGAGTGTTTTTATAATTTTTCTAAGTGTAAAATGGTGTGTGTGTAGCTTGTGCATTTATATACCAAAAATATCTATGCTTTGTACATTTTAACACATAATGTGGTACTAGTAATAATGAAAACTAAACTTATAAAACAAGTTGGGGGGGGGGGGGGGTTTTCGGCCAAATTAGGGGGAAAGGGAAAAATGAGTATGGTGTGTAAGAGAGTTGGTAATTGTGTGTATTTTTATTAGTATATAATGTATTGTGTAATTGTTTTGGGTATTAAGTTAACTAGAAATAAATTTTAGTGGTACCATATGAAATATAATAAAGTTATAAAAATTATAAAAATGTATTTTGTATAAGTAGTGGGTGTTTAAATAAATATTTTTTCGTAATTTATTAACTCGCCGTAATTATATACATTTTAAAATATATATAATAATTGAATTCAAAACATATGATAAAATAATACTAGAATTTTTGTAACATTGTTTTGAGTGTAAAAGTATATTAGGACCTTTACTGGGAGTATTGGGTATATTGTTCTTGCATAACATTTGTATAAAAGTATATATTTATTTAATGAGTATGATTAAATAAAAATGCATATGCAAGTAGGACCAAAAATGAAAATAGTATCATTGGAAATAATTTAGCAATATGTAGACTAATTATAGTCTATGGGTTGTGCACTAAATAATGTTGTCGGTTACGCGGTTAAACTAGAAAGTTACGCGCAAAAAGTATTATTGAAATTTTAAAGTAATAATTTCAAGTTTAGTAATAAGTATTGACCTGGCAAATTACGGGTTGTTATAGTCTTCCACCCTTAAAGAAATCTCGTCCCGAGATTTAATTTGCGTTGGTTGATGAGGTGTTAGTAAAGAGATGTGGATATTTCTGACGGATTTGGTCTTCTCGTTCCCATGTAAACTCGGGACCTCTTCGAGAATTCCAACGAACTTTCACGATAGGAATTCGACTTTGTTTCAATCGCTTGACATCACGGTCCATGATTTCCACCGGTTCTTCCACGAAATTTAGTTTGTCGTCAAGTTGGATTTCTTCAAATGGAATAGCGAGCGATTCATCAGATAAGCATTTCTTGAGATTTGAAACATGGAATGTGTTGTGAACGCTGCTGAGCTCCGGCGGAAGCTCAAGTCTGTAAGCCACTGGGCCGACTCTAGCCAGAATCTTAAATGGCCCAATGTACCTAGGGTTTAACTTTCCTCGTTTTCCAAACCGTATCACGCCTTTCCAAGGCGAGACCTTTAACATAACCATGTCGCCAACCTTGAATTCCAGCGGTTTACGCCTCATATCAGCGTAACTCTTCTGTCGATCTCTAGCAGCTTGCAGGCGATTTCTAATCTGAATAATCTTTTCTGTGGTTTCGTGGACAATTTCCGGACCGGTGAGTTGAACGTCTCCAACTTCAGTCCAACATACAGGTGATCGGCACTTTCGACCATACAGTGCCTCGAACGGTGCAGCCTTAATGCTGGTGTGATAACTGTTATTGTATGAAAATTCTGCTAATGGTAAGTGTCTATCCCAACCCTTACCGAAATCAATCACACATGCCCGTAGCATGTCTTCTAAAGTCTGAATTGTCCTCTCGCTCTGACCGTCGGTTTGAGGATGGTATGCGGTGCTCATGTCCAGTTGCGTACCCAAAGCATTTTGAAGTGACTGCCAAAACCTGGAAGTAAAACGACTATCCCGATCGGAGATGATGTAAATTGGCACTCCATGCCGTGAGACTATTTCTTTCAAGTATAACCATGTAAGTTTCTCCATATTGTCAGTCTCCTTAATCGGCAGAAAGTGTGCAGACTTGGTAAGACGATCAACTATGACCCAAATCGTGTCATATCCGCTTGATGTCTTGGGTAACTTTGTAACGAAGTCCATCGTTATTCTCTCCCATTTCCATTGTGGTATTTCTGGTTGTTGAAGTAGACCAGATGGCTTTTGATACTCAGCTTTCACTTTTGAGCATGTTAAACATTTGCTGACGTAAGTTGCGATGTCATACTTCATGTTTGGCCACCAGTAAAGTTTCTTGAGATCCTGATACATCTTATCAGAACCTGGATGGATGGAATATTTTGACTTATGCGACTCGTGCATAATCAAATCTCGCAGACCACCAAAATGCGGTAACCAACTTCTATCCTTGAAGCATAGTATTCCATCTGAACGTTTCTCAAACGCTTTATCCATACCCCGAAGATTCTCGCTCTTGATGTTCTCTTCTTGAACAGCCTCAGCTTGGGCATCTAAAATCTGTGTAGGTAGATTAGAATTGATGGTCATAACCAATGCTCGAACCCGTAATGGCTTAACCCTTTCCTTGCGACTTAGGGCGTCAGCTACTACGTTTGCCTTACCTGGGTGATAACGAATTTCACAGTCGTAATCACTGAGCAATTCTAACCATCTGCACTGTCTCATGTTGAGTTCCTTCTGATCTAATATGTGCTGGAGACTTTTATGGTCAGTGAACACTGTACACTTCGTACCGTATAAATAATGCCTCCAAATCTTTAGCGCAAAAACTACAGCTCCTAACTCCAAGTCATGAGTTGTGTAGTTCTTCTCATGAACTTTGAGTTGTCGAGAAGCGTAAGCTATTACCTTCTCATTTTGCATTAGTACTGCTCCAAGTCCCTTGTGCGAAGCATCGCAATAGACTACAAAATTTTCAATCCCATCGGGTAATGCCAAAATAGGTGCACTACAGAGTTTCTGCTTTAGCAACTGAAAAGCGGATTCTTGTTTCTCCTCCCATTCATACTTCTGATTCTTCTGTGTCAACTTAGTCAAAGGCTTTGATATCTTTGAGAAACCTTCGATGAATCTCCGATAATACCCGGCAAGACCTAAGAATTGGCGAATCTCTGTTGGAGTCTTAGGTGTTGCCCAGTCCTTGATAGCCTCAATCTTGGCATGATCAACATGTACTCCTTGACTGTCAATCACGTGCCCTAGAAATTGTACTTTCCGGATCCAAAAGTCAAATTTGGAAAATTTAGCATATAATTGCTCATTCTTGAGCAATTTCAGAATCGTTCTAAGGTGTTCTCGATGTTCTTCTTGGCTCTTCGAGTAGATCAAAATGTCGTCAATAAACACGATGACAAACTTGTCTAGATACGGCTTGCACACTCGATTCATTAAGTCCATAAATACTGCTGGTGCGTTGGTTAAACCAAACGGCATCACTTGGAACTCGTAATGACCATACCGAGTCCTAAATGCCGTCTTCGAAATGTCTTCCTCCCAAACTCTAAGCTGATGATAACCAGATCTGAGATCAATCTTCGAGTAGTAATTGGAACCTTGCAACTGATCGAATAAATCGTCTATTCTTGGGAGTGGATAACGGTTCTTTACCGTTAACTTATTTAGTTCACGATAATCAATGCACATACGGAATGATCCATCCTTCTTCTTTACGAACAGGACCGGAGCTCCCCAAGGTGAGGAACTTGGTCGAATGAATCCTTTGTCTAAAAGCTCTTGCAACTGTTTAGACAATTCTTGCATCTCAGATGGAGCTAATCTGTACGGTGCTCGCGCTACTGGTGCTGCTCCCGGCACCAATTCAATCTGGAACTCTACCTGACGGGTAGGTGGAAGTCCAGGGAAATCGTCGGGAAAAACTTCTGGGAAATCTCGAACTACTGGAACATCTTCAAGTCGTTTCTCGTCCGACTTCTTCTCTGTAATGTGGGCCAGAAAGGCATAGCATCCTTTCTTTATGTACTTTTCGGTCTTGATACATGATATAATACTCAATCGGGTTCCACTTCGTTCTCCACGGATAACTAAGGTTTCACCATTATAAGGAAGATGAACAACCTTCTCATCACAGATAATCCTTGCATGATTCTTGGATAACCAATCCATTCCGATAATGACGTCAAAACTTTCGAGTTCGATAGGCATGAGGTCGATGTCAAATGGACGGTTTAAAAAGTTAAAGGTACAACCACGGATTATAGTGTCGGTGCCAACTAAATTGCCATTAGCTAATTCAATGTTGTATGCAGTGCCTAATGTTGTTGGTTTAATACTGAGTAGAGGAGCAAATGTAGTAGACACAAAACTTTTATCGGCACCCGAATCAAATAAAACTGAAGCATAACGATTATTGAGAAGAAACGTACCTGTAACTACGTTCGGGTCATTCCTCGCTTCTCCTCCTCCAAGTACATAAGCTCTTCCCCGGGCTCCTCCAATCTGATTCCCAGTTCCCTGATTCCTTGTCCTTGGGCATTCATTCTTGACATGTCCTTTCTCGCCGCAACCAAAGCAAGTAACTGGAGCTCTCTGATTGGCTGCGAGAGTAGGAATCCTATAGTCTTTGGTCATATGGCCCATTTTATTGCAGTTACCACATATAGCGGGACATGATCCAATGTTATGGTGACGCTGACACTTGTCACACTTTGGGAGAGTACCACTATAACCCTTCCTCTCTGCTGGGCCTGTAGCATAAGCTTTAACAACTTCCTGTCTTTTGTTAGCTGATTGATCAGCATTACTATTATGACTGTTATCCCACCTCCTTTTGTTGTCGTTGTTGTTGTTACGATTATTGTTGTTGTTGTGGTTACGATTATTGTTGTTGTTGTTGTGGTTACGATTGTTGTACTACAAACAAAATATCACAAGTGTCTTTACTAATGCCACACACCCCGTGGCTAAGGTATAAATACAAAAGCTACATATGATACTACTCTGGTCTAAGAGCTACCAGGTGCACCATCCAGACGACGCTGGAGATCTCGGACCTGCACAATCAGGCTAGCAACGGTCTGGTCAGTCTCTCTCTGACGTACCTGTGCATCCTCCACCATACTCTCTAGCATAGCAATACGTGTACGGGCTAAAACAAGCTCGTCTGCATGACGCTCCATCTCCTCCTGAACAGTCTGAGCTTGGTCAAATAGCTCAGGCATCTCCTGCCTCAGCTGGTCATGACGCTCATCCAGATCTGCGACCTGTCCTCTGGTCTCTAGTAACCCAGTCTCCAATCCCTCAAACTCCTGCTCTATAGCAACTGTGCCTGCAACCAACCCCTCAATGTCATCCTCAATAGACTCAATGCGGTCTAGAGGTAGCTTATCTAAATGTCCGAGGGCGGTATCGATCTGATCCTCGTGGAGTTCCAGACGCGCCACAAGAGTAGCAATGGTAGGCTGCCTAATAGATGCAGCTCTCGAACTCTCGCCAACCTAAAATACATAAGGTGGTATAGTCTCTGCCTGAGCAGTAGCAGTAGTGGACAACGAAGGTGTAGAGAATCGTGCTCGCTTTTTAAGCGGCAAATCCGAATCTGAAAGTGGGTCTCTAGAATGTGATGGCGGTGAAAATGAGGGTATTGGTGATGAGTATGATGAGTATGATGATGATGATGGCATAAACAAAGGTGATGCTGGTGATGACGGTGGTGATGGAGATGGTGGTAGTGGGGGAAGTGGTCTCACACTCTTCCTCGCAGTTAGACGAGTCCTGGGACGACGAACTGCGAGAATCTGGATAGGCTCAGATGATGGTGGTGGTGATGGTGGAGCATGAACTGTAGATGATACTGGAGCAATAGGTGTCAATGGTGGGGTAGGGGCGATCTCCTGAGACTCGAATGGCTCAGTGTCTCCTGACAGTACTGAAACAGATGCAGGTGGAGATGATGATACTGGAACAGTGGTGGATGAAAGAGCATCCTCAATATCTGAGTCTGAAGAAATGATGATGGGATGGGTGGATGAAGACATCGTGCTGTAACAAACCCGATATAACATGGATATAAATAACTCGTATAAGGTATGTAAGTAAAAGTGTGTATGGTAAGTGTGCACACGGAGTGTTATAATGAAGTGTTATGACATAGTGGTTATAGTCTAGGGTCTATGATGCAACCTAGTTCTCTATAACCTTGGCTCTGATGCCAATCTGTCACACCCCCAAATCGGGTTGCAGCGGAATGGAATTCCGGGGGCGTGACTTTCATGGAAACACAGTTACAGTTATATCGAACGACCTATATGAGTCGTTTAAAAATACATCGTTTGATTTAATTAAACATTTTAGAATTTCAAGAGTTAGGTCCCAAAGTACTAGCCAAAAGAAAAGTAATAAGTTTTTAACATAATTCAAACGATGTAGTAAAATGCAGAAAATCTTCGTGTGACGCAACCTCTATGGTAACTCGAACACGCGACTTCCTGGATAAGTATACCATACCTTAAATACCTGAGAAAATATATGCTAAAAAGGGTCAACAATAATGTTGGTGAGTCCATAGGTTTAAGTAATAAACAGTAATGTTCGGACCACAAGATTTCAGTAGTAATGACCATTATAACAAATACAATGTCATCGAAAAATAAATACAATGCCCTAAGCTCATGACCCCGAAGCTCAACGTAATCCAATGCAATCAAGCATAAATAGTAATAATGCCCCAAACAAGTGTTTGCCAGACACTCGGAAATAATCCGAATGATATGCATCCGTTTGACCTGTACCATGGTCATGTTGGCGCTACCAACCCGGACGGGGGTGTTAACCCAAATAGATCTATTCATAACATTCGCGCTTACGAGTAATTAACGGTTCATGATTAAAGGGGACTTAATGGCGTAATGGGTAGCTTAGGCATTGTAACAGTTTTCAGTACTTGTGTCCTTAAAAGAAATAAGCAATGTATTCTCACCCCGAGAGTTTATAAATAATGTAATCAAGTAAAAACGGGGCTATGGAAACTCACCTGTGAAAATCAGTAAATGGTACAAGAAATATGGTGCACTGGAAGGTGGCTCGGAATCTAACCGCAACCTAGTATTAGTAATATGACTTAGGTCGTGAAACAAAATTGTAAATGCATTTTATAAAAGTTATATCACCCGTACATGTTTGTTTGTAAGTTTAGTTATAAAAATAATGTTATTTCGTTGTGTCATATCAATAGTCAAAACATATTATTTTTGAAACTTTAATAGGTTTATATCGTAGTTGCGCTATAATTGTTTAAGTATTGTATATTGTATAAATTCTCGACATGTATATAATATATACATAGAATACTACTTCATTTATTTGGTCCGTTTCGTCTGAATCGGCCGTTTAGGCCCTTAAAACTGATTCAAAAGATTTTGACAGCTTTTATTAAAAAGCGGTGCATATTTTCAGCACAACTTTGAATGTCCATAACTTCTTTATTATTGAGAGTTACGGCTCTAGTAAAAGCCTGTTTTGTAGGTAATTATATTATCTATGAAAAATATTTTATAAGTTTTACCCGTTTCAGACTAGAAATGGGTCAAAAACAACGCAGAAAATTCTGGCAGCACGTATATAAAGTGCTGTCAAAAGCTGGTAAAAATATAGTTTTTGTTAAAAACTTTGGCAGGCCGTAACTTATTCGTTTTAACTCCGTTTGCTATGTTCTACCTATCCCCGCGAAGGTATTTAAGTATACTAACATATTTTAAGGCTTCGGCTATCCAGTTTATCTTTTAAAGTCCGGTTTTTCCTTATATAAAATTCTGACAGCTTGTAGGTTATTTTCAAAAAAATAGTTTTCGTCGCTAAACTTTAAAATCTCATATCTTTTTCGTTATAAATCCATTTTTATCCATTCAAGCGACTATGGTTTCGTTATAAAATCTATTTTCTATTTCTTCAACCAAAACTTGTATAGTATTAACTTATTTTTCTAAAAATTAGAAATTTGGGCAGCGCTTCCGCGCCTATTTTTAAAAGTCCATTTTCTAATCACAACACTTACTATATCACAATCCGCAACTATTCTAATCACTTGCAAAACTAGTCTAATCCTTCCACCAACAATTTTTATAGTTCTAAATAGACAAATTAACATAATAAAATTATAAACTTGACAAAATAAATAATAAATGTGTAGAATTTAATATAAATTCATATTAGCACTTTTGGAACTATATTTTCTATAAATCAAACTATTATGATTCAAGACTAATATGTACACATTTTTATTATCCAAATAACATTGTAATAAATATTTTTACTTGATTTCATCATAAAAATTCACAACATGTATTAAGGTGATATAAGTATTTAAATGAGTTTAAATAATGATTTAAACTTAATAAATGTATAAATATGCATAATAAATATGTAAAACACATAAGTAAATGTATAAAAAGTATTTTTATACTTACTTGATTATGATGAGTATGTGATGAAAACTAGAACAATATAACCCGCAATACCACTCCAAAACAATTTATAACTAATCTATAAACCCCGAACTAGCACAAATAACACTTGAAATGATCAAAGCTATTTTCTTTCTTCCTTTTGAAACCTTGGCCGAACCTAGTATATATGTGGGAGAGTGTTTTTATAATTTTTCTAAGTGTAAAATGGTGTGTGTGTAGCTTGTGCATTTATATACCAAAAATATCTATGCTTTGTACATTTTAACACATAATGTGGTACTAGTAATAATGAAAACTAAACTTATAAAACAAGTTAGGGTGAGGGGGGGGGGGTTTCGGCCAAATTAGGGGGAAAGGGAAAAATGAGTATGGTGTGTAAGAGAGTTGGTAATTGTGTGTATTTTTATTAGTATATAATGTATTGTGTAATTGTTTTGGGTATTAAGTTAACTAGAAATAAATTTTAGTGGTACCATATGAAATATAATAAAGTTATAAAAATTATAAAAATGTATTTTGTATAAGTAGTGGGTGTTTAAATAAATATTTTTTCGTAATTTATTAACTCGCCGTAATTATATACATTTTAAAATATATATAATAATTGAATTCAAAACATATGATAAAATAATACTAGAATTTTTGTAATATTGTTTTGAGTGTAAAAATATATTAGGACCTTTACTGGGAGTATTGGGTATATTGTTCTTGCATAACATTTGTATAAAAGTATATATTTATTTAATGAGTATGATTAAATAAAAATGCATATGCAAGTAGGACCAAAAATGAAAATAATATCATTGGAAATAATTTAGCAATATGTAGACTAATTATAGTCTATGGGTTGTGCACCAAATAATGTTGTCGGTTACGCGGTTAAACTAGAAAGTTACGCGCAAAAAGTATTATTGAAATTTTAAAGTAATAATTTCAAGTTTAGTAATAAGTATTGTCCTAGAAAATTACGGGTTGTTATATTCTACAAAAAGCTTCAATCTTTATTAGTTTTTAGTGCTTATTTCTTAAAAAGTTTTCATCTTTTTTAGTTTTTCTTTCATAATAGGCTATACTTTAGCTTATTCTCTTAGATCTCATCCTTAAATATACCCAATCCGCGCCTACTGTTCGAAGTGGACAACTTGGTTTTGGGTGGATTTAGATCTATTCTTTTAGTTTATTGTTAGCTTATTTCAATTAAAGTTTAGTACTTTTTAAATCAATTAGCTTTTCCTAGCTTATTTGATTCATATTATTGCTTATTATTCTAACCTTGTTAAAGTTTTTATTTTTATGGCATCTATCATTGATCATAAGGCGTGGAGCTTATGGGTCTCATAAAGTAGTTTATTTTCTTAAAGTTTATAACTTTAATAATTTTTATTAAGCCTAGTAGTTAAAGTAGTTTATTTTCTTAAAGTTTATTAATTATTTGGTAAGATAAAAGCTAATAAAGGAATAATCTTTAGATTTTATCTTGGTTTATGAGATCGGGTGGTTATTAATCTAATTTCTTCACCCGGGTTCTATTCTCTTTTTTTTAAATTAGTTGTAGTTTTAATATTTAGTTTTGTTAATCATGATGATGTTTGTTGAAATAGTTATTGTTAATTTTTATTTAATTATTATGAGTAGTGAGTAGACTTTTATATGCTTGTTAAGTGATGGTGAATTGGGAATCAAGTGTGAAAACTTAGAAATTGTTGATTAATAATCTTTGGTTACTTGGATTGATTTTTGGTTACTTTGACGGGCAAAAGCCGTTAGGGTGATTAATTAAATCTAGTAATTTTTACCAAGATAAAGAATTGTTTTCAAAATAAACCAACGTTGTGAGAAAATAGTTTTTTAAACGGGTATTGAAGATTGATGATTAATAATTTCCGGATTATTTTTAGATATATTTAGTTGATTGTTTTGGCGGGCAAAAGCCATTGGAATAATTGATTATATAAATCTAGTGATTATTACCAAGAAAAAAGGAATTGTTTTCAATATAAGCCAACGTTGTGAGAGAATAATTTTTATTTGACGGGATTAATAGATTGTTTCACACTTAATGACCTTTTCACATCACTTGACAAGCATATCTTTTACTATCATATTCTTAGCTTAATTTTTATTCGTCATTAGTGGTAGTCTAATTTTAAATTAGTTAAAATATTTTCAATGAGTTTTAAATACTTTTAAAATAGTTTTAAAAATCATTCACTAAAACCAAAAATATTCGATAATCAAGCATAAAACAAAAGACACAAACGTAAATTTCAATTCATCTCTCGCCGTGGAAACGATACTCGGGAGATCAATACTTGACAAGATACTTTGTATTTAGGTTCGTATAATCTTTCCATTACTCTATAAATTAATTTTGGTGGGTAAAACGACAAACATCAGCTTTCTTTAATCCATTTGCACCGGCTCCAACTGTTCCTGATATTACAGAGTTGTCTTCACAAAATTTGGATCTGTCTCAACTGCCATAGTTCAATCAACACCGCCCTTCAACATATAAATGGACAAAAGATCACCCTTTAGTAAATGTTATTGGCAATCCTTCCAATCCAGTAATGACAAGACAACTACTCCACACAGATGATGAGAACTGCATTTATGCACTCACGGTCTGTTAGGTTGAACCAAAGAACATCAAGGATGCTATGACCTATGACAACTGGATAGAATCAATGCAGGAAGAAATTAATCAATTCAAACGTATAGAAGTATGGGAACTGGTAGAAAGACCTGATGGAGTCTATGTTATTGGACTAAAGTGGATCTGGAAAAACAAGGTTGATGCTGAAGGCACCATTATTCGAAATAAATCCCGTCTGGTGGCAAAAGGATACCGTCAAGAAGAGGGAATTGATTTTGAAGAATCGTTTGCGCCAGTGGCGAGACTTGAAGTTGTACGAATGTTTTTGGCATATGCTGCACACAAGAACATCACCGTTTACCAAATGGACGTCAAGACAGCATTTCTTAATGGCCAATTACGTGAGAAGGTGTACGTCAGCCAGCCGGATGGATTTGTCGATCCAGATCATCCTAATCATGTGTACAGACTCAAGAAAGCCCTGTACGGTCTCAAACAAGCCCCCAGGGCGTGGTATGATAAACTTTCAGCATTCCTAATTGCCAATCATTTTACAAAAGGGTCAGTGGATCCAACTCTGTTTATTCAATGTCACGGGGAGGATATTTTAATTGTGCAAATATATGTCGATGACATTATTTTTGGTTCCACAAAGAAAAAGTTTTCAAACGCTTTTGCAAGTTAATGAAACAAAACTTTGAGATGTCCATGATGGGTGAACTAAAGTTCTTCTTAGGACTCCAAGTTCATCAATCACCCCGTGGCATATTTTTAAGCCAGTCCACTTATGCTCTTGAGATATTAAAGAAACATGGCATGACCAGTAGTGACACTTATAATACTCCTATGTCTGCCTCATCACCAAAGCTGGATGCTGATTTACATGAGAAACCAGTGGACCCTACAAAATACCGAAGTATTATTGGGTCCCACATGTACCTAACAGCCAGCAGACCTGATATTGTTTTTGCTGTATACCTATGCTCCCGCTATCAGTCTAGACCAACTGAAAGACACCTCTCTGAGGCTAAAAGAATCCTTCGATACGTAAAAGGAACCATTCATTTGGGACTATGGTATCCGAAGGATTCTGGTTTTGGACTAACCGCCTTCTCAGATGCTGATCAAGCAGGTTGATTGGATACTCGAAAAAGTACATCAGGTGGTGTTCAGTTTCTAGGAGATAAGCTCGTATCTTGGCAGTCAAAGAAGCAGGATTGCACATCTTTATCCTCCACTGAAGCAGAATATGTAGCTATGTCAGCATGCTGTGCTCAAGTCATTTGGATGAGGTCACAACTGATGGACTATGGCTACGTGCTTAACAAGATCCCGATGTATTGTGACTCCAAAAGTGCAATCGCAATCTCCTACAACACCGTTCAGCACTCCAAGTCGAAGCATATCACCCTCATATATCATTTCATCAAAGAGCACATCGAAAAGGGTACTATTGAACTATATTTGTGGGTACTAAATACCAATTAGCGGACTTGTTCACCAAAGCTTTGCCACAAGCAAGATTTGCTGAATTAGTTCACCAAATTGGTATGCGGTGTTTGACTTCAGATGATCTGAAAAATTTACTCAAACAAAAATGACAAAGTCAAACACCAAAACATTTTGTAAATATCATTTCAAAAACAAAATACAAAATTGAAAAACAAAGAAAAACCAAAAAGATTTTTTTAATTTAATTTTAATTTATTTTTCTTTCAAAAACAAAATACAAAATTGAAAAAAAAAAAAAAAAAAAAAAAACCAAAAAGATTTTCTAAGACAATAAATCAAAAGCATTATCTTTCTCAGTGTGCATATTTTGTAACTTCAAAATATGTTCTTGATATGCAAATAACCTTAAATCAGATCTTAAAATGGAACATACTTTGAGGGGGAGAATCATTTTTTTTTTCTTGAAAAATCCTAAAATAACTTAGTTTGGACTAAAATTGGTAAATCAACTAACCTTAGGATATAATGGTTAACAAAAGTCAAAATTGAGAAAATAGGACTATGCTTGAAATGGAAATCGGGCTCAGGGACTAAAGCTGCTAAATAACCAAACTTCACCCTATATATACCAAAGTTTTTTCCACTTAGAAATATTTTTCTCACACACACACTCTTTCCGACTTATTGTCCGAGCAAGAATTTCCGACCAAGTTGTTTCCCAACCAGCGATTTTTCACGATTGTAAGCTTTAAATCCTTTTGGTTATGCTTTCTAATCACTCACTTAAAACCTTAACGTGTATTGATGGTTAAATCTGTTAATCGGAAGTTAGGGTTTAAGAAGAAATCAATTTGGGTGTTTCTTAATTAATGTGTTTTAGTCTAATTAATTAGATTGATTAGCATTAGAACATGATTAGGAATGCTCGATTGGCACTTTTATGTGGTTATGATCATCATAGGATAGGACTTGATTGATTTAGAGTTTAAAAGGGTCATGTTAATTGCTGCTACTACTAGGATGTGTGTTTAAGTGTTTTGTGTGCATAAATGTGTTTAAATATGCCTTGAAATCATGCGTGCTTAATATCTTAACACAATACCTCTGTTTGATCTTAGTTGGAAGATTTCGTGTGTAGAAATAACTAAAATAGGGACTTTGTGTTGTTAGTTGTGATTTCTGGGTGCTTAGAGATGTTTATAATATGCTTAGGTTGAAATGGAATGCATTATTGGAACATAATCTGTGCTTAAAAGGATTTTTTTTCAAAAGACATGAATTTTTCCGAGTAAGAAAATTTGGATGAATTTCTCCGAGTAAGGCATGAGTTTCTCCTAGTTAGCATTATTTCTTTTAGAATTCCTCCGAGTAAGAGTTTTATTCTTATGCTTCCGAGTAAGAGATGGTTACATGATTCCGAGTTAGGAATGTTTCAAAGTTTTCCAAGTAAGGAAATTGGATGTCCCCGAGTAAGGGATGTCCTTTTTCAAATCTTTTCCAAAATCCTCCGAGTAAGCAATTTTTTAAATCACTCTGAGTAAGCATTTTATTCCAAGTAAGAATTTTTTTTTTAAAATTCTCCAAGTAAGGAAAGTTAGTCAAATCTTCTCAAATTTGAAAATTTCTTCAAATTAAGGACTTGTACTTACTTGAACATACTTGTCTTGAGTTTATGAATTCAACAAATAGAAGCAATGCAATGGGTTTTATTTGCTAACACTAACATACACATGCAATTACTTGTATCTGTTGTTGTTGATGCATTTCAGATTCAAAATGTCTCAAGGTTCTGAACTTCCCCAACTCTCAAGGAATGAAATGATACCAGATGGTGATGAAAGACAGATAGGAGAGAGGAATTATTGGGTAGACTTAGAAAACACTTCCGTGTCATCACACCTGCCAAGTTGTAGTAGAGATTCTCAAGAGGCACTTCTGCAGAAATCTTCTCATTCTCTCTGCAAATGTTCCTGAAATTTATCTCAACCAGTTCTGGCACTCCCTCATAATCAGTAGAGACACTAGAACCATGACATGCACCATTGATAGGAAGACGCTCAAGTTTGATGTTCACACACTTCGTAAGGTGCTTGGTCTTCCTCAAGAAGCTTCTGATAACATGGACAAGTTCTCTCCACCTTAGTTAGAACATTTGAACAATATTTGTAATAGTTAGGAGAACAATGGTTTGTGCACAAATATCAGTGTACAACCCGTGTTTCAAAGAAAGGACCCTGTTGTACGCTTCAGTGCAACAATCCTGTTATAAGGAGCGAAGGCTTCTTAATCTTGAGCAAATTTACTCAAAATTTTTCAAAAAGCTTTTCAAAGGTTTTTCAAAATTTTACTCAAGATACAATATTCCACCTAAAAAGTTTAAAAAATATTCAAAAGTTTTCTATTTGAGGGGGAGTATTCAAAATCTTTGTTTTACTTAAAACGTTCTTGTTATCCGTTTCTTCCCTTAAAACCTCAAAAAGCATATTTTAATCTCAAATTGTTTTAAAAAACAACATTAATATGCTATTTATTTTTTAGGGGGAGAAATGAGATTAAAATATGATCAGGATGGAATCTCAAAGAGCTCGACTCAGGTTTAACCAATGAATTTACGGGTCAGTACAAGCTGAACAATTCATCAGTATTTATACTGAATGTACCATCCCGAGATGCTCTCTACAGTCTTGAACCTGGACGAGTCGAACTTCCTACTTAGTAATGTTAACAACGTCAAGTTGGATATTAGAGCTAGTATTCACCTAAAAGCTGAAGATGGATCTCTTTATCCATCCATGAAATAGTGACTCGCAAAGGTTCAGGCTGTTAAGAGTTGATCAATTCAAAAGTGCGAACTCTTCTCTCAATGTGCTAAATTTGTCTTAAAATATATGAGCACATATGGAGGGGGAGATTTTCTAAAATACAAAACTCTCGAAGTGTTAACAAAATGTGTTTTATATTCATAAGCACTTTGAGAGATTTTTCACAAAAGGTTTTATGGCAACATGATCGACAGTAAACCAACCTAGGATAATCATGGAGTTATAAGGTGATTAAAGTTAGGTTTTATGTCCTATGATCGGCCAGAGCCGGAGGGATCTACCCAAGGACAATACCCATAGTTAGTATTATATTTCCTTATGTATGATTGAAAAAGGAGTAAAGTGATGAAAGAGAAAGAAGGGGTTGAAGAATGAAAAAGAAAAGTATGTGTAAAGGGTGAAAAGAAATGAACCCTCCACAAACTTAGGGCAGAAACCGGGTCAATACATCTGCTACTGGTTGTCACATAGATGACACCGGTATTGAAGAAAAGATGGCATGGACCCAGTGACGCACTGCACAACCCCTCCCAGCCTATCAAGTTCCTCTTAAAAGGATCTTGTTTCATTTCTCACGGAGACTAATACGAAATCTATCGACCTCTCATTCCGAGATGTGTTGGTATTGAAAAGGTGGCAGTCTGCTCCAGTCTCCCACCAATAAAACCAAAACGCACTTGTCGAGTCTAGAGCCACTAGATTCATCAAAATATCTCTTAGGGCACACTTTCTTATGAATACACTTGTGTTCACCAAAAAGAACACAAGTTGTATAAGAGTCTTTATGAGATCTTCGGATCTTGCCTAACGTATATCATGGTGGTCACTTTGTTCCAAACGGTCTACAGTCGTGGAGTGATACCTCGGTATACTCCAGCGGCTCATCTACTTCCAGTATCCAACATTTGGATAATTGAATGTAGGAACGATAGTGTGAGGATATTAAATATGGAAACATCCTAGTGACCATCCGGTCTGAGAATATTCAAGGAACGCGTCAGCATTCGTGTATCCGTTCTAAGAATATTTAAGGAACGCGCCAGCGATCAAGGATGTGTCTGTATGAGATATCTAAACACTAACGTCGGGAACTTTATTGCTAACTGTTTCTATGCAGGTACCCAAGGAGGCCCAGAGTTCCAGAAAAGACCATTACCATCACCATGATCATCAATATCATTACAAGACTCCACATGCTCATACCAACAACATCATAAAGGATGACGTGACATTGAAGTCAAGAGAAGTTCTCATCAAAGTATCAGCAAACTTAAGAAGTCAAAGACCAAGTCAAAGATGAAGAACAAAACGTATCTGATGTACAAAGTTTTGCAACCAGTATGAGCGTGTTGGAAAGACGTGATGAAACCAGTAACAAAGATGTTGATGAAAGGCAGATGAAACCGTTATCTGATCACGACAACAAGAACAAAGAACAAAGATGGAATGAATTAAAGACGTCTCAAGCAAAGAAAGACAAAGATCAAGTGAAGAGAGAAAGATGTCAAGCAACCTATAAATGATGACCATGATGACCAACCCTTAGGGGGAGATTGTTGGGATTACGTGTAAATAATATAAAGTGTCGGTCATTCGTTAATGTAATAGGTTGCTTTATTAATAGGCTTGTATGTTAGTTTAAGCCCACGGATCATGAAGCAAGCCCATGGGCCGTGTGAGATGGTTCTAGAAACACCACATGGGGCGTTGCCCTAGCTTGTAAACACTATAAATACCCCCTCCCTTGAAGCGAGAGGGGGTTGGTTCTTGGATATTTCATTTTCATTATACATTTCATAAGATCCTTCCACACTCTCTCTCTACTTACTTTCTCTCTCTAAAATATATGGTTGTATGTGATGAAATGGTGACCTAACACTAGCCTATTTGGAGCGATCGGTGGGATCTCATTCTCGGCAGCAGAGGCAATAAATGGTGATGATGGTGGAGGTGATGGTACTGGTGATGTTGATGATGATGAAGGTGATAGGGTCCACTGGGATGGTGTAGCAGTGTACTCGATAATGAATACTAGAGTAGATGGGGAAAGTGGTTGTTGTGGTCGCACTGTCATCCTTGGTCTGGTAGCTAAACTGGAATGGCACAAAGGTATGGTAGGGGAGGTAGGATCAGTCTGAACCGGCAATGGCTCATCCTCCTCAGAGGGTCCTCTTCTGACGACTCCTCTAGGTCGGGCTCCGAGTTGGTGTTCGAATCTGGGATATAGTCAAGTATGGCAGTTGGTGAATCTGGAGCCTCGAATGGTTCGGCGTCGGAATCTGATGAATAGATGATGTTATGAGGGATATCCATAGCTGTGACAAGTTTTTGTATCCATATAAAATAACATTTATATAAAGTACGCGTAAATGTAAGTGTAAGGCAAATGTACAGGTAAAGTGTTTATGCGCGTGGAATGCTTATGATGAAATGGCTATAGTTTAGGCTAAATGATGCAACCTAATTCTCTATAACCTTGTCTCTGATACCAATCTGTAACACCCCCAAAATAGGGTCAGCAACGGATGGCAGCTGAGGGCGTTACGTTCATGGCACATTGCACAAGATGATAAAGAACGACCTCTATATGAGCCGTTTTAAAAGTAAACGTTTGATTTCATAGAAAGCGTCACAAAGTACAAAGTTTACAAGAGTTCACTACATATTAAAAGTAAAGATTTTAGTACATAACCAAATGTTTAGAAGTAATGCAATAAATCTTCAACTTGATGATAACACAAAATGTGACTCTATGCCATGCTTCCAAAATGCAATCCACAAACCATGCAACTACAGACCTGAGAAATACATGTTTGAAACGTCAACAATAATGTTGGTGAAATTCATAGGTTTAAATAATAGTAAAATTGAACCACAAGATTTTGTAGTGAGAGTGACCATCATAACACATACAATGACACCAAAAAGTGCGTTTACTACTGCCTAAGCTCATGACACCGAAACGTTAATAGTGATATAATGTGAGTGCCCAATGCATATGTCTAACCCGGGACATCCGTTTGTTACTCAAATGAAATGCGTTCGTCTGACACGTAATAGGGTCGGTAGAGCTACTTACCATGGACGGAGGTGTCAACCTCAATAGTACTATTCAAGACATTCGTGCTTACCAATACGTAATTAACGGTTCATGATGTTGGGACTTAACAATGTGGGTTAACGGTACTTAAGCCAGTAAGTAAACGAGTAAATTGCACTTGTGTTCAATAGAAAATGTAAACATTTGTATTCTCACCCCAAGAGTTTCAAATTAAGTATAAAGCAAGTAAATAGGGGCTATGAGTCTCACCTTAATAGTAGCTTTTAAAATTAGACGATGATGGCAATTAATTATATCCCGAAACCCCTTTACGTCCTAAATACATTTTATTTAATTGACATGTAAGTATATTTTCATAAAGAAATATGTTTAAGAAAAATTATGTCATTTGTTTCTTTATACTTGTCAACTTGTTTTGAAAGTGTATTTGAAACCTTTTAAAAATGATGTTGTAAATAAGAAATGCTTACATAGTCACTTAATATATAAGTGGTTTAAATTGTTTATTTCAATATAATAAACTAATTTAAAAATGTTACAAAAACATTATAAAATGTTTATAAAAATATTATAAAAATGTTATAAAAATAATATTAAAACAATATAAAAATATTATAAAAATATTATAAATATAATATAAAAATAATATAAAAATTATTATTAAAATAATATATAAAAATATTATTAAAATAATATAAAAATATTATATAAGTTTTAATATAAATATTTCAAAACGTATCTTCCTTTTATAATATCGTACTATTGTTCGGGCTATCATAATTCAGAGGTCATGTAGTAAACGCATGAGGAGCTAGGACACTTTAAATCGTAAATTCAACAACTCGTCGATACGTCACCCCGGAGAGGCCTCTCATATGAAATTCCCTATTAATATAGCACTTAATATTAAAATGTATAATTGGTACGCATATGTATATATATGGAAACGTTTATAAGATGTATACATTTTTATATTCGTACAACCTTAAGAGTAATATTTTATGTTGACCAAGTATATATATATATATATATATGACATAATAAGAGTTTATAAAACATTAAATAAACTAATAAAAGTTCATAAGTATTTATAGTCTATAAATACTTACCTTTATATAGAATGCTTGAGTATTATAGAAAAAAGGAATATAAGTAGAGCTTCGACGTGAAATTGGTAATCTTCGAAAATCCGAAGTTACTTGAAGATTATAACGACGCATTCTTGAAAACCCGAAGTTATTTGAAGATTATAACAACGCTTTCTTAAAAATCCGAAGAAAAGAAGATCAAAGTCTAGCTTTTACTCAAGAACGCTTGAACTTTTCTTACAAAAACTTACTAAGTAGCTAAGAAATGCCTAGGGTTTTAGGACTTTTAGAGAGAAGAAATGTGGGGGATGAAAATTTATGAGACTTTGGTTTGCTATTTATAGGAAGAGATTTTAGTTAACTACATATTAGGTTAATATTTAACCATGGTTAAGTTTACACATGTAAACATCTTATGTAAGATCAAATTTCACCAAGACACATGTCTTGGTGAATCATATAAAACGCCACCTAGGGCTAGAATGAGGAGGTTTGGAAGTTTTAGATATTATCTTGACTTTATGGAGTGTAGTTTGGTCCCGGTAATTACTATCGTTAAGTATTTAAATCACGAAATTTAAAACCGGGTAACGTAAAAATATGAAACTTGTAAAAATGTCAAAACTTATCAATATACTCTATTAAAATGAGTGATAAGTTTAACGGAGCGCGTAAACGTTGTTAAAACCTAAAAGCGTAGGCTAAATACGCGAAAAACGCAATTTATCAGAAAATAACGAGATTGCATGGAAATGACTGTGCACTTGTTTAAAGTAGACTAAAATTAATCTAATAGTGATATAACATGTCTAAATGTGGTTTTCGTTACGCACAGGATAGCCTAACGGTTATACATAAGGTTTAAAAGTTACGCAATTTAAGCAAAAACGCAAGACGTACAAAGTTTGCGAAAAAAATGGAAAAAGTGAAATGTGACTTTTCAATTATGATTATGAGGAAGTCATAATGTATAAAATGTGTAGACTAATCATAGTCTAGGGTTGGGTTCACGCTTATGTTCGTTTAATAACGTACGCGATTTAAGTAAAACGTAAATTCAAGTTTTCACGCTTTCAAAGTAAAATGTTCAAGTTGATAAATAAAAAATTACCTCAAAAATGCAGGTTGTCACACCTTGAGATAGAGTTGTCTAGTCAAGAATAAGGTCCTAAAACCGATCAGGCCGGAGCGTTCACAATTTTAGTCAAGAATCACTTTAAACCACAAAATATATCCGTTTACTAAAAACGACTAACCTAATCTCTAGTAAATCTATTAACCTCAACAAACAACTAATATCACCAACAACTTCCCCAAAATAATCACAATATCCTAACAACCAATTTCTAAACAAACATATATAAAATCTACTCGCACATAATAAAATCTAAACTAATAACAATAATAATAATTACTACGCTAAACATGGAAAGCAATAAGTAATATATTAAGCTAGAAATGATTAAATAAAGAAGAGAAAGGAAAGATAAAACCCAGTATTTGCTCGGAGAATCCAAAAGCTAATTCACGTTTTTACCGGCAATGTATTAATATAAGCTTTTTATAATAAAAAGCTAAAAATAAAAAGACAAACTAATCTTAATAAAATAAATCTTAACCACCAAACTTTCTCAAGAAGATATGTTTACAGAAAGTAAACTAAAATTGGGTATTAAGGTCAAAAATTTAAAAATATCAAGATTTTAAAACAAGAAAAATGAAAATTTAAATAACTAAAACAAGTATTAAATCTAAAATAAATAGTAAACTAAGGAATAAAATTTAAAATTTTCACAGAATAATAATCTAATGAAAAACAGTTTATAAAAATATTTCTGGATTTTTTTGAAAGAAAATAATATTTTCACTAATTTGTCACCCAAAAAGGCTCATAAATCAATGAAAAATATCATAAGATCTCAGAAAAATCCCAAAAATTAACAGAAACCCTAGAAAAATGACAGAAGCTTAAAATAAAATTTTCAGAAGGACGAAAGTATTTTATTAGATTTAATAAACCAAAACAGTTCATAAATCAAAATAAAATAGTAAACTAGTTCAAAAAAATATGAAAATTTTACACTATCTTAAGAAAATTCTAAGGAGTTACCAGAAAATTTAAAAATATTTTTTTGACGTTTGTTGATATTTTTTATAAAATAAAAACGAAACAGATTTATAAAAAGAAAAAGACATAAACTGTTTTTGATTTTTTAAAAATACTAAAAATACTCAGAAAAATCTGAAACTTTAATGACGAAAGAAAAACATATTTTTGGATTTTTCGTGAATAGGACAAGATCTTTAGAGACTATTCGCTATTTTTTAACTAAATAAAACAATAAAAAAATAAACTTTTATAAAAATAAAGATATGTGATATTGAGTGTGTGCAACCAAAGTGTATAAAATACACCTACACAATCTTACCAAAACTCAACCTTTTTCAAATATTATCTTTATAAAAGTTTTATAAAAGAAATTAAAAGATAAAGAAGGAGAAGAGATATAAATACCACACAAATATGTATTAACTATAAAATAAGCACTTAATAAGCTATAAAAAAGCTAATAAGCACTATTTTAACAAGATTTGTAAAACTTTAAAGTAAAGAAAATAAGAGAAATACTACAACTAAATAAGCATAAGCAATAATAAGACAATAAGCACTAAAATAAGAGAAATAAACACAAAAGAAAATTTTATAAAAACTAAATAAGAGAAAAGAGTATGATAATAGTTGAGGTTGAGTGGGTATCTATAAACCCACATATTACATTTTTGGCCCAATAGGGTTTCACAATCAGCCCCTCAACTTTCCTATCTTGACAGAACGCACCCCTCTAGCAGCTTGTTGCCCACGACAATACTATCTTGATTCCCGACAGCCATGCCACGTGGCAGGCTCCTATTGGGCCAGCTGGTAGTTCTTGTCTGGTGATGTGGCTGCTACAAAAAACATAAGTCACAAGCAAGGATTGAAACCTTGTCTTCTATCCCACAAGCCAAAGACACAACCACTGGATTGCGCCCAATTTTGGGAAAAGATATGGTTTGCAATTCTTTTATCCCTTTTTCTCCTGGGCCGAATTTGGGCTTATAGCTAGTGTAAATTGGACAGGCCGGTTTAGAGTGAACTGGACCGGTTCTTGGGGCGGGGCTTATTCCGTTTAACTCGTTTCTTCGTGCTCTTTCCATCGGTATGCTCGGGGCTTCATGTGGGCTTCGTTTGGTCCTCGATAAATGTGTAAACGTGATCGATTCTTGTCCAAAATTCCGCGTTTTTGCTCCGTTTTCAATTCTTTGAACCTACAAAGTAAAATAACGACTTTCAAGAGTATTTTCAATAAAAACATATAGTCTCGTTATTTATTTAGCTAAAAAGTGTGGGTTTTCGACGTTAAAAACGAATATATTTTATCGAATATCAAAATTCCCTTACACTTAAGCTGTTGCGTGCCCTCATGCAACGATTATTATACACGCTGAGACAAAAACGATTTTCATCCCCAAAACAAAAAACATCACGTAAAACAAGAACATATATATTATCGTTTAAGGAATATAAGTAAAAATCATTAAAGTCGAAAACGCCCCATTTTGACTATTATTAAAAGTAGAAACAAATAAAACTAATTTAGCGACCCGCCATGCTTGACTTTATTATCACGATATATACAAAGCTTAAGAACGGGAAGCACGCAAACTGGGTGCATCAAAAAGATAAGAATCATCATCCTCGATTTTCACCTTCTCCAAACCAAGCTTAAAACGAAAGCATTGTTAAGTACAAGTATAGATGCTAACACTACCCATAAATGTAAATTGTGTAAGCGTAAGCCAACTTTTCGCTCCCATTATTCCTAATTTTCTCTATATTTATTTTATCTTCGAAAATAGCGAAACACTTATTATGATAACTAGATGCTTATTTTTGCAAAGCTGCCCGGTTTTAACAATTTTTAGTTTAAAATTCCTTTTTACAATACCCTTGTTGATGAAAATAATTTACAAATGAAGCTTTCATTTTGAACGCGATTTGGGAGTATACTTTTTATTTCTTCCGAAACAATCCAACGACTGATCCAGAGACGGAAGCTTTATTTAGATACTCCGGACCCTTATTCAACTTTTTTTTTTATATTATTTTTTATTATTTTTCCTCGGCCCTTTAAACATCCGGGACAATGGCAGCTAACCATCAGGAAGCGGTTGTCTTATTTCGACCTCAGTTATATTTTCCTTGACCCTTTATACATCCGAGACAATAGCAGCTAACTATCAGAAACGGTTGTTTTATTTCGGTCTTGGATTATTATTATTATTTTTCCTCTGCCCTTTATACATCCGAGACAATAGCAGCTAACTATCAGGAAACGGTTGTTTTATTTCGGCTTCGGTTATTATTATATTTTTGTGTTGAGTTTTGAGTCCTGCGGTCTTTCAACATCCGAGCCAACGGTAGCGAGCCGTCAGGAAACGGTTTCATTATTTCCCCACAACACTGATGAACCCTTGATTTGTATCTTATTTTGATCAAAAAAGAATTTTTTTAAAAGGTTTTAAAAACTAAGAATTGGGAAAAACGGACATCTTTATTTTCTAAAAGATTTTTTTTTAATATGTTATTAAGCTGGTGGGAGCAAAAAGCCACAATTTACACTAATGAGTTTTTAAGAGATCCAACTACTCCTTGTTTAACATCCAACTTATATCTAACTCTATCATTTTTCGTTGTTTGCAAGTTTTTAAGTTTTGAAAACGCTCAGTCTCGAAAGCTAAGGGGAAAGCTAGAGTGTAATACTCGAGTCGAGTCCGGATCTCCCTTGTTCTAGCTTAAGGGACTAGTCAACCATGTACAGTCAAAATTTTTATTTTTTTAGATAATACTAACGTAACGATATAAATAAATCAAAAGTTTGGTCAAAACTGGGTTGCGTTGGGGCAAACACGTAGGCATAAGTATGATCATTTTGATATAACCCCCCCCCCACACACACACTTAGAACTGAACATTGGCATCAATGTTCAAAAGTGTTCGGGTGCCACCCCTACACTTAGAACATAAAAGACCAATGCTAAAATTCTTAGTGTGAAGCGGGTATCTAATGCAATTCCTAAGCTAATTATTAATCATGAAAAATGCATGCTTAAAGGAAATCATCAGATATAAATGATCAGAACTGAGGACTCCCCTGATATAGACATGCAGATCGATCGGAGACTGAATGAGTGATGATGGAAAGCAACAACAACAATCGTGAAAGTCTTCTCGATCAAAGGGGATCCTCGACATAGAGCAAATACATATAGAAGCCACGAAGAAATATAGTGAATAAGTCCAGATATGTAGTCAGATAAACGTAATAGCTCAGATCTTTCCTGAAATCCAAAGGAAATGTCACAGGAAGATGCAATAATATGACATACATAGAGATCAAACCCTCTTTAAGCCAAAATGCCTTATTCATTACTACTACTAATATCCTAACTTAATCAAAATAAACTTAAGTGTAGCAAGCTACTTATTTTATTTTAAGATAACACGGGTTGCCTCCCGAGAAGCGCTTGTTTTTGTTCGAGTCTTTAGCTTGACTCTAGGGTTACTTACTCCTAAGTACAAGGTCACATCCTTCACTTAGTGTTAAGTTTTGATGGTAAAAGCGATATAACACCACCTTAGGTGAGTATGCCACACAACCGGGTAAAGGAATTTTGACATATCTATGTGAATGTCGCACCATTACCCATACCGTCTCACCCGACTGTGCCAGGGAGAAAAAAGGATCAAATCTTTCCACTTCCCTTAAGCACATATGCTTAGAATCGGGAAGTGGTGTAACTATCTCCAATAAACCTAAATCCAAACCTAAGTCGGAATCAATATTAATAAGAGTATCAGTGACAGCTACGAAAGATGAGTAACAACTAGGATCAAGACTACTAATGGAGTTTTTAAACTCCATTGGGATTGGATCTTCATTAAGCAATTGTTCTAAATATAGAATATCACCCTCCGAATCGTAATACCCATCATCAATTTCCATTGGAATTGATTCGTCTAGGCCGATCTTGGCGGAGAGCTCCTCCAAAAGTAAGTAACTAGTCTCAAAAGATCTAGACATCGAATCAAAATTACCTAAAGGTACATCAGACATCCTTGGGGTTAGAATATGGTTTTTGACTAGAAAACCTAAAAGTTGTTTAACCATCTTTCTAGGTAAGTCAATTTCCTTATCCTACATTAAGAGGGTCACTAAATGCTCTCCAAAAGGTGAATCGACATCAAAATTTTCTCCTCCCAAAACATCAAGTCTAGGAAAGGGTGGTGTATCAACGGGCACACTACACTCTAAATTAGTACTAACCAATGTCACCTTAGACTCCCTTGGGATTGGGACAAGATCATCAACACTTGACTTAATGAATTCGTCATTTTCCCTTGCGGGAATAGTTCTAATATCCTCATCCCCCATTAAGAGGGTATATAAAGGTTCCATGGTAGAAGGGCAAGGTGGGGGTGGTGTGTATGCAAGAGATGGAGGTGTGACTTGAGCGGTACTTTGTTGTCTTAAAAATTGCTCCTCGTCAAAAATCACCTCCATATCATCATCACTCTCCTCAGGTTCTACTAGGTCAACATGGGGATTGGGCATTTTAGTTCTAAGAACATCCTTCTGAAGATGGTCAATTTCTATTTGCAAAATTTTAGAAAGTCTGTCAGATTCTAACATATTAGGTGACATTTCTAAATCCTGAGGGGGCGACTGATCAATATGGTACTGTGGAGTTTGGTCAAAATAAGGTAAGTCATAATTGTTACAAGGGACATGCTCATAGACAAGCGGGTTCCTAGTTTGACAATCAGAACTATAGTGGGGACCTCCACATAACTCACAACAGTAAGACTGTTGTGGATGACTCGATGAATAATATGGATATTGGTCAAAACCAAAATTTTGATTGTTACACGGAACCTGCTCATAGACAAGCATGTTACCTGTTTGACAATCAAAACCCTGGTGAGGCCTACCACCACAAAACTCACACGAGTATGTCTCCATCTGGTGTTGCAGGGGTTGGTTGAAAAAGTCGGTTGTTTCATGGTAAGAATAGGGATTTTGGTCATAGACAAACCCGTTTCCCGATTCTACCATACTACAACAGGGACAATTTCCACCATTTGGAGGACCCTCACACCACTGACAACCATAAAGGTAAGAAGAAGACATAGTTAAGAATTAAACAATTAGATAATAAATGAGAAATAGAATTAAACACTTAAGAGGAAAAAGAAGATTTTTTTTTAAATGGTTTTATAAAAAAAACTAAGGCACTAACTCGACTCAACTAACGCAAATCGTACACCGACTCCCCGGCAGCGGCGCCATTTTGATGTAGTCGTTAAACGTCACCAAAAATATTTATAAAAAGGGAAAGACTATACGAACCTAAATACAAAAGTATCTTGGCAAGTATAGATCTCCCGAGTATCGTTTCGGAGGAGTGGTGAATTTGAGATTCGTTCGTTAAGTGTCGTTTGATGCTTAGTTGTCACAAAAGGTTTTTATTTTTATTTTTATAAAAATAAACTAACGCTAACTAAGTTATCCAAAGGAAAGCTAAAAAAAACTAAACTTATACTAAAGGGATATGTTTGCCTAGAAACCGGTAGTAAATAATTAGGATTAAGATGGTGAACTAAAACTCGAATAAGGGTTAAAATTATTCACACGGACGCGTATTTTTAACTTAACCCTTATTCGCACACATTAAACCTATTAGTTGATAATTTAGTTTAAGATATTGACTACTAGAAAGTTTTATCATTTTCAACGGCTTTTGCCCGTTAAATCAAATAAAAAAATTCTAAGCATACCATAAGTTGGATTTCTCCCGTTAATGGTATACTAGACTAAGTTAGGCGTTTTTAGTAAACAGATAGCCGAGTGGATTCAAAGTGCATCTTACTAACCTTACCTTGAGATAGAGTTGTCTAGTCACGAATAAGGTCCTAAAACCGATCAGGCCGGAGCGTTCACGATTTTAGTCAAGAATCACTTTAAACCACAAAATATATCCGTTTACTAAAAACGACTAACCTAATCTCTAGTCAATCTATTAACATCAACAAACAACTAATATCACCAACAACTTCCCCAAAATAATCACAACATCCTAACCACCAATTTCTAAACAAACATATATAAAATCTACTCGCACATAATAAAAGCTAAACTAATAACAGGAATAACAATGACTATGCTAAACATGGAAAACAATAAATAATATATTAAGCTAAAAATGATTAAATAAAGAAGAAAGATAAAACCCAGTATTTGCTCGGAGAATCCAAAAGCTAAATCACGTTATTACCGACAATGTATTAATGTAAGCTTTTTATAATAAAAAGACAAACTAATCTTAATAAAATAAATCTTAACCACCAAACTCTCTCAAGGAGATATGTTTACAGAAAGTAAAGTAAATTGGGGTATTAAGGTCAAAGATTTAAAAATATCAAGATTTTAAAACAAGAAAAATGAAAATTTAAATAACTAAAACAAGTATTTTATCTAAAATAAATAGTAAACTAAGGAAATAAAATTTAAAATTTTCACAGAATAATAATCTAATGAAAAACAGTTTATAAAAATATTTCCGGATTTTTTTGAAAGAAAATAATATTTTCACTAATTTATCACCCAAAAAGGCTCATAAATCAATGAAAAATATCATAAGATCTCCGAAAAATCCCAAAAATTCACAGAAACCCTAAAAAATGACAGAAGCTTAAAATAAACTTTTCAGAATTTTCGGAAAAATGAAAGTATTTTATTTGATTTAATAAACCAAAACAGTTCATAAATCAAAATAAAATAGTAAACTAGTTCAAAAAAATATGGAAATTTTATACTATCTTAAGAAAACTCTAAGGAGTTACCAGAAAAATTAAAAATATTTTTTTGACGTTTTTTTATATTTTTATAAAATAAAAACGAAACAGATTTATAAATAGAAAAAGACAGAAACTGTTTTTGATTTTTTAAAAATACTAAAAATACTCAGAAAAATCTGAAAATTTAATGACGAAAGTAAAACATATTTTTGGATTTTTCGTGAAATGGACAAGATTTTTAGAGAATAGTTGCTATTTTTAAGTTAAATAAAACAATAGTAAAGGTAAACTTTTATAAAATATAAGTATGATATGTTGAGTGTGTGCAACAAAAGTGTATTAAATACATTCACACAATCTTATATAACTCAACTCTTCATGGAATACTTTTATAAAAAGTTTTATGAAATAAAAGAAAAGAGATAAAAGATAGATTATAAATATATAAAAGATGGAAAAGTAAATAAATAACAAGATGACTTACTTGTATAAAATAAATAACAATTTCAATAAATAGATAAAACTTTTATAAAAACTTCATAAGAATAAGCATAAAAAATGATAAGAGTTTGGATAAGAGAAAAAAAAAAAAAAAAGATGATAAAAATGGAGGGGTTGAGGGGGTATTTATAATTAGAAAAATTATATTTTTGGCCCCTCAACATTTACATAAATAACCTTAAACTATGGAGACTTGGCAAGAATGGCCTTCGAAGTTTCAAAGTTGGCAGAACTGGTCCCTCCCTCAAATTCCCGACCAAGAAATGAGACAACCATTATCTCCTTGGCCACGTGGCGGGCTGCTATTTGTCCACATGGTGCTGAGGTGGAAGCTTGGTCGGGTGACGTGGCAGCTACTAAAAATATTGGATCAGGAGGGACTCGAACCCGGGTCTGTGGACTCCGAACACAAGCTCTCCGACCACTAAACCAAGTGTCTAGTTGTCTTATAACTTGCTTCATTAAATCTTTTAACCAATATTTGATTCTCTACCAGATTTTTTTGTATAATTCGATTAATACTTTGGCTGGCGGTTTCGATGAGACTCGTGTAGGTTCACGGGGCGGGGCCGGATCCGTTGGACTCCTATTTTCATCGGTATGCTCGAGGCTTCATGTGGTGTTCGTTTGGACCTCGATAAATGTGCAAACTTGATCAGTTCTCGCCCGAAACTCCACGTTTTTGCTCCGTTTTCATTTCTTCGAACCTACAAAGTAAAATAACGCTTTTAAGAGTATTTGAAATTAAATTACATAGTCTCGTTATTTATTTAGCTAAAAAGTGCGGGTTTTCGATGTTAAAAACATATATATATATATATATATATATATATATATATATATATATATATATATATATATATATATATATATATATATATATATTTATCGAATATCAAAATTCCCCTACACTTAAGTTGTTGCGTGCCCTCATTCAACGATTATTATACACGCTAAGACAAAAACGATTTTCATACCCAAAACAAAACACATCACATCAAACAAGAACAGATATATCACCGTTTAAGGAATATAAGTAAAAGTCATTAAAGTCGAATACGCCCCATTTTGAAAATTATTCAAAGTAATAGCAAAACTAATTTAACGACCCACCATGCTTGACTTTATTTTCACGATATATACAAAGCTTAAGAACGGGAAGCACGCAAACTGGGTGCCTCCAAAAGATAAGAATCATCATCCTCGATTTTCACTTTCCCCAAACCAAGCTTAAAACGAAATCATTGTTAAGTAAAAGTATAGATGCTAACACTACCCATAAATGTAATTTGTGTAAGCGTAAGCCAACTTCTCGCTCCCATTATTCCTAATTGCCTCTATATTTATTTTATCTTCGAAAATAGCGAAACACTTATTATGATAATTAGATGCTTATTTTTGCAAAGCTGCCCGGTTTTAACAATTTTTAGTTTAGAATTCCTTTTTACAATACCCTTGTTGATGAAAATAATTTACAAATGAAGCTTTCATTTTGAATGCGATTTGGGAGTATCCTTTTTATTTCTTCCAAAACAATCCAACGACTGATCCAGAGACGGAAGCTTTATTTAGATACTCCGGACCCTTATTCAACTTTTTTTTTCCTCGGTCTTTTAATCATCCGGGACAATGGCAGCTAACCATCAGGAAGTGGTTGTCTTATTTCGACCTCAGTTATATTTTCCTTGACCCTTTATACATCTGAGACAATATCAGCTAACTATCAGGAAACGGTTGTTTTATTTCGGTCTTGGATTACTATTATTATTTTTCATCCGCCCTTTATACATTCGAGAAAATAGCAGCTAACTATCAGGAAATGGTTGTTTTATTTCGGCTTCGGTTATTATTATATTTTTGTGTTGAGTTTTGAGTCATGCGGTCTTTCAACATCCGAGTCAACGGTAGCGAGCCGTCAGGAAACGGTTGTATTATTTCCCCACAAAACTGATGAACCCTTGATTTGTATCTTATTTTGATCAAAAAGAATTTTCTAAAAAGGTTTTAAAAACTAAGAATTGGGAAAAACGGACATCTTTATTTTCTAAAAGATTTTTATTTTATTTTTTATATGTTATTAAGCTGGTGGGAGCAAAAAGCCACAGTTTACACTAATGAGCTCTTAAGAGATCCAACTACTCCTTGTTTAGCATCCAACTTATATCTAACTCTATCATTTTTCGTTCTTTGCGAAGTTTTTAAGTTTTGCAAACGCTCAGTCTCGAAAGCTAAGGGGAAAGCCAGAGTGTAATACTCGAGTCGAGTCAGGATCTCCCTTGTTCTAGCTTAAGAGACTAGTCAATCATGCACAGTCAATTTTTTTTTTGCTACGCTTTCAATTCTTTGAACCTACAAAGTAAAATAACGACTTTCAAGAGTATTTTCAATAAAAACATATAGTCTCGTTATTTATTTAGCTAAAAAGTGTGGGTTTTCGACGTTAAAAACGTATATATTTTATCGAATATCACTTAACTTACAAGTTATATTGAACTGAAGTCAGCACAAATCAAAATCTGAAAAGATACACAATGATCTGCAAGAAGAACATAAACCGTAAAACATAGAAATATTAAACATAAAATAGATAATATGAAATATTTTCATAGGCTTGTCACCAAAAGTTGTTAGATCTAGATACATAGTCAACTAAACAACACAAAATAACATCTCCCAGCACCATTCCAACTAAACAACACACATAACTACACTAAAAACACAAAAAACACTTCATCTACCCAAACCCCATAACCATCCTAAGACCCACCATCCTACATGCGCATGAGCATCTGCAAGAAAACAAGCTTTTGGTCGATGGTTTCCTTAGCTTGGTCAACCACTTTCATGATCGCCTTGCATTTGTCAAGATCATGGTGCACAGTCAACCTCTGAAAAGCCATGTTGTTCTCAGCAACCTCAGAAATAGGCAGAATATCAAGTTCTTGAATAAGATCTTGCGTTTGCCCAACATTGTCTAACAACTGTTGGCAGAACTTTAGGAATAATACATGGGATGCACATATAAAGGGTGTGAAAATGAAAAATAAACAAACAAGTAGTCTAATTTCCACAATCTCCCCGTCACTAGCCACCGTCCATCCAAAAGTTCAAGTATTAAGACATGAAAATCTTGATCATCATCAATAATGAGCTAGTGTTCTATAGTGTAGATCTCTAGAAACACACTAGCTCAACCTTCAATCATACTAGTTGGTTTATAAACGCACCAACTCTAAATAATCCTCGAACTACATACGAGTTAATCATAAATCATAAATTAAGTTGGTTTTATAATTTAACCAACACATATACAATCATGCTATAGGATTTCTAAACACACTTTTTTTTACATAACTAATTTGTAGCATGAAGTATTTATATAAGCATAAGTCATCCCCTCACTTGAGTTGAAGCATGTCGGAAATAATAAGGACCTTGGGGGGTCTTCATCAATCAAAAATGGTAAGTCTTCCACGAAAGAGTAATTTCCGAATCCCTCTACTCGAACCATGAACTTAGGCAGCTAGCAACTGCTCGACTATGGATCATAGACTACACGGTAGGCTAAGGCGAAATGGTTTAACGAAACAATACATATATGGGTTAAGAAACGAAATAATTGCTCAGAAGGGTTTTTATAAGGGTATCTTGCACTAAAAATGAGTGCAACGAATGGGTTTTTCACGGGAGGTCGACAAGTCGAGGTTTATATATATATTTTGATGAGATTTTAATGAGATTTTGTAAATATTATTTTCTGAGGAGCAAAGTGCGGCGGCTTTTGGTTTAACTCCGACGTACTTATTCAAATTTTTAAGAAAATAGCACACGCAAACAGGGGAAGTGCGGCGCACTTGAAATAAAGTGCGGCGTACTTGCAGACACATAACACATATTTCAAGAAATTAAACACGTTTAAGAAAAAAAATTACACCAAAAACAAGCAAACAAACTGATAACAACTTATAACAATTCTCCGGCAGCGGCGCTAAAAACTTGATGTTTATTTTACAAGATTTAAATTTATAATACTAGAAATACCGGTTTTGACTAAAAACACTACACGGGCAAGTATACCCTTTCGTGTATAGGATAGCCTAGGTAAGTCCATGTCGTCCCAAGAGAATTGTAGCTTTCTTAGATTGTTATTAAGGTGCTAATGTCAATAAGATTGTCCCTTATTAAATTAACCAACATGTATATAACCAAGATTAGAATGAAAACAACGAAATGCAAAGATTGAACCAAATGATTAAAGGTATGTTTGTTTAGGCATGATCACTATAACATGGAATGTGTTGGAACAATGATTACCACTTTAATAAATCAAGATAACCAAAGTCACAAATAACGTTAGTCAAAGATGTAACAAGCGTTTATATCAATTAATAACAACGAATCCTTTCGACCTATATAATTTTGTTACAATCAATACATTATATGAAATGATAGAACAGATATTCAAAAGAACCCTTTCAACCTATATTCTTATATCAAATATTCCTTGTTTGTTTACCAATTTTATTACACAATCTTACAAGTGTAAAACCAAATCATTCGTCGACTAATGACTTGAAATTAATCACAATTCAATTATCCTTAGGACCTATAAAATTAAACATGATAAATCAAAGTAGCAAACAAGACAAGTCATAATATGAACAAAGATTATGTTTCACCAATTCATAAATCAAATGATAACCATAATTCCAAACACGCCATATCAAAGATCACACTTCGTCTAAACAAACATAAACGACTACTCCATATTGGAGTTCATGGCAAACATAATAAAACTTATAAATTCAGAAAGCTTCATCATAAATATAAATAAGAATGTTACCAATGATTTACAAAAGCAAGTGTTTACAAACTAGGAATGAAACCAAAAATTCACCTATAACCAATACCCACGTAACAACCAATGATTCCAATAGAAACCCTTAACCCAAATCTTCTCAGAAAACAAAAGTCTTGTCACTAAACTTCTGTGAATTCAGCGAATACACCAAAGGCACACGAACATGGGTGTTTGGCAATGGGTTTTAGGTAGATTCCTTAAGAGAATTATGGTGAATTCTCTAGGTATGTTTGTTCTTATGCACAGAAATCGTGATGATGAGGTCTGTAATTGATTATTGGCTGCTGGAAAACGTGGTTAAGGAGTAGTGTTCAGTGGTGGTGGTGGTGAATTCGTGGTGCAAAGGGGCGTTTGAAACAAAGGATTATCACCTTCCTTGTCCAAATTCCTCTCTAATGGTGTTCTCTTATGATATTATATTTATTCTGTTAGCATTTATATTTTATATTAGAAGTGATGGTCATTTATTCATCTAAACCTTGTTTAAATGTAATAGCTAGTTAGATAGACAATGGTGGGCTTTGGGACTTACTAAGCTAATATTGTATAAGTTTAGGCCTAGTCTAAGTCCAATAGAAAGCCCAAGCCCACCAAGGCCCAAGTGCCAACTCTTGTACTATATAAACAAACCACCCTCTCATTTGAGAGGGTGTGTGTGTGTGAATTGTAATACCATCCTTTCATTTCTCTTATTCTCTCAATCTCTCCATCTCTCATTCGAACACCATACACACCCTCACGCCTCTCTCTCGTTCTTCACCTCTCACACGTACATCTCTATATCTTATATATTTAAGGAACCTACAAGTGGTATCTTTCGCCGGAAGATGGTTTAGATTGTGGTTTGTGTTGTTTGTTGTTGCGCTTCATTGTTTTTTATACGCTCGTATTTTTTTGTTCCTCGTAATTTTCTTGTTTTTTCATAGGTTTTAGCACTCTTTTGATTACAAACTAGTGTTATAAACCTTTTGGAACAAGAAAGTTACAAGCTTTAAGGTTAAATCTTTGATTTTGAAGAATTTTTTATGGTTCGTACACATTTCGAGTAACTTCAAAAATCATTTTGGGTGTTAAAGTTTGCAACTTTCCTTTAGTTTTAGCCTTATTAAGCTTTGTTGTACAAGAAAATCGTGTTTAAAAACATTCCTTGGTGAACTTTAAGCGATTTGAAAAATCTGTCAAACTTTCGAGCAACTGTTCTGACCAAGTTTCGAGCAACTACATACGACGTTATCTTCAGGATTTTTGGATTACTCAGTGTTATTCTCTCTTGTATAAGATTGAAAAACACTTCGACTGTTGGGAATTCTTCTATTTCGTACGAATTAGAAAGAAACTTTCGAGTAACTTAAACTTTCGAGTAACCTCAAAAGTTTCGAGTAACTCTAAAACTTTCGAGTAACTTCAAAAGTTTCGAGTAACTCTAAAAATTTCGAGTAACTTCAAAAGTTTCGAGTAACTTAAAATTTCGAGTAACTTCAAAAGTTTCGAGTAACTCTAAAACTTTCGAGTAACTTCAAAAGTTTCGAGTAACTCTAAAACTTTCGAGTAACTTCAAAAGTTTCGAGTAACTTAAACTTTCGAGTAACTTCAAAAGTTTCGAGTAACTTTAAACTTTCGAGTAACCTCAAAAGTTTCGAGTAACTTCAAACTTTCGAGTAACCTCCAAAGTTTCGAGTAACCTCAAAAGTTTCGAGCAAGTGACAAAGTTTCGCGTAAGTGTGGTCAAAACTTCAAACGACCATAACTTTTGAACCGTAACTCCGTTTTCGACGTTCTACCTGTCAAAACGTTCGTATGAATGAGGAGAAGGAAACGTTGAATAAATTTATTCATTCAACCCAACTTTAGAGGCCCAGAAACGCTCCGAGAAGAAGATATTGAGGTTTTTCTGATTACCAACATCAAAACTAACACAAAACCTTAACACAAACATATCTTTACCGTTTACAAGATCCATAATCTTTCATAAACAATCATCATGTCTTCCCAATCCAATCCACAAATCAACCTACAAATGTTTTCCTCTCAGTCCGATGTTGCTCAAGCCGGTTCCGATAATCGTCCGCCAATGCTCGTCAAAGGTTTGTATACTCAATGGGCTAATCGCATGCGACGTTTTATCGAAGACAAACCCGATGGTGATCTTATATGGCATTCAATTGAGCATGGTCCCTACGTTCGTAGAGTCATCGACATTCCTGCTAATTCTAATACTACACCTCCAACTGCTGAGTCTACTCGTGTGCAAAACAACAATGATCTTTCTGCGGACGAAAAGGCTCAAGTTAAAGCAGACAGACGAGCACTGCATCTTGTGTTTCAGGGGCTACCAAATGAAATCTTCATATCAGTAGACAGTTACACGAATGCAAAGGCACTATGGGAAGCAGTAGAGCTTTATATGCAGGGTACCGAAGTCGGACAACAGGAGAAAGAAGTTTTGTATTTATAGGAGTATGAGAAATTTTCATCTGTTCCAGGAGAGACAATAGAGGCATATTACCAGAGATATTCTACAGTGGTCAATGATTTGAACAGAAACAACATCGTCTTACCAAAACTTCAGTTAAACATCAAGTTCATGCTACGTCTTCAACCTGAATGGAAACGTTTTATCACTCAAGTCAAGCAGACTAAAGTACTGAAGGAATTAACCTTTCATCAAATCTTTGATATCTTGAAGCAGAATCAAGATGAAGCAAATGATGTCAGAGAAGAGCTTGAAAGACGTAAGCTTGATCCATTGGCACTAATGACAGACTCATCTTTAGCATCTCATCTATCCCAAGCACAAGTGAAAGTTCAAGCACCAGTAAAGAGGCAAACGGGGTACACTCAGACTACATATGCTGCACCACCACCACCTACAACATATCATCAACAACCATCTGCTTTTGTAGCACAAGCTCCCACACACCAACCATCTGCTTATGCAGCACCTTCACCAACATACACATCTCCAGCATATGTAACCCCTGCACCTACTTATCCTACCACAGTTTACACACCACCAGAGCAGAATTTTTCACCAGTTGACTATGCATCACTGATGAAGCGAAAAGTGTACCGCTTTTAAGGGGTCATTTAAGCCTTAAATCGTATTTATTTGATCAAATATTGCCCTAAATCGTTCCTTTTGTCATTTTAGGTACTTTTGAGGAGAAATCTGGAAAAGGAGGCATTTTGGACGTTTTTGGAGATTAAAAGTGAAGAAAACGGCAAAGTCTCAAAAATCGGCTAAAAGTTACCTTTGACGGCGTCACAATTTACTCTGGACGGCGTCATGCCTTGGCAAGAAAAGGTGGACGTGAAATTTACTCATGATAAGCCAGTGAAAATAGCATGTGAATTCTGACGGCGTCACGCTTTAACCTGATCAAGGGCGTCACGGCTTAAATCAAAAGGGGACGGCGTCACGTTCAAGGTTAGACGGCGTCAAACCTTGATAAGCCAGAATGGATTTTTGAAGAGCTAAAAAGGGACGGCGTCAAGAAGGTCATCCGGGAACCCTAGAAGCGGCGAGGTGACGGCGTCACACTCCATAACGTGACGCCGTCAGATCCAAAAGTCTATATATAGTTTTCTAATTTTTTGTCATTAGGAGAGCTTAGTGTGTGGAATTTTGGGAGAAAACCCTAAGACGATTTTAGCTTCTTTTTCAAGGCTTTTTGCCTTGAGATCTTCCATGTTACATTGAAGATAAGTTATCAATTAATCATTCAATATGTCTATGTGTTGTTTGATTTTATCTTATTCTTGTCTTTTGATTAACATGTTAGGCTAAATTTATCTTGTGTTTGCTTAGATCTAATGAAACCTAGCTATTGATTATTGGTTATTAGTGTGTTATTAGTTGTATTGGATGATTGTTTATCTATGTTAGGCTTAAGAAAACTGGCTAACTTCCTATTCGGTAACTTGCTTGAACGTCTTAAGAAACATGAACCAAATGCGTACTAAAGGTTTTTATGGTTGTATTTAATGGACAAGCGAATTCTAGTGATCCCATGTTAGGAGCTTCCTAGCCGGCTCGACATAGGAGTGAAGTAGGAGCTTGTAGAGTTGGGGAAGTAAGTACGCCACCCCACGAATGGTATTAAGGAATACACCCGTCATCCACGCGACTAATACACACTAATTAACCGGTAAAAGATAGTTAGGGAGTAAGGAAATCTAAGTAAACACATTTCTCTACACATAAGTTTCTCACAACATTTTATTTTCAGTTATTTATTTTATTTGCATTTGTAGTTATTTGGGTTAGTTGATTAGCAACTAATTCCGCCCACTCTTTCAAACCCGAGATTTTACTTGCTTTCATAAAAATTATAAAAACATAAAAAGAATCTTCCTCAACCCTTAGACCTAATTAGAGTAGTCTTTCACACCTAACGAACACTATTCCCTGTGGAGAACGATCAATCCCCCGTACTTACCACTACACTATACTACATCGGTCAGGTACACTGCCTGGTGGGGTTGTAAGCCTCTTGAGATCCCTCGAGAGGTAAAACCTGTTGTAAGGTTACAAAACCACGCATCAAGTTTTTGGCGCCGCTGCCGGGGAATAGTTATTGTTTAGGTTGAATTTTTATTTCTATTAGGTCTACTCACTAGATTCCTTTCTAGTGAGATTTTTATTTTATTTTTCTAGGTTTTCTTTAGTCTATCTATTTTCTTCGTGTCTTTGTTCGTAACCATACCATCCGACATCATGGAAGATGGTAATATCCTTAACCCCCATAACCCACCACCACAACAACCACCACCTCCTAGAGCCCGTACTTTAGGAGAGTATTCCCGTCCTAGCCACCATGGCTATCGAAACACCATTGAGCTCACTCAAGGAGCCAATATCACACCCTTGCGATCCGACACCATCCGGTTGGTGCAAAGCGGATGCGCATTCCATGGACTTCGTTCTGAAGATCCTAATCAACATCTCAAGGAATTTCTCAAAATCGTTGATTCTACAGACCTTGATGTTGCCACTCGAGAGACGAACCGATTGCGTCTCTTCCAATTCTCTTTGCGGGACCAAGCTAGTCAGTGGCTAGAACGTCAACCCGCAGGATCCATCACCTCTTGGGATGATCTCACCACTCGTTTCCTTGCTCAGTTTTTCCCACCGGGAAGAACTACCAAGCTAAGGAATGATATCTTGATGTTCCAACAACGTCAAGGCGAAACTCTCTACGAGGCATGGACTCGATTCAAGGACTTACTCCAAAAAGTCCCTCACCATGGCATAGAACTTTGGCTCCAAGTCCAAATCTTCTATGACCATATCAATCTCTCCACGAGGCAAACCATTGACCAATCGGCCGGTGGCAAGCTACGTGATCTAAGTGCGGAACAATCATGGGCTCTCCTAGAGGATCTTGCTCTTTATGACAACGAAAGTTGGAGTGATCCCCGTGATTTGAATAAAACGGTCAAGGCAATATCTTTGCCTTCTAACAATTCAAGCACTTCTGACCGTAGGATCATAGAACTTGAAGACCAAGTCAAGTTTCTCATGAAATCCTACGAGGCTCCTAAACCTTCAAGCCAAGTGAACAAAATCACTTCTTCATGTGAATTATGTAGTGGTCCCCACGACACTCGTGATTGCATGGAACTCCCCGAACAAGCTTTTGTGGACTACGCATCCTCGCGTACCGACGGAGCGGGAGACAAGTGGTACACTTTCAAACCCGAGCCAAACCATTACGGTGATTCATACAACCCCGCATGGAAAAATCACCCGAACCTTAGGTGGAAACAAAACCAAAACACACAACAAACCAATTCTTCCAACCCACCTAATCGTTTCCAATCAAGCGGTTCCAACTCGAACCGTACTTTCAACAACAATCCTTCCGGCAATGGTAGTACCAATAACTTTGAAGGATTGATTTCCCAATTTATGGCATCTCAAGAAGCTCGGATAGCTAGATTCGAGACCGAATTCAATCAACAACAAACGGAGATGACCAATAAAATTGACAACTTGTTGAAAGCTCTCCATAACCAAGTGTTATCACCCCCACATAAGGACGCTAGGAACACAAATAGCGGACCCCAAGTAAAAGACCCCTCTTCATCCAAACACGTCCACTTTGTCAACATTGTCACTATTAAACCAATTGATAGGAATGAGGATAATAGTGAACCTAAGGATGAGGATAAGAAAGTCGAGGTTGATAAGGAAGTTAGGACAAGTGAGATTGAAGAAGTAGATGATGATGAGGACTACTTCAATAGGTTACCCACTAAGGAAGAGCGCGCATATCATACAAACTTATTCGATGACCCCGAGGCACCATACTTCCTAGGTAGACCAATCATAGAAATAGGCGACCCTTCTAATCTCAACATACCATGCAACATCGGACATTTGCATGTATGGAAAGCCTACATCGACCTTAGATCACCCATAAACATCATGACTAGAGCCCACTACAACTTGATAATGAAGAATCAACTTGGGTATAGGATGTTCCCTGACAAGGGTTGGATGAGTAACTTCACGGGAAGAGTTAAGGGATTACCGGTTTATGTAGGAAACTTCACCTATGTCACCGACTTTGTAATTGTAGAAGATATCCGCCCAATAGTCGATGCATCCTTGACTCAAGTGGTTTTTGGAAAACCATTTGTTGAGGTCTCTAGAATGACTTATGAACCTTCCTTAGGGATAGTTAGATTTAAGGATGAGACCGATGAAGTAAGCTACCAAATGCCATATAAGATAGAACAATTCCAACACTTGTCAAATGTTGAGAAGGAGCTCAAGCAAGCGGTCTACTATAGGAATGATGAGGATAGAAGTAAAGGAGTAGACTATGTTATGGAAAGGATATTCGGTTTCTACAAGGATTGTTTGAAATTAGGACCGGAATATAAAACCGGGAAGGAGAATGGCCTAGGAACCGTGACCGATGATGGAGTCACGTAATGTACGTGACTTTGAGTCTAGCTACAAGACTCGTTAATAAAGAAAAGCGCTTCTTGGGAGGCAACCCAAGCTTTATTTGTTTTATTTGCTTTGTGTGTTTATTCGTTTGTTTGTTTGTTTTTATTTGTTTCCGTATGTGTGTTTAATTTTTATTAGTATTGATTCATGTTCAAAAGTAATTTGTGAAAATGCTTTATTTTGTTTTTAACTTCGTCTTAACTACATATAAAGGTATTTTGCAAAAGTTAAGTGTAAGGGAAATCTAAATCGGTTTATTAGAACACAAATTAACATGAATCATAATAATACTAAATTAACATACATATTAGTGTTTGTTTGAGTCAAATGCTTGTATCGAGTCATAATGATGTTTTGCAGGATTTCCAGGAAGTAAGGTAAAGGTTTTTCCAGAAATTTTCTGGAAACTTAAATTGAGAATTTTTGTCAGGTCATTTCTGACGGCGTCAGGGTTTATAACCTGACGGCGTCAGATTTAATTTTCAGAAATTTTTGAAAGTTTTGTTTTTAAAAAGTTTTTATTAAATCTCCAACTTATAATCTCCAGGAATCTGCAAAATTATCATTCCACAAGCATTATATCCTTATATATAGATTTTATCCCGCCGATGTTATGCAGGTTTTCGTGTTTGTTTTCTCAGGTTTAACAGGTTATTTTGGACAAGGAGATGTTTATGGAATCAAGCTTATGGCGATGCATTAGTCATGGAGCTTCAACATTACCTTGGAGGAAGATCTAACCGTGTAACTTCATTATCCACCGAACGAATCAGGGGAGTATTTGATTTCATTCTTTTACTTTTTGCTTTTACATCTTGTTATTTGAACATTGGGGACAATGTTCATCTTAAGTGTAAGGGGGGGGGGGGTAAAAGTACGATTTTAGAGAATACTATTGCGCTTGATTTTTGTTTGTTTAATAGTAGATGTGTAATAAAACTGAGAGAAATACTTGTTAAGGTAATTTTAGTGCCAAATTTAAAATTTTTTACAACATATAGGAGTGAAACTTTGATCTTAATAAGCGTCTCACGGATAGGAGTTATAGGACTAGCACAAAAACCGTACCACTAAAAATTTTTCCACCCCCAAATATGTGAGGCTCGCCCCTATAATTGGTAGGAAAAGCATTTTGCTATGATGTGTGTACCGGTAGCACTTAGATTCTAGAACTTGCGTTAGGACCATTCCGAGGCCACAAGTGAGACTACATTCGTGTAGTTAGATTTACTACATGATAAGAGGCATTAGGATTAACCCATTGTTTTACACCTGTGTTTTTGTTATAATTACTTTGGCTACATTGGTCAAGTAATTCTCCCACACCCTTTGCGTTGTACTCATTTTTAGTACACGATACCCCTAGTACACCCCTCAGAGCCTATCTTTTCGTTTCAACCTTTAAGCATTTTACTTAAAGGAAGAATTTGTTACACCCCACTTAAATGTACACCCAAATCGCCTTAGCCTACCTTGTATGCACTCATTTTTAGTGCATTATTGTTACAACATTTGTTTAAACCCAAGTTAATTATCTAGTTGATTACATGGTTGCTAAGTCGAGTCATATCCTTGTACATATTGTTTTGGGACGATTGGGACTCATGGGTAAAGTACTAGTGTAATGGAGTAATGGGGAAGAACATCATTTATTACCCCCATATGTGCTAAATATTTTAAAAGTACTCCAAGTGTTTTGATTATCTTAATTCGAGTCATTAGATTAGTATTTGTAAAGTTATGTAAAAGTTCAAGTGTAAGGGGAATGCAATGCCCCTATGATGTATTATTTTGGATGGTAGGGCAAAAGTGTATGCAAAAAAAAAAAAAAAAAAAAAAAAAAAAAAAAAAAAAAAATCGAAAAAATTAAGAAAAATACAAAAAAATGAGAAAAATAAAAATAGAAAAAAACATACGGACTACCATCCCGTTTCATTTTATGTTTGTTTTATGTTTTTGTTATTTTGTTATTTCATTTCTAGCTTAAGATCGAGTCTAGTCTTGGCTTAGCAACATTGTATAGTACATGTAATTGATCAAGATTTTTAACTCGCCACCAGTAAAATATCCTTTATCCAACAAAACCGTGTTTTCCTTTTCCCTACACCTAACGTTATAACCCATTTAAAAGCCCTCTTTGATAGTTTATCTTTGGTGCTTACGCCTAGTGGAGGAGGTTTTCGATCCTTTCCCAAGCCTATGGTAATCTATTTGCTATGACAGGTAGTGAGAGATATTATCCGTTTTCATTTATGAGATTTATTTTGATGACACTTGAGAGATGTGAGTATCTAAACACTACTTGTGAGGTGCTAGTATGTAATCTCCGTGCTTATTATGATTGAAGTGGAACGATTATTTGTTGTAATTACTTTTATGTTAGCATTAAATGACCCCTAACTTGTATTTTGATTAGAATAAAAGCGCATTTGCTTGAGGACAAGCAAATCTCAAGTGTAAGGGTATTTGATGAAGCGAAAAGTGTACCGCTTTTAAGGGGTCATTTAAGCCTTAAATCGTATTTATTTGATCAAATATTGCCCTAAATCGTTCCTTTTGTCATTTTAGGTACTTTTGAGGAGAAATCTGGAAAAGGAGGCATTTTGGACGTTTTTGGAGCATAAAAGTGAAGAAAACGGCAAAGTCTCAAAAATCGGCTAAAAGTTACCTTTGACGGCGTCACAATTTACTCTGGACGGCGTCATGCCTTGGCAAGAAAAGGTGGACGTGAAATTTACTCATGATAAGCCAGTGAAAATAGCATGTGAATTCTGACGGCGTCACGCTTTAACCTGATCAAGGGCGTCACGGCTTAAATCAAAAGGGGACGGCGTCACGTTCAAGGTTAGACGGCGTCAAGCCTTGATAAGCCAGAATGGATTTTTGAAGAGCTAAAAAGGGACGACGTCAAGAAGGTCATCCGGGAACCCTAGAAGCGGCGAGGTGACGGCGTCACACTCCATAACGTGACGCCGTCAGATCCAAAAGTCTATATATAGTTTTCTAATCTTTTGTCATTAGGAGAGCTTAGTGTGTGGAATTTTGGGAGAAAACCCTAAGACGATTTTAGCTTCTTTTTCAAGGCTTTTTGCCTTGAGATCTTCCATGTTACATTGAAGATAAGTTATCAATTAATCATTCAATATGTCTATGTGTTGTTTGATTTTATCTTATTCTTGTCTTTTGATTAACATGTTAGGCTAAATTTATCTTGTGTTTGCTTAGATCTAATGAAACCTAGCTATTGATTATTGGTTATTAGTGTGTTATTAGTTGTATTGGATGATTGTTTATCTATGTTAGGCTTAAGAAAACTGGCTAACTTCCTATTCGGTAACTTGCTTGAACGTCTTAAGAAACATGAACCAAATGCGTACTAAAGGTTTTTATGGTTGTATTTAATGCACAAGCGAATTCTAGTGATCCCATGTTAGGAGCTTCCTAGCCGGCTCGACATAGGAGTGAAGTAGGAGCTTGTAGAGTTGGGGAAGTAAGTACGCCACCCCACGAATGGTATTAAGGAATACACCCGTCATCCACGCGACTAATACACACTAATTAACCGGTAAAAGATAGTTAGGGAGTAAGGAAATCTAAGTAAACACATTTCTCTACACATAAGTTTCTCACAACATTTTATTTTCAGTTATTTATTTTATTTGCATTTGTAGTTATTTGGGTTAGTTGATTAGCAACTAATTCCGCCCACTCTTTCAAACCCGAGATTTTACTTGCTTTCATAAAAATTATAAAAACATAAAAAGAATCTTCCTCAACCCTTAGACCTAATTAGAGTAGTCTTTCACACCTAACGAACACTATTCCCTGTGGAGAACGATCAATCCCCCGTACTTACCACTACACTATACTACATCGGTCAGGTACACTGCCTGATGGGGTTGTAAGCCTCTTGAGATCCCTCGAGAGGTAAAACCTGTTGTAAGGTTACAAAACCACGCATCAATCACTACCTCCAGAGTATTCCACACCAGAGGCAATGGGTGTCATGCCACATAAAACTGCTGAGGTTGATCCTATTCAAGAACTGAATAATGCAATGTCATTACTTTCCCGAGCAATCACTCGAACCTACACAACCCCCACCAACAACAATCTTCGAATGTCATCCAATCTAAGGAACCCAACCGGAAATTTCCAACCACCCAGAGCTCCAGCACAACAATGGAATTATGCGTCTCCAGGACAGAACAGCGGGTATACAGGAAATAGTGGGTATTCTGGAAATGTTGTTTATCAAGGGAATGTCGGTTACTCAGGGAATGCTGGAATGAATAGGAACAATGCAGTTGTTGGGAATTCTTTGCAGAGGAGTAATATTGCAAGTGTGAAGTGTTATAACTGTAGGGGTACTGGGCATATGGCAAAGGACTGCAAAGAGCCAAGAAGGCTAAGGGATTCTGAGTATCACAAGGAAAAGATGCTGTTGTGCAAGAAAGTTGAAGCAGAAGTACCGTTGAATACTGAGGAAACTGATTTCTTAGCTGAGCTCACTGATGATGAAGATCAAGAATTGACTGCACATTGCATTTTCATGGCCAATCTTCAGGAAGTTGTATCTGATGACGACTCTCCACCAGTCTATGACACTGAGAAGACTGCTGAGGTACCAAATACTTCTGATAATGCATATAATGTGTATGATCATGAAAAAATACATCCTACGAATCGTGAACCCATGAATGACACATATGTGACGCGACAGGATGGTAGTAATATCATCTCTGCTACGCCAGATATGGATCCTAATGGACAAACGCTTCTACAGGATATGTCTGCTTATGAACAAGATCGTGCTATGATTCTTTCCTTAGTTGATACCTTGAATGTTAAAATTCAAAACTGTACTGCTGTCATTTAAACGCACAAAGATGAGAATGAGGTATTAACCAAAGAGCTTGAGAGGTACAAAAACCAAGTTAAAACTTTTAACTTAGACTATGAAAGAAAGAATGTTCTTGAAAATGCGTATGCACAAGCTATCGAGCGTGAAACAAATCTGAAAAAGAATCTTGATGATCCAAAATTTCTTACTCATCATACTGCTCAAAATCTTAAAGAAGAAATTTCAAAACTCACGACTCAGATTTCAAAACACTCGACAACAATTTCTAATCTTGAAAGAGAAAAGGAAATGTTGGATGCAAAATACAAGCGTCGTGAAGACAAAGATCTTACGCAAATTTCAGAACTTGAGACAAAAGTCAAACAACTAAATAAAATAGTCTATAGAACGGGTCAAACAATTCAAACAGTTCATATGCTTACACTAAAACCAAATTCATATTATCTCGGTCAAAGCAGTATTGAATTTCAAAACCCTCAGTACCTCAAGAAAGCTCAGCGGGAACACCCTGTTCTGTATAATTATGAATTGCCATGTTTGCATAATGTTCAATATGTTAGGAGTAATGATTTTAAGCATTCATTTATGTGTGAAACTGAAGAGTCATTGAGACAAGCCGAACAGAGTCGATCAAAGTTTCAAAACAAAGAAATCAAACCAATTGATTACAAAAATTTGAATAAACTTTATGATGACTTTGTTCCACAAAAGCAAAAATCCGCTGAACAAATCTTTTTCACATATCCTTTACAAATAGAAGCTTCTCCATCCATTCAAAATGTTGAACTCAAATCCTGCAACTTGGAGAAGCATCTTGACAAAACTCAACCCGATATTCCTAGGAGTAAAGGGATGAAGACTTTTAAAGGATTAAAGGAAATGAATGATTTTCTTGTAAAAGCGATTTATGGCAAAATTACTTACACTATACCTGAGTGGAACAACGAATTTCATCAAAAAGTTAAGGAAATTTTAACAAAAGAATTCAACCCAATTGTTCAAAACTTAAATGCATACGTAATCCAATTTGAAAAGGATTTAACAATTGAAATGGTTGAAGATTTGAAGTATGTCAAATCTCTTGAAAAGGAGGTTGATGGACTTCGATTTAAAATTTCAAAATCTGATGATCGACTTTTGGAAGCTGTTGTCCAAACCAATGTGCTGAATATTGTGTTGCATTCATCTGTCATTGAACACTGTGAGTCTAGGAACAAAAGAAAATCTTGTGCAAATGAACTCTCCACTGACACAATCACCAAAGAGAATTTTGCTTTGAAACAAACGATCAAACGAATGACCAAAGAAGCCGCTGATGTTAAAGATGATTTGATGAAACAAATTGCTCAGTTGACAAAATCTTTTGATAAACTTGAGGCTCAAAGCATTTCTTTCGAGCTACAACTGCAGCATCAAAACGGAAAAACCGACAAATCATTTTCAAAAACCTATTTGACATCAGCGCTTGAGAAACTTGAAAAGATTGAAAATGAAAACGTTTCTTTGGAATTCCAGGTTTTATCTCTTCATAAGGAAAATGAGCACCTTAAGGAAACGTACAAAAATCTTTTTGACTCAATCAAGCCAATGAGGGCTGAATTGTCACGTTTCAAAAGGACATCTGTGGATACTAAGTTTGTTAAACCATCTATTTTGGGTAAACCACCAGTATACCGATTTTCCAAATCCCGGTTTGCATCCAAGATAGATGAGAAAAATGTTTTATCAAAAACAGTCACTCCACAGAATGTGCCTTCAAACAAACCAAATGTTTTGAGAACCCAAAATATCATTGCTCCAGAAATGTACAAAATAGAAACACCAAACACCAGCACACAATCTGCACAAACTGTTGAAACTAAGATTCCTGACAAACGCGTGTTGCCTTCTACAGGACTAGAGTGCACTCCTAGTGTTAGCAGACCACAGCTTAAGAGCACTGAACTGAATAATAGGGTCCAGCAAACATCTAAGAGTAGAAGCACGAAGAATAAAGAAAAAGTAGAAGAACACCCTAGGAATTTTATGCTTTCAAATAAGAAACAGTTTTCAACTGCGTGTAATAACGATATTAATGTTTTATCTAAAGATATTGCTTCTGTTTGTGTTGCTTGTGGTAAATGTATTGTTTCTGGAAATCATGATATTTGTGTTTCTCAATATTTGAATGCTTTGCATGGAAATTCAAAACCATCCACTAGTAGGGCGCCTGAACCTAAACAACCTAGGAAACCAAGTGTTCCGAAAACTAGTGTAGAAAAAGCATCAAAACCTAGTGTTAAGAAAACACATGTTGTAAAAACCACTGTTCCTAATCCCAAATCAAAACCAACCAAGAATGTGTCTCCTTCTAGGAAACCTAGGCAAAGTAGTGCGTATTGGAATATTCCATGGTTGTCATATAGTCTACCTCCACCATGCTACAGGTGGGTAATTAAGAAAATATCAGAAAATGTGACTCCCACTACACCAATCCAAGAGGCTAGGAAGAAGATAGTTGAAATCGTGACCTCGAGTGTTAAGAAGATCGTTGACACTCGAACTTTATGCTTCTAACACCTCGGAACCCATTAAAAGATGGGGATCCATGTTTTTCTGTCTTCCATAGTCCTTCTTCTACTTTCAATGCAGGTGATTCAAATCTGTCTGTGGTATGTCGATTCTGGTTGTTCCAAACACATGACTGGCAAGAAAGAGCTTCTTCAGAATTTTGTCGATAATTTTTTGGGCACCGTTCGATTCGGAAATGATCACTTTGCACCGATTCTTGGTTACGGGGATTTACAACATGGGAACTACTTGATTACACGGGTATACTATGTCGAGGGTCTGGGACATAATCTTTTTTCAGTAGGGCAGTTCTGTGATTTAGATCTCGAGGTTGCATTCAGGAAAGACACTTGCTTCATCAGAAATTTGGATGGTGTTGATCTAATGATAGGATCTCGCGGAAAAAGCAGTTCTACGCTCTTCACAATCAACCTTTTTGAACTCATCTCTACATCTCCAATATGTCTCATGACCAAAGCCTCATCAACTAAGTCTTGGTTATGGCATCGTCGTTTATCACATGTAAACTTCGATACCATCAACAAGCTTGCAAAAGATAACCTTATCATCGGTATACCAAATCTCAAATATGAAAAAGAACACCTTTTTCTATCCTGTGAATTAGGTAAGAGTAAGAAGGCTTCATACAAACCGAAAACTACACCAAGTTCAGATGAAAGGTTACACCTACTACACATGGATTTATGTGGTCCAATGAGAGTTGAAAGCATAAATGGGAAGAAGTATATCTTGGTAATTGTTGATGATTATTCAAGATTTACATGGGTTCAATTTCTTCGATCAAAAGATGAAGCACCGGGCATCATCAAAACATTTCTGAAGCGTGTGCAAGTTCGTCTACAAGTTCCTGTACGGATTGTAAGAACTGACAATGGCACTGAATTCACTAATCAGCAACTAAAGGCTTACTTTGATGACGTTGGCATAACTCATCAAACATCCAATGTCCGCACACCACAACAGAATGGAGTCGTAGAAAGAAGAAATCGCACGTTGGTAGAAGCTGCTCGTACGATGTTGATTTTCTCAAATGCACCACTGTTTCTATGGGCAGATGCAGTGAACACCGCGTGTTATACACAAAACTGTTCCCTTATCCCTCCAAGATTCAACAAAACACCTTACGAGCTTCTTAACAAACGTAAACCAGATGTCTCGTTTCTTCATGTATTCGGCGCGCTGTGTTATCCGTTAAATGACCGAGAGGATCTAGGAAAGCTCAAGGCAAAGGTGGATATTGGGATCTTCATTGGATATGCTGAAAATTCGAGGGCTTATAGAGTGTGTAACCGAAGGACAAAGAGGATTATGGAGACCATGAACATCAAGTTTGATGAGATTTCGACAATGGCTTCGGAACAACTCAGTTTCGGACCCGGACTTAACCCGATGACTTCTGAACACATCAGTTCAGGACTTGTGCCAAACTCTGCTCAATCAACAACACCAATCGTTACACAAACAGTGCGTGACTTGAATATACTGTTTGAGTCAATGTATGATGAGTACTTCATCAATCAACAACGTGATGCTCCCATTACTAATTCCGCAGCACCTACAACTCTCAATCAACAGACACAATCTGCATCTACAACAGTTGAATCCGAAGCACCATCACCGATAACAACAAATACATCGACAGAGACTCCAGATATTGCAAGCACCTCACAGAATGTTGATAATGAGAAAACGACACCAGTTCAAGAAGAAATAGCTCAAAATGGAGATGATGCAGAGTTGGAAGAAGAAGAAGTCTTTGTTAACCCATTCGGCACCCCACCGTCGACAGAATCAATCGAATCATCAACTCGTTACAGAGATCCTTCTAACATGCATTCATTCTACCAGAAATACCCTTCAAAGTACCAGTGGACTAAAGACCACCCACTTGAACAAGTGCTCGGTGAACCTTCTAAACCTGTACATACAAGAAAACAATTAGCCACTGATCCAGAGATGTGCGTCTATGCACTAACTGTATGTATAGACCTAGCGCCGAAAAAAATTAACAAAGCAATGGCTAAAAACGCGTGGATCGAGGCGATGCAAGAAGAAATCAACCAGTTTCACACACTAGAAGTTGGGGAACTAGTGGACAGACCCACTAACAAACTCGTCATTGGTTTGAAGTGGATCTGGAAGAACAAGGTTGATGAAGAAAACATTATCATCCGAAACAAAGCTCGCCTCGTGGCAAAGGGTTATAGACAGGAGGAAGGAATTGATTTCGAAGAGTCATTCGCCCCGGTTGCAAGGATAGAAGCAGTAAGGATATTCTTGGCATATGCGGCACATAAGTCCTTCACCGTCTACCAGATGGATGTAAAGACTGCCTTTTTGTATGGAACTATCAAGGAGGAAGTGTACGTAAGCCAACCAGAAGGATTTGAAGATCCAGAACATCCTGATCGCGTCTACAGATTAAAGAAGGCTCTTTATGGCCTTAAACAAGCACCGAGGGCATGGTATGAAGAACTCTCCAATTTCCTTCTAGCCAATCATTTCATAAAAGGTATCGTTGACCTAACTTTGTTTATAAGAAGATACAACGACGACATCTTGCTAGTACAGATTTATGTGGATGATATAATTTTTGGATCCACAAATCAAAAGTTTTCACGAAAATTTGCAAAATTAATGTCTAGCAAATTTAAAATGTCGATGTTGGGACCACTAAAATTTTTTCTTGGATTACAAGTCCATCAGTCCCCTCGTGGTATCTTCATAAACCAGTCAAAGTATACCTTGGATATTTTAAAGAAGCATGGTATGGAACATTGTGATAGTATTGGTGTGATAGTATTGGTACACCACTTGCTACTTCACACAAGCTAACTACTGATTTACAAGGGAAACCCGTTGATGCCAAGAAATATCGAAGTACGATCGGGTCTCTCATGTATCTAACAGCTAGCCGACCAGATATAATGTATGCTGTTTGTTTATGTGCACGGTTTCAGGCAAGGCCTACCGAGTCTCACCTCAAAGAGGTTAAACGGATCTTTCGGTATCTCAAAAGGACCATTCACTTGGGACTTTGGTATCCGAAGGACTCCGGAATTGAACTCACGGCCTTTTCAGATGCAGATCATGCAGGTTGCCAAATCGATGCAAAAAGCACATCAGGCGGTATCCAATTTCTTGGTGAGAAGTTAGTAAGTTGGTCGTCCAAAAAGCAGGATTGCACAGCTATGTCAACAGCCGAGGCCGAGTATGTGTCTTTATCTGCATGTTGCGCGCAAGTTCTTTGGATGCGCACGCATCTATCAGATTATGGTTTTCTCTTTAACAAAATCCCAATTTATTGCGATTCAAAGAGTGCCATAGCCATCTCGTGCAACCCGGTTCAACATTCCCGCACGAAGCATATCACAGTTCGCTACCACTTCATTAAAGAGCACGTGGAAAAAGGTACAGTTGAGCTATACTTCGTCAAGACGGATTACCAATTGGCCGACTTATTTACAAAAGCTCTTTCGAAAGAAAGGTTTGAGTATTTGGTCGACAGAATTGGAATCCGAAGCCTACCTCCCGTGGAGTTAGACCGTCTTGTCGAACTTTCTTGAAATTTTTTCTCAAAACAAAGCTTCGCATGTAAATATTTTTAGAAAAAGCAAAATACAAAATTTGTAAAACCAACAAAAGCAAAACAAAATTGAAACCAACAAAAGCAAAATACAAAATTATAAAATTCAAAAACCCAAAAATATCCTTCTACGACATGTCTCTCGTATAATCGATATTCTTTACGTTTCTAGAAATGTCATTCAACAATGATACGGAAGTGTAAAGATGCTTGAGCGAGAGTTCATTAAACTGTTTTCAAAAAATGTCGTCTCTAAAATCTTCATAATGACTTGTGTACACATCACAGTGCACAACTCGAGTTTTAAAAGAAAGGACACTGTCGTACGCTTCAGTGCGAAAATCCTAATGGATAAGAAAAGAAGTTTTCTTAAATTTTAAATAAGCTGAAATTCCATATCTTACACATGGTTTTACAAACCTTAGGCAAAAATTGTTCAAGAAATTTTCAAACTGAATTTTCAAATTCTTTCACAATTTTGCTTAAGAAGACTCCATCCCTCAAACTTACAAAAATATTTTCTAGTTTTGCGGGGGAGTATTTCAAAATTAATTTCAAAATAAAGAAGTTTTCTTTCTCAAACTGAAAATTCAAATCATTTGAATATACTTTCTTCTATTTTGAGAAGATACCATCAATCTGAATTTTCATATCACAATTCGGTATCATAAACCTTGAAGCAGAATTTGTTCAAGAAATCTTCAAACTGAATTTTCAAATTCTTTCAAAATTTTTGCTTCAAGAAGACTCCTTCCCTCAAACTTAAAAAATCTTTCAATTCTCAAAACTTATGCGAGTTTTGACGGGGAGTATTCTCCAAAAAAAAAAAGTTCCAAATGTTCATGCAAAAACAAATCCGTTTCTCCCTATTAGCTTTCCAAAAACAAAGATTTTAATCAATTGGTATCAAAAATACCACGGAAATGCTATTTTTGAGGGGGAGAAATTGTGATTAAAATGTGATCGATTTTATCTCAACAAAGGCTAGACTTGGAATTAGACAAAAGTGCTGAATGTAACATCTCGAGAAGCTCTCTATAGACTTTTACCTGGACGGGTCTAACTTCCTTATTTAGGAATGTTAACAACATCAAGTTGGTTATTAGAGCTAGTCGTCACCTAAAAGCTGATGATTGATCTCTTTATCCAACAACGAAAACGTGTCTCGCAAAGGTATAGTCTATTAAGAGTCGATCATTTCATAAGTGCGAACTCTTCTCTCAATGTGCGAAATCATTTCAAAAACATATGAGCACATGTGGAGAGGGAGTATTTCTGAAAAATGAAAACTTTCAAAGTGTGATCAAAATGTTTTCATACACATACTTTGATTGATTTTTCAATGGTTTTAAGGCTACGATCAATATTCCAAACCAAATATCCATAAGAAGGTATAAGGCGGTTAGGAAATAGGTATAGTCCTATGGTCCAGCCAGAGCCGGAAGGACCTACCCAGGGACACTCCAAATAGATAGATTAGAAGTCCTTAGGTATGGAAAAAGGAGTAAATGAGAAAATGGAATGAAGGGGTGAAGAATAAATGGAAAGTTAGTAAGGTGAAAAGAAATGAGCCCTCCATACACTTAGGACAGACACCGGGTCAATACATCTGATAATCAGTAATCAAAAATGATACGGGTATGAAGACAAGACGTCATGGACCATGCGCGCTGACAACCCTCCCTAGCTACTCAAGTTCCTCTAAAAAGGTCTGTTCATTATCACGAGACTAAACGATAATCTATCGACCTCATCACTCCGGAGTATGGTGTTGGTATTGAAAAGGTGGCAGTCCGCTCCAGCCTCCGCTCACTAAACCAAAATGCACTTATCGAGTCTAGAGCCATGAGATTCATCAAAAGATCTCCTAGGACACAATTTCAAATCTACACTTGAATGTTCAACTTTAAGAACACAAGTTGTACCTAAGAGTCCTTCGCAGATCTTAGTAATCTTGCCAGAACATTCATGAGGGGATTCACATATGTGATCCTCAGTGATCGAATGGAAACCCTGCCAGTGTCAACATCAAACAGCATTGAAAAGTAGGTCACTTCGTTAATTCTTTATGGATTAAGCTTAGTGTTCGCGGTGGTTATGTCTCAAACGGTCTACAGTCGTAGAGTGATACTTCGGTATACTTCAGCGGCTCACCTGGATTGTTTTAAGCGTGCTTGTGGCATCCAATTCAGGAACAACCCTTGTGAGAATTCGAAAAGTGTTAGCACACTATGCTGCAAATACTCTCGATATTCAAACTCGTAAGTGCTGGAAATCCCGCCAATGAGTTTCCTTTCATGAATCGAGTCCTGAAGACGTGGGTCTTTACTTGGATTTATCCAATGTATTGATAACTGTCCTTAACAGGATTCAGACGGCTGATATGCCCAACCAAGATGAATGGAATCAAGACATTCATCAGTAAAACAATCGTAGTGGAACGATTCTCTAAGAAAAGTACCACCGTGATTGATTGGCCTAATGTGATTATTAGCTACATTTACTTGTGCAGGTACTGAGGATAGTCCCTTTGAAGAAAGACTGTATACCACCATTTTTGTCAACATCTTCAAACTCCACATACTCATACTCAAGTGATCATTCCTCAAACATGTTCAAGATAAAGATTATTAAGGCAAAGAGCTTTATCCAATTAAAAGTCAAGAATAAGTGAGAGTTAAGAGAAGATTCGAGGAAAAGCATATGAGTAAAGATTAATATCTACAAGAGGCATGAGTATGTCGGAGATAACACAACATCATATCAAGTGATGATGTTGATCGAAGGCAAGATGAAAGATCACATGCATGAACGGAACAAAGAAGTCTATCAAGTCTATTACAGACAAGGTTCAAGATCGAGAAACAAGTGCTAAAGATCAAAGATCAAAGTTGAAAGACTCAAGATGCAAATGCTAAAGATCAAAGATTCAAGTTCAAGACTTAAGAGGCATCATTAATAAATGACCACCCCTTAGGGGGAGATTGTTAGCATTTATAGTTTATATTAGAAGTGATGGTCATTTATTTATCTAAACCTTGTTTAAATGTAATAGATAGTTAGATAGAAAATGGTGGGCTTTGGGACTTACTAAGCTAATATTGTATAAGTTTAGGCCTAGTCTAAGTCCAATAGAAAGCCCAAGCCCACCAAGGCCCAAGTGCCAACTCTTGTACTATATAAACAAACTACCCTCTCATTTGAGAGTGTGTGTGTGTGTGAATTGTAATACCATCCTTTCATTTCTCTTATTCTCTCAATCTCTCCATCTCTTATTCGAACACCATACACACCCTCACGTCTCTCTCTCGTTCTTCACCTCTCACACGTACATCTCTATATCTTATATATTTAAGGAACCTACATATTCTCTGGCCAAAATGAAGCTTATTTAACGTTTTACAACTTGGGGACCAAGTTGGGTTGGGGGGGGGGGGTACATGATCGGTTTAGCAGTTAATTCTGCATATTTACTGCACCAGACAAGAAGTGTGCCGCACTTTATTACAAATTGGGCATTTTCAGCACTTGGCACCAATATGAAAGTTGTAGATAATTCTTTCCTCTTTCCGTGGTAGCTTGAATCAACTCGATTTAAGTTCGTATGAGCGAAATATGTCCAAAACAGTGGACATGTGTCGGGAGATCTTGAACTTGAGTTTAATTTTTCGTTTAAGCTCCAAATCTTCGTCTTTTCCTGGCTTTCTTCCACGACACCTAATAATCATAAATATACTCAATTAAGTATCGAAAGTTCATATGATACACCAAAAATACATATGAAAAAGCACATATAACGCATATAAAAATTTGTATAAAATGAGCGTTGTCAGCCATGAACCTGGTTAAACGAGCTCAAGCCTTGCGGTTTTGGTTCGGCTCTTGGTTTCGGTTCGGTTTTTTGTTTTTCAAAAATACGCATGGTTAAATGAGCTCAAGCCTCGGTTGCCTAACAAGCCAAGCTTGTGTTGAGCATCAACTTGATAACTCCGCTCATATAAATGAGTCAAGTCTAAACTTTTACAAATCTTCAAGATCCAAGCTCAAGCTTAAAACATAAGAATCGAAACAATACGAGCTCGGTTTATAAAGTTTCAGGTCGAGCATGTTTACCAAACCAACGACATGTTAAGCTCAAACTCGAGTCAAGCTATTAACAAGTTGCCGAGCTCTAGTTGAGCTTTTAGCGAGGTCTTAAGCTTGAGTCGCTAAAAAATAACTAGACTTATTTCATACAAGTAGAAAAATAAAATGGTACGTAAAACAAGCTTTTGCCAAGCAAGATCTACCTCCAAAACTCTAAAAAAATAACATCTGGCATTTTAATTGATCCAATGGCTCATAATCAGTTGCCTTTAAACAATAAAACGTCAAACAAATAAACACACCTCATTTAATATTACGAATAATTTTATCCCCCAAATCAGTTATCCCCAAATCAATTCACACGAATAATTTTAAACCATATCAGATGACATCATTGGTTCGTTCTATTATCATAAACAAAAAATCGAAGATACAAATTTGTGTTTTTCATTTTATTGAAAAAGGTTCAATTTTCAAACAGGTGCTTTTTTTCGATTTTTATAAAAATTTGCTGTTGAATACTTATATTCATTTAAAGTCTCGATTTTTAAGTTTTGTAATAAGCAGTATGATTTGGGACGGAATATGTTATTGATGATTTGAACCATGTAAAGTAAGTATTGATTTTTATAGGTGGAGATGATACACTATGGTGTTAATATTTATCCAGTTAAGTTTGTGTTAATTATTTTGATATAGTGTATCATAATTTGAAAAAATGCTGCTAATGGAGGAAAGTTTGAAGAAATCCCAATACAAAAACGCTCCTCATTTAATAAGAGGTAACCATCTTCCGTCCTAATCTAATTGGTTCATACTCTGTAGTACTATTATAAAAATGTTAAAATTATGAATAATTTCATCATTCAAATTCCGTCATCCGCTTTGTTATTTTTATGATTGCATATTATAGATAATTAGATTACTGGAGTGTTGGGTATTAAGATAAACGTTGTATGGTTTGTGTCTACATCCATAACATAAACAAATTGATTCTTAATAAGCTTTTGCTTATTTTGGGACTGTATTGGCTTATTGCAGCTGCATATTTATGTAATAATGTGTTTGGAGCTCTTCGAAATAGGTAAAAGAAAAGAAATGTCTGGTGTTGATATCAAATGGATAAGGAAGTAAAAGAAGAAGAAAGTTCAAGCTCATAATTCTTAGATTGATGTTATGCCAACAGTAAAACGAAAAGAGGAGGCGGCGGCTACTTAAGGTACTTCATGTTCTTTTTTTCATCGTGTTTATTACTACATAGATGGTTTTCTAAAAGTTTAACGATCAACAAAATTACGTCAAGTATGATATCTGATGGTAACAATGATGAGTCTGCAGTTGTACACTATATATACATGAGAGGAAAGAGCCGGAAAATGTCACCCCATCTGCCACACTTAAATATTTTTTCTATCAACCAACCAAGTATGACCATCGGGAGATGAAATTTACACAGGCATCCTTACGATCGAAGGTCAATATCTAAAATTCCAAATGTACTTTAGTAATAAACATAATGATATGCAAACTATCAGTGAACAGACATTTTAAATATACCAACGAAAAGCATGAGATTCTAAGAAAGAGGCTATTGAATGATATTAATAAAAAAATTTTGCATCGATGAATTAAGCTTACTGTGTGCTTATGAGGTATCCTTACTTTGGGATTGAGTGACTTATGCATAGCATTGTTCGGTTGTTCCTATATAATGACAAGTGAAAATGATCTCTTATGTTCAACAAAGATAGGTGATCCAATAATAACTATTTCTAGAACTTGCGTATGTCTTAGGCTAAACTTATATGATGTTATATTATTTTTGCTTAGTACCAGCCTTAAAAAACAGATACTACATTTGGGATATTTATAATATGGTTTATAGTAATGGTATAAAGAAAATAAGTACTAATGTGTCCATGTATTCTTTGCTTGAATGTTCCATACTATATTAGTTATAAAGTTGCTTAGTGTGGGTCTGACTATTCATGTTGTAGGATATGATTCATGTGAAAAATGCGCATTCCTGCATGGCGTGATCGAGTATTATATCGCGATAATCTTTTTGGATATGCTTGGACAGCAGTTATATGACAACAGGTATGGAGATTGGTCTCTGAGATAAACACATGTTATAGTCTATTGATTGATTTTTTATGCGATTCTTGAAATTCTACTTCATTGGCTACAAGGGACATCATGGAAAATAAAGAATCTGAAAGGAGAGCTCATTCGCAAGCTGAGGTTCCAAAAAACGTTTTTGATGAACACGGTTTAGAATTGAGGATAAAAGCTGCTAACGAAAGCTGCATGCCAACAACGATTGGCAGATGCTGAAGCTGAAATTGCTAATTCAAGGGCAAAATTCGACGTGTGAGACAGGTTTTACTTTTATACTTTCTATATTGCACGTATGCTTGAAACTGTATCAATAAACTATGTAGTTTATTTAACCAGGTTATTTGGAATAAAAGAGTTTTGGCTAAATTTAACCCAACGTGAAAACAGTACTTTAACTATATTATTCCACCCGCTGCTATATACATTCTAATTGCAAACACGTATTTCTGATGCATAAAATTCCAGTTTATCAATAATTGCATTGGTCTTGAAATTGTACTTGACATTTTCAATAATAAAGTTTCAGGGGCACTATTCGTGCAATGGTGGTGCTGGAATGAGCATTGGCAATACATACACGTTTATCCAAGTTTCATCACCCAAATCACCAAATGGTATGTTTTTCACCCACCTTCTTTATAGTTTCTAAAATGGTAACAAGGTACTTTGTATAGCATATACAATCGTTGTTTTCTTAAGTAACAGATTTTGAATTTATGTAGTAAATGATGGTAAAGGGACTTTGGAGGCAGGTGAAGCTGATGAAACTCGATTCATTAAGATCTAAATAGCTGGTGAGTAATTGATAGACAATGAGGAATTTAAGAAGTATTTGTTTATATATTTTGATGGTTTATAAGTGATTGGTTATCGATTAACAGAAAGTTATCTGTTGTACTACGGATCTAATGTTGGTATTGTGGTATCATCAACATTTATATTCTTTTTACAAGTTAGTCTGAACAAGCTCAATGGACAACATGCGTTGAGGGAGAGAGCAAAAAAAGTAGATCATGTAATCTTCTTACCAACATTTTGTTAAGAGTCTGTGGTTGCATTTCATCATACATGAACCATTTGTATGGGATTTTTAAAAAATGGAGTGTTTGGTTGCTGATTGGTGTCAAAACAAGGTGTTTGGTTGCTGATTTTTCTGTCAAAATTCTATTCATTTCTTGGAACTTCATTTCCTATCAGTAACTTTGAATTTGAGTTCAATAATTGTTTGATAAAATGCATAAGGTAAATATGAACAAAAGTTAAATTACTTTGTTATATTTAGACGACCATGGTGTAGTAGTACTGATGAAGAGACAATAAAAGAAAACACAATACAAGTTATTAGACAATAAAGTAGAATGTTTCATTTCTTTACACAATAACAACATACCCATATGTATTATCAGCATACATTTCAGTTCTAGAAATGGAGGTGCCCATGGACGTTATGGTCTACGAGATTGGTCGTTTCTTAAATGCAGGATGAACATGGCTACAGTAAGATAATACTGGTCCTCTTTTATGTAAATTACTGACATGATTATTGTCATCTAAATCAAGTATTTGATTTTGGCTGTGGTTGAATGAAATGATGTATAGGACAACTTTTAACTCAAGTGTAATTTTGTATCACATTTACTTGCTTTGAACACATTGACATAAATCATAATATGTTGCTTCATATGCAAAACCATTGATCGATTGAACTATTTGGAAGCGTTTGGGTACATGAATATCTAACTTAACTTCAGGGACATAACCTCTCTTTTTGGATACATGAATAATTGTAGCTAAATATATATGATCTGTATTTTGTCTTTAATGGTATCATTTACTATTTGCCATACATAAACTTTAAAAGATTCTTGAATTTATTATTTTGAATAGAAGCAAGAATTAAAAAAAAGATCAAGTTTCTGTTTGCTTAGCACTCCTTAAGATGCAATCTAAAGATAAGCTACCATCCACATCTTTAAATATTCATCACAGATTAAAATGAATTGGCAATTTTGACCCATTAAATTATAAATGGGTCGGAGTGTCTGTTCAAATCGATTCAACTCATAGAACACCTTAAATCTTTATATTCTTCACATTATACTATCATTTAAATGATATGTTTTAACAATAATGTAATGGACATACAAGGATTAGCCAAGTAGTTATTCCGTGTTACTCAATTTATAAACCTGATCAAAAGTACTATATTGTTGGTTCTGCAAATGGCCTCGTATGTGTCAATACTTTTAATGGTAAGGAATTTATAGTTGCCAATCCTTGGACTAGAGAAGAGAATATGGTGCAGCAGCCCCTAGCATCTAACTTATCATGTTTTGGTTTTGGGTATGATTCACTTACAGATGATTACAAGATTGTATTCGGGGTCAAGGAAGGTATGAATCGGATGTTGGTTTCTGTGTGTCGTAGTGCACCCAAACAGGGTAATGATAATCAATCAAGGGTACCGGATAATCACTTAGAGTCGTGGTATCACTTTCCAATAGAAACTATTCGACCCTATGCCTGGGTTGCACGAATATCTCTATGGGATAAAACCAAGTGAAGTTCTTATTCTAGGCACAGAGCAAGAACCGATCGTATGTTAGTGTTTAGGGTTTTTTGTCGTCTGTCTCATGCAGAAAAGTATGATCTCTATTTATAGAGTTTACTCAAAACCCTAGCCCATGGAATTATGTTATAATTAACGGCCCATTAATTATACCATAATAGTTTCCATAAATGTAGGAATCTGTGGTTATCAGACAATCAGCAGGAATAGCTGATCAGCAGGATCAGACTTTAGCCTATCAGCAGAATCACTAATGCTATCAGCAGAATCGTTCTGCATCGGCAGCAATAAAGCTATCAGCAGAAACGATAATACTATCAGCAGGAATGACAAAGCTAATCAGCAGAGTCTAATGCCTAAACAGCAGAGTTATTGTACCATCAGCAGGAACAATAACACTATCAGCAGAGTTGATAGCACCATCAGCAGAGTAATCTGCATCAACAGAATACTCTTTTACACTATAACCACAATTGAGTCAGGGTGTTCATTGACCTGATGGGTGTATACTCCATACCTCCAAGCCCATTACCAGGTGTAAACCTATCCCTCAAGTTCACTAAATTTTCCAACAATCCTCCCCAAATTTAGTTCACTTCCTTGCATGAAAAATTAAACACAAAACAAAACATATGCATAAATGAAAATATCTTGAAGATTGAATTCTCATCTTAGTACCTTACAAGTTCAAATATTCGAGAATCAGGGTGTTCTAAGAATTGAACCCTTCAACCCATTTGAATACCTGAATATAAAATACACATACATTTTCAAACACTAAAATACTCCTGACACTATACAAGCCATGTGTCCATATCCAATTAATAAATGTTGTAAAAGCTAAAAGTCCTGAAGCTTCCTGAAGCGGCAAAACTTCAACATTTACATAGGTGGTTCATCTTTTAATCATGCCCCTGCAAAGCACTTTTTCAAAGAAAATTAACCATTAAGAAGTGAAGACTTCATCCTCCTTTCCAGCAGGTTCTGAGCACAACCTTGGGATGTAAATAAAATAGTGCTCCAGTCCACTAAATGTTCAGCTTGCCACATTGAACTCAACTCCAAAGTTTCCTCAGGAGGGAGTTGGGTGTCTTTGCATTCAGTGACTAAGTTGGACTTAAACCCATCCCTGTAGTAGACTTAAAAACCAAGTCTCTAGCCAAACTCTTCGTCAAGTGATCAGCTAAGTTTTGTTGAGATCTAACAAACTCTATAGATACCACCCCATTCATGATAAGCTCACGAATCATGCTATGCCTGACACCTAAGTGTCTAGACTTCCCATTGTACATCTGGCTATAAGCCTTTGCCAATGTAGCCGCACTATCACAACGGATAGAAATAGGTGCTATAGGTTTAGGCCACAATGGAATCTCAAGAAGCAAGTTTTTCAACCATTCAGCTTCTTTACCAGCAGCAGCTAAGGCCACAAATTCAGATTCCATGGTTGAACTGGTAATGCAAGTTTGCTTCTTGGATGCCCAAGAAATTGCACCTCCACCAAGTAGGAATACCCAGCCACTAGTAGACGAATTGTCCTCAGTGTTACTGATCCAACTTGCATCAGTGTACCCTTCTAGTACAGAAGGATAACCAGTATATGAAAGACTATAATCCATAGTTCTCTTCAAATACTTCAGTACCCTCTGAATTGCTTGCCAATGATGAGCACTAGGATTACTAGTATACCTGCTCAATTTTCCCACAGCAAATGCAATGTCAGGTCTAGTACAAGTCATGGCATACATCAAGCAGCCAATTACCCTTGAATACTCAAGTTGAGATACAGCCTTGCCTTTATTGGGCATTAGCTTCTCACTTGTATCCATAGGAGTACTCACTGGAGTACAATCAAAGTAATTAAATTTCTTCAACACCTTCTCAATGTAATGAGACTGAGAGATAGAAATTTTGTTACCTTCATGTTTAATCCTAATACCAAGGATAACATCTGCCTCCCCCATATCCTTCATGGAGAACCTTGATGACAAAAATTCCTTTGTAAGGTCCACTTGATTTTGGTCAGTGCCAAAGATCAACATGTCATCAACATATAGACAAATGATGACTCCTTTACCAGATTCATCAAATTTGCTATATACACATTTGTCAGACTGGTTAAGTGAATAACCACTAGACAAAACCACTTCATCAAACTTTTGATGCCATTGCTTAGGTGCCTGTTTCAGTCCATACAAGGACTTAATCAGTTTGCACACCTTCTTTTCATTGCCAGGCATGATGAAGCCTTGAGGTTGGTTCATGTAAACCTCCTCATCTAATTCACCATTCAAGAAAGCTGTCTTCACATCCATCTGATGAATAATCAGATTGTGAATTGATGCCAAGGCAATCAGCAATCTTATGGTACTGATACGAGCCACAGGGGCATAAGTATCAAAGTAGTCAATTCCTTCCTTTTGTTTAAAGCCTTGAATGACTAATCTTGCTTTGAACTTTTCAACAGTTCCATCTACCTTCATTTTCTTTTTGAAAATCCATTTGCAGCCTAAAGGCTTGCAACCAGGTGGCAGATCAGCCAACACCCAAGTGTTGTTGCCCATGATGGAGTCCATCTCATCATTTATTGCTTCCTTCCAGAAAGCAACATCTTGGGATTTCATTGCTTCATCAAATGTTTTGGGATCATCCTCAACATTAAAGCAATAGGAGTGTTGGTCAGAGACCTCATCCCTTGTTCCTTCAATTAAGTACAATTGAAATTCAGGTCCAAATGATTTTGGAGTCCTCACCCTAGTGCTCCTTCTGAGCTCAGGTTCAGGTTGTTGTTCCACAACCTCATCAGGGACCTCATCAGAGGCTTCTGATACACCAACATCATTGGTTCCATTAGGAATCCTCTGACTTGGTCTAGGGACTGAAGAGAATCTATTCTCATCAAAATTTGCATCCCTTGATTCAATTATAGTGTTAATTGAAACAGCTTCATTAGGTTCAATGACATAGAACCTATATGCCTTGGAATGCTCAGCATATCCAACAAAGATGCACTCAATGCCTCTTTCACCCAAAGTTTTATGCTTTGGATCAGGGAGTTTCACAACTGCCCTACAACCCCAAACCTTGAGATAATTCAAGTTGGGTTTCCTTTTAGTCCAGAGTTCATAAGGGGTAGTCTTGTTCCTTTTGTTAGGAACCCTATTTAGCAAATAGCAAGCTGTTAACATAGCTTCACCCCAGAACCCTTGACTCAGTCCAGAGTAGGACAACATGGAATTAACCATCTCCTTTAGCACTCGGTTTTTCCTTTCAGAAATTCCATTTTGCTGAGGAGTATAAGGGGCAGTCGTTTCATGGATTATACCAACAGACTGGAAATACTGAGTATCCATGTACTCACCTCCCCTATCAGTCCTTAATCTCTTGATCAGGGACTCTTGTTGCAATTCAACTTCAGACTTAAATACTTTAAATTTATCTAATGCTTCATCCTTAGTATGTAAAAGATAAACATAACAATACCTAGAAGCATCATCAATAAAAGTAACAAAGTATTTCTTATTCCCCAAAGAGGGAGTAGCATGTAAATCACATAAATCACTATGTATTAATTCCAATATCACAGATTCACGTTTTACATCTTTAAATGGTTTCTTAGTTATCTTGTTCAACATACAAGTATTACACTTTTTAGTGTCCATGTCAAATGCTGGGATTAACCCATCCTTAGACATATCTTGCATACGTTTAAAGTGTACATGGCCAAGTCTAGCATGCCAGAGGGTTGAATCATATTGTTTAGATGACAACATACAAGCAGATTCAATCACATCATGAACAATATTAAGTCTAAACATGTGATTACATAAATAACCAAATCCAATAAATACACCATTTTTAGACAAAACAAACTTATCAGATTCAATAACCTGTTTGTAACCACAATTATTTAAAATACCACTAGAAACCAAGTTTTTCCTAATATCAGGAACATGTAAAACATTTAACAAAGTAATAATCTTTCCAGAACTAAACTTCAACTCAACACTTCCTCTTCCATGCACCAGGGCTGTTGACTCATTTCCCATATGAAGAATAGAACCATCATTCATTGACTCGTAGGTCTTGAACCATCTTCTATCTTTACACACATGGACTGTTGCTCCAGAGTCAACCCACCAAGCCACATCATCATCCTGCACAAAGAACAATTCAGATATATATGTAACATAATAAATCCAAAAAGACTTATTAAATATATTCTGACCTTTCAGGGAATTGGAGTTACCATTCCCAGATCCACTTGTGCTTGAACCATTGGCTTTATTGCCAATTTTACCACCTTTGCAATCCTTCCTGAAGTGTCCAGTTTTACCACACTTCCAACAAGTAGCCTTTGACTTCTTGTTAGGATCAGGTTTGGTGTTATCCTGATGTTTCCGCTTGCCCTTGTTGTCATTGTTCCTGGAGGAGTTGTTATGCTCCACCATATTGACAACTGATGGACCAGCAGCAGAGCTGCTCTTTGGCTTGTCACTTTCATGCACCTTGAGTGATTCCTCAATGCGCAAATGACTGCCCAACTCAGTAAGAGTTAACTCCTCCTTCTTATGTTTAAGCATGTGCTTGAAATCTTTCCAAGAAGGAGGTAGCTTATCGATGATACAAGAGACTTGAATAGCCTCATCCATGTTCATCTTGTGTTGAGTAAAACGACCAAGTATACTAAGAAGTTCATTGTATTGGTCCATGACCGGTCTAGAATCGACCATTTTGTAATTGTTAAAATTACTTACAAGAAACTTCTTGCTTGATGCATCCTCAGCCATATATTTGGCTTCCAGAGAATCCCATAGTTCTTGAGAAGATTCCACATTCTGATAAATATCAAATAAAGTATCAGACATACCATTGAGGATTAAACCTCTGCAGACATAGTCATCGTTCTCCCACTTGCTTCTGGCCCTCATCTGTTCCATCGTAGCATCATCCCCATAATCAGCAGGAATAGGAGTGGTCAGAACATCAGCCACGTTCATGCTAGTCAACAAGAACTTCATCTTCTTCTGCCATCGTCTGAAATCCACACCTTCAAACTTTTCCAACTTGGAAAAGTTAGCAGCTATTTGTCTCATAGCAGCAGCCATTGATTATCACTTAATAGTTTCTATTGATTGTTGGTTTCTGTGTGTCGTAGTGCACCCAAACAGGGTAATGATAATCAATCAAGGGTACCGGATAATCACTTAGAGTCGTGGTATCACTTTCCAATAGAAACTATTCGACCCTATGCCTGGGTTGCACGAATATCTCTATGGGATAAAACCAAGTGAAGTTCTTATTCTAGGCACAGAGCAAGAACCGATCGTATGTTAGTGTTTAGGGTTTTTTGTCGTCTGTCTCATGCAGAAAAGTATGATCTCTATTTATAGAGTTTACTCAAAACCCTAGCCCATGGAATTATGTTATAATTAACGGCCCATTAATTATACCATAATAGTTTCCATAAATGTAGGAATCTGTGGTTATCAGACAATCAGCAGGAATAGCTGATCAGCAGGATCAGACTTTAGCCTATCAGCAGAATCACTAATGCTATCAGCAGAATCGTTCTGCATCGGCAGCAATAAAGCTATCAGCAGAAACGATAATACTATCAGCAGGAATGACAAAGCTAATCAGCAGAGTCTAATGCCTAAACAGCAGAGTTATTGTACCATCAGCAGGAACAATAACACTATCAGCAGAGTTGATAGCACCATCAACAGAGTAATCTGCATCAGCAGAATACTCTTTTACACTATAACCACAATTGAGTCAGGGTGTTCATTGACCTGATGGGTGTATACTCCATACCTCCAAGCCCATTACCAGGTGTAAACCTATCCCTCAAGTGCACTAAATTTTCCAACATCGGACATCTTTTCAAGTATTGTCTTTGAAATCAAATGTTTGGAAACATATTGGCTATGTGAACTATATATGTTATCCCCCTGGAGAGCTTGCTACTTTATGCAATGAGGCACTTCACTCACTGGAGTATGCGTGGTACAAATCAAAAGAAGCCAGTGATTATTTCTTTAGATTTATCCAAAGAGGTATTTAAAGAAATTCCCCAACCTGATGATGCAAGATATATTCCTTATAAAGAGGGAATTTCGCGCTCGACTGTGTTGGTGGGGATTAAGGATGAATGTCTATGCATATGGTATCGTGATCTTGATAACCACCCTAATTTATGGATTATGCGGAAGTACAATGTAAAAGAGTCTTGGGTAACATTGGGGAGAAATTTTCAATGGAAGTTTGAATTTTTTAGTGGGCGAATTTTCAATGGAAAAGACGTAGTGGAGAATGACATTTCTGACATTGGGACATCTACGCATGATACATGGTTTCTAAAAAAGTGCATGTGTGTACCTACTACTACTGTTATGCAGAGCCTTATATCTCCTCATCCAAGCCGGCAATGAGTATGCGGATGCGCCAACACAATACCATCATTGTATGTGATACGTGATCACCATTCTCTAATCTCATAACTTTAATACTTTTATGTTTTTGGTGTGGTTCATTTTTAGTGTTAAACTTTGACAGTTGGTTCTTTATATTGAATCATTGTTATTATATAACTTTATATCATATGGTGTTGCAACTCGTATGCTGATTAACTTAATTCAAGTAAAAGCGTATTATAGCCAATATCTACATTTACATATTTGCTTTGGTTTGTGTATAATATTTACATTTATATATTGGCATATGATTCTAGATTTTTGAACTGATTATGTTAAATAACATAAAATGTTGATCTTATTTTGTGTATATTCTAGCCTACTCAGAAAAGTATTGTCACTTTGCTTATCGGTCACTTATGTTTTATTATTGCTTTTGTCAAATTAAAAAGTAATAACATAGCAACTACAAAAAGTTATTGTAGTGTAAATTGACATCGACTAGAAGAAATTGCACATACTCGATATCTTTATATTTTAGACAGTAGTACTTTTAATAAAAAGATAGCGAAAATCTGAATAACCTTGACATAATGACAAAATCTTCAACTAGATCAGCAACATACATGACATTTAATCTACACTCGGTTTATGACATTAGGTTGTTAGCATGTTGGGATTTTGGTTCTCATTCGATCACGAATGATTACAACGTTGTATTAAGGGGTCATCCATTTAATGCAGTTAACCATTGACTTAGTTAAAGATGAAGACTTATAGATTACAATTATATTAGCATGTAATTAGAAGGTAGTATTATGTAATTAGATCAAACTTGAAAGGGTGCAATGGTTGGCCAAAAGACACAACCGTCACCTCCAATGGAAAAGGTGGCGGATACCACCAAACAACACCACCGAAGCATTGCAATGGTTCAATCGCAACCATTCAACTAGTATATATACGTTCATGTATCATAACAAAAAATTCTTTCAATATACAAAGATTATTACATATTTCAAGTTCTTGATTCTATTGGGACCAACACACATGAATATGCTTATAAAGAAAAACGTACTAAGAACTGACTTTTAAACCTGATAGCTCTTCTTATTCAAGCAAGAATTGCAACGGAGCCCGCCCCTATATTGTGGAATTCATATAGAGGATAACAAACAATTATATACATATGTGGTTTTTTATGGTTACAGCTAAAGTATATTACAAAAAGAATTTCATCCGATCATCATTCCTCATAGCACTATATACAGCTTGAACCTGTATGCAATATAAATGTATACATGTCATCGACATTTTCGACACACAGTTTACAAGTTCAACTTCCCTAAAATCACCTTATTATCCAAAATATTCGACTTTGCTTATATTATAAACTAAAAGTGTTCGAAAGAGAAACTAAAAAGAAATGGATAAATAGATATAGAGAAAGAACCTGTTCCCTTGAAATGACGTGAATAGGTCCTATGTTCACCGAGACATATTTCCCTCCTGATGACACTCTTTTCATCACATGGTCCTGTTGTGAGCCATCATCACTAGAGTTATGTCTAAAACATGGAACTAAATATGGAACTTTCAACCCATTTGTGGTTTAATGGAAACGCGACACACGGGTCAAAATGCCCAAGTGTATTGTTAGTAGTACACTAGTAAATAAAAACTCATATAGTAATTTAACTATTATCAGCATGTCTGACTCGTAAATTATATATGAAAGTGGGAAAAAAAGCATTTAGGGTGTCCACTTAACCCAACATCTCTTTCAACCAGCAGCAAAATACCTGATATGACCCGTTACCCAACACACCCATTTTGCATGTTTAGATAGAACTTATGAAGTATGAGCTTGTGTTATCGTGTTCACCTTCTTTTTTTTTTTTTCCTTTTTTTTAAGGTTAGCTAAGGTGGTGTTTTTTTTTTTTTTTTTAATGTCTTAACAGCCTCTTAATGCCTCTTAACGAGCCAAACCTCTTAATCGGTCAGACGTTTTGGGCGTTCAGACCGTTTGTTCTTTTTTTTCCCGTTCAGACGCGGTCAGAGGCAGTTACATCTTAATGGTCTAGACTTGAGAGGGGTGTCTTAATGCCTCTTGTTGCCTCTTATTGACACAAAATAACCAAAAAAGTTTAGAACGAGCAAGCAAATGACACAACACCTTACTTTAACAAGATTTTCGATTCAGATTCAGACATTTACGCCTCAGATTCAGATTCAGATATGCGGTTCAGATTTAGATTCAGAGCCTCTGAATAAACAAACAGCACCTGAATGTACCTGTGGGACTGTATATTGAATGACCGATTCCACAGCAAGAACCATACATTTCACAAAATCATCGCCTCCGATCCCAATTGCTGTAAACCTTCTAACACTTGGGTATGTGTTTACCTGTCAAATGAATACATTACACCTGTTATTTACATAAATATACATCAAAAGCAACCAAATATAAACTGTCTGTAAATCAAATTCGATAACTATCAACTGAAAAGTAAAATATGCACACTTTTAGAACTGTAGTGAAAAAAATAGTAAAATCAGTACCTTTTGATCAAGAGTGAGCCACTCACCAGTTGAACCATTTATCACCGTACTTCCAAAACCCATATTTGTAGTTTGTCCAACTTTAGCTTGGGTCTTCGAGGCGTCTAAATTATACTAAATAGTTAGTCTATGTTTTTAGTGATTCGCACCTAATACTATTTCAATTAGTAGCAATAGCATGGCTCCTCAATGTTTACTCCAAAAATATTATGGACTTTAGTCAGGAAGAACTCCGAAGAACTTCATATTGGTCATGTACATTGTGAGCTTTTTATAAATCTTGGTAAAGTACTTAAACAACCATTTAACATTGTTACAATCATATAGTATAATTCGAAAAGGATAACCATAGGCATATGCTATTACTTGGATTAGCTTGCTACTTTCGAGTTTTAACAATGAAGACGATACAAATAAAAGTTACAAACTATGTTACTACTCAATCTTGTAGTCTTATTAACTTAAGGGACGTTTGGCATCACATTTTGAAAACAAATATGCTATATACAGTTAATCTCATTTTAACAAGACAGGTTGTAGCATTTGAGTGTTTGTCAAATTTTAATTATATTAAAATCACATATCACCTGCATTATTGTTACATGTATTCCCAGATTGATTATTTCACCCTAATCAAAATTATTATTATATCTAACCAATGATCACAATAATAAGTTAACCAATCAAAAGCGCAATGTCAAGCACCCCCTATATGAAACACATATATTCGATACATGGGATAATTCCATATTTATCCAACTTGAAAATCAAAATACCATATTTCCCCAAAACACAAGTTTTTAGTGCATAAGTACAATGCTTTTAAAGCATGTGTTGGGGAAATATGGAATTATGATGTTTAAGTTTGGGAAATATGGAATTGTCCCTTGGATACGTTGTCACAAATGAAATAATATGAGCAATGTTACAGGCTTATAGCACCTGAAACAGATTTATGATCAGCTTCTTGATAAGTTTCATGCCTATTTTCACCAACCAACGACGTTGACGTCGATATATTCTCACCATGAGAGCAATTCTGGTGATTTATCCGTCTCCACGAGCAGAAATATCTGATGCTTCTAATGATTCTATACCTATGTGGCGAACATGAAATATGTGTCTGAGATTTTGGCTGGTTAAGAAATAACGAAGACGAGGTGAGGTTAAGCCATCGATTGTTAAGAATTAGTAACCTATGCGCCATTTTTAACCGATTTTTAAAGAATATGAAATTTGGTTGATGTTTCTCTAACAATTTATGCAAAAGTTCGCGCCAAACAATGGAGGAGAGACTTTGGAGGAAGTTTATTCCTGACTTGCCTTTTACTTTTAAAGGGTAAATGTGGAAATATGCTATTGAAGAGGGTGTTTGGATATTCACTTTGAAAGTGTCTACATGATATTGAAGAGGGTATTTGGTTACCTTTGAATCATGATTATGTAATGCTAATGATCTTCGAGGACTTCATCAATTGCTTTCTTTACAAATAACCAAACATGTTTCCGAAGCACTTACATTATGTGTGCATTCAGGTAAACTTAAGCCTACTAGCCAACGTTATAAATAGCGTGAGGCGTGGCGGCAGGGCCAAGCCTCACGCCTTAAAAGCTATGACGAAGTCATAGCGTTTTCTAAGACATGACTTAAAATGGCATAAAATATGAAAATATTTATAGATTTATATATTATATCATATTTCATATATATTGAGTTTATAAAAAGTGTTATACATAAGGAATTAAGTTAAGAAACTATCATATTGCATGTAATCTTCTTCATTTCTTATAAAAAACCTTTTTCATCAGAGTTAAATTCAAAAAAGGCGCCACGCCTCGCGCCTTAGCGTGCCTTATCGCGCTTTTTCACGCCTCATCTCACGTCATGCCTAGGGCTGACGCCTTGGTCTATTGCGTAACGTTGAGGTGAAGCCTCGGGCCTTAGCGCCATCATGGCGCGCCTTTTAGAACCCTGCAAATAGCATACTCAAGAATCCCCATTTAAGAAGCGCATTAGAGTCATTTCTTTGACATATGTGTGGCGTCCTTAACCGGATAATGACCAACCTTCCATCTCGCGTATAATAGGTCACTAGTTTCTTGTTGCCTTTGCCTCATCGGGGAATACGTGACTCCAACTCCCTATCAGTTTAGTGTCTTGTCGAGTCCTTTAGAGCACTTGGTGTAGTGACATGCTCAACTTACTCATTTGGGGCCCACGGGGTGCCACATCACTTTAACAAACCTCTACAACTAACCCCCCCCCCCCCCCACTAACAACTAACCTGAATTTACTCATTTGGGGCCCACCACTTACAACTTTATTCTTTTTATTCAAATTTCCAAATAAACTAAATTCATTTCATTAAATATAAAAATACAATACAACACAATAAAAAACATAGAATCGTAAAATAACGATACGGAAAAAGATAAACACAATACGAAAAAAGATAACCACGATACGGAAAACAAATCATACAACACCGTTAAGCATTTCATTCATCCCATTTGGGGTGGTTTTTCAAAACCTCACACATGTGAACATATTGGAAGCTTCTCCCACCAAAGCGTTGTTCAAAAATGGTCTTTGCATTCTTGAGACGATCGCTGTCATTTTCCCCGCTTGTACGCTGCAAATGTTTGTAAATAGCGTTGAATTTTTGACATTCGCTATTGAGTCTTGTCCATTTACCCGTGACCATATTTTTGTTACGATTGTCACCGTCAGTCTGATTGTTGAACATGTCTACAACCTGATTCCAAAATGAGTATTCATTGTAGTTGTCTATGTCTTGCGAAACTGCAACCCAAACTTCAGCTAGCAAGTTTTCTTCTTCTTTTGACTAACGAGTATTCATTTCAAATGTTTGAACTTTGAAACAATTTTGTAAAATGGTTAGATATAGAAATGTGTAAAAAATAGTGTGTTATGGTATGTTATTTATAGCCGTTTGAAACAATAAGAGCGGGATTTATTTAAAATTCAAATTCAAAAAACGGGCCGGATTTATTCAAAATTCAATTTCAAATTTCAAAATATGCCTATAAATACACATTCACAAACAGAACAAAAAGAACTACAATAGGAAGCTGCTCCAAAAGGAGCAGGAAGCTAGGGATGCCGAACATCTTAGGAACAACTGGTTTGACATCATGGAAGGAAAGTATTATGCTGGCGAGTTTAGGTTTTCTTCGAGTGAAGACGGTTGGAACTCAGATGATTCCTTTTATTAATTTGTAGTTTCATTTTCATTATCGTATCATAGTTTCTATTAATCGTACTTTGTTTTTTCAATTCGATGTTTAATGTAATTTCAATTCGATGTTTAATGTATTTTCATTTCCTAGTTTAAAAAACGTTACAAGTTTTATAAAAAATTACAAGTTTTATATAAACTTTACAAGTTTATTCAAATTTACATAAATATAAAAACATTACATATTTACAAAAGATGAAAAAAAAAAAAAGACAAGTCAGAAAAATTACCCTCGCCGTGCAGACGAAGAGGGTTCAAGTGGCGAAAAAAGACAAGGGGGGGGGGGGGCGGTGTGGTGGCGAGGCACAACGAACATGCCACGGTGGCACGGCGAGCTACGATGAGTACTACACCAAGTGCTCTTACTAGTAGTGCATACAATACATAAATAAACAAAACTAGCAAAATGTTAAAGTTACATCAACACAGAATTTCCGACACTCCCATGACACCACATCGACACTAACATGATCCGACACAAACAAGATCCAACACTAAGATGAACCAACAATTTACCGTTAGAATACTCCAACAAAACCAACAAGAAAAATCTCACATTGAACATGCTCGTAAACAGAACCCGACCCTCAGAATTTGGCTCGGTGACGGCATGCTTATTAGCTTCCCCCGCGCCGCAACCGCAAATTTAAAAAACACGTCGAAATAAGTATATCTAAACGCCCCCCTTATGGTTACTCATTTATAAGCCAAACACCCCCCAACTTATAACCAAATCAGTTTATCTCAAAACGATAATCAAACACAGATAAACCCTAATTAATAATGTGACAATAGAATGTACGGATCCGAAAACTTAAACGAAGATTCAGAACGAACTGCTTTTCGTAAAACCGAAAAAAGTACAAACTTTACTACGATTCCAATAAAAAGTAAGCCTATGTAGTGCAAATTTGAGTCATCAAATATCAGTTGCTGATATGATTGAAAATGGTAATTGGAAGTGGCCAAGGGAATGGAGTTCTAAGTACCCTAATATTGTTAATCTTCTAATTCCTGTGTTGAGTCCTGATAAAGTTAATTCAGTTGTGTAGAAGAGCCTGAATGGAAAGATTTTGCCATTCACTGTTGGTAATGTCCTAAAAGAAATAAGTTGTGATGGTCCTGATATTGATTGGTACAAGGTGGTTTGGTTTTCCCAATGTATTCTAAGACATTCTTTTAAAACTTGGATTGCTATACAAGGAAGATTGAATACTCAGGACAGATTACTAAGATGGAAGATTGGTTGTAATATGATATGTCCATTATGCAAAAGAGTTCCTGATTCCCATTCTCATCTACTCTTCTCATGTGAGTACTCAAGTCAAGTATGGGACAAAATTGGAAGTATGGTAAACATGATGCATGTGCCAAATGAGTTGGAAAGGATTGTTGCTATCCCTCGTAACAACTCTATTGGAAGTGTGTTGAGAAGGATATGTGTATGTGCTGTTGTATATTTCATTTGGTAGGAAAGAAATGCTAGGATTTTCAGGAATGAAGAAAGAAATGCAGGCAATCTGTGTGAGTCTATTATTGACACCATCAAACTCAGGATGGTAAAACTCAAAGGTTAAGAGCTCTAAAGCTATTGGTATGGTTAGAGGAAAGATGGGGCTTGAAATTTTTTGACACACAAAAAATAAATAAATAAATAAATAACTAAAAAAAAAAAAATAAAAAATAAAAAATAAAAAAATCACAAATGACTAATTTAGTAAAATCGTTTTTCTTTTATTTCATTTGATAATTTTGTTAACGACAATGTTTTGAAAATTAATTTTACTACTTTCACTTAATCAATAAAATAAATTTATAAAGAAGACTTACCAATAAGACGAGCTCTCTAAAACGTCTATCCATTTCCCTTAGGCGTGAGATCAACAATACACTCGTCTTCCCTGACTTGGTATGGACTGTAATGTCAAACTGTACATTTGATCGCTCGTGCTTGAAATTCAGTACAGGCACTCTTATATCCCTATGATATTCAATGGATATATATTGTCCTGTACATTTAATTTCAAGATGGGTTATATCTATAAAAGTAGAGGAGGTGATATATGACGGTTAAGGAATTGCACATGTTGAACGAGGTCACAACATTGAAGGAACTAACTAGATCCCCTTATATATCTTTCAATTAAAGCTAAGATATGCTTTTGATTAACATGTTGAACCGAAAGGACCACATCACCGTATATTGTGTAGAGCCCAGACGCGTACGACCCATAAAGCTCAAAAATGCAGCCTGTTACATTAAACTCCGTGAGTCAAACCTCATCAAGAGATTGGATGGTAAGGGTTCAAACCTTGTCACTATAAGTGTTGAATATGAGAGGAAACCTCCGAGACATGCTTCGTGTAAAATTTTTGGGCATTATAATGAACAATTCCCTAAGAAAATAATATCGTATGTTTCAAAACCTGTTAAGGCTCTAAGACAACCTATTAAGGATATTTACTTTCCAATATCTAAACCTCGGGTCATCTACGAATCTAAACCATGGGGTTGATAAGATCTTGTCCATGGGGTTGATAAGATCTTGTTTGGTAGAAAATAAAACTTTCACTAGTTGATGATTGTCTAATACGCGTACAAACATCACATACCATATTTCCGGGTTCTTATGCAATCCCAGATTGTCATTCTATGGCTTAATGGACATTTTAAATGAGTCTTGGGCCTGGTCCTGGGCCTAGTAAAATTCAATTGGCCCTTTCACTTCAAAGTCAGGGTAATTCACGAAAACTCACTAAAAGAAACGTAACCAAAAATGTATGATTGACAATATTATATATGGTATAAAAAAATAGAAAAAATGTCTACAACCTTAATTAGAAGACTGTAGAAAAACATAATGCTTTTTAAACAATATGAATATATGTGTACGATTAGAAGATTTTAAATATCAAAGAATGATCTATAATATTCAGTGATCAAGTAGTGGCTTCTCTATAAATAAATGATCAAATAGGTTCATAAAATGCAGCCTGTTACATTAAACTCCAAGAGTCAACAGGCTTTTAATCTTAAATCATCAACATCTGTAATCCAATCTTTTTTACAAAATCTTCACAAACATATATCTTTATTATAAAATCTTCACTAACAACTACAAAAAATCCAATCTTTTATTTAACAATCTTCACAAACAACTAAAAGTCAAACATTAAAATCTTCAATATACTAGTAAAAACATCTACTTTCAAATGCAATTACACTAATTCTTTGTAAATCAAGCAACCATTGAGAATGAATGAATTGGGAATTAGGATTTTTTATTTTTAGGTTTGTTTTATTAAATAAAAACCACCCTCCTTGAACCAATGTAGGTACTCTATGTTGCACTGGTCAACCAAACCGGTCAAAAAAATAAACTCAAAAGGCCCAATTTCTTAAAAAAATAAATGCTCATTTCACATTATGAAGTAAAAGTAATATGCCCAATTTTTATTTTATTTTTTACTCCTAAAAAAATGTCCAATTTTACTGTTTTTCCAATTTTACCATTCTATTCAAAGCTTGCATTAATTGCTTATTTCTAATTTCTTTAATAAATATAAGAGTAAAAATGAATTTTATCAATTAAAACTTATAAAGAGTGTATATGGATTCTTGAAATCTTGATTCTTGAATCTTAAAACTTATATTAATTTTTTTTGTCTAAATTACATCTTAAAACCTCTTAATACATCTTAAACTTATCAATTTTAAAATTGACAATTTTTCAAAAACACACATTATATTAATGATAAAAAAACACATGTTTTGTATTTCAAAATACGCACGTTTTACATCAAAGGTCGAACTAAAATTACGATTCTAAAAATATAATTGTTTGCCGCTATGCGTTGTCGCTTTGAGCGGGTATTCGTCTAGTCATAATTTACACTTGCACTACCCTTTCATCAGTCAAAACCCAAAAGTTATTTGGAAACATAAGTATCATAATTGTTGATCATTGTAAATGTATTCATAAACTCAAATGCCCAATGGCTTCTTTTCAACAAATTGTGATATAGCCCAATGGCTTGTTTTCAATTTTTGCCGATTTACTCAACGGCCCATTACCGCATTACCGACAAGGCTACAACGTTTTTTTTATTTTATTTTTTTATTCTCCCATTTTTTTTTTAATTTTAAATATAACATATAATAATTAATGGCATGGTTATGTTTTAAACCCTAATCCAAAATAAAGAACTTTTGAAAAATAAAGTCAAGAAAACGTTGAAGATGATAAGTAATTATGAAATAAGTACATGTGGTGAAAGATGATCAGTACTACTCGACGAAGAGTATAAAGATGAAGATGTTGGCGGTGATGTCGTAATTATGCGTTGACGAGGCCTAGACCGAGCGCCACGAACCCGAGGGCGAGGCCGATTTCCATTTTTGATTGCGAAGGCCATTTTGTGTAGTAGTGTCAGTTAGCTTGATGATGATGATTTGTTGGTTTATGTCTCAACTTGAGTTGAAATTAGGGTTTTATTTGCATGGAAGTTTTGTATTAATAAATGAGACTAATATTACCTTATATGTGTTGTGTGTCTGAATTCGTTAAATGAGTGGTGTGGTGATGTGGTATATATATGTTTATTAAGAATATATGCTTATGGTTTTCAAATTTTAAATAAGCAAATAAGCACCTACAATAAAAATCGAATCGGATAATTTCACTCTCGAATTGCCATATAGTTTAGCAGTTTAGATAAGCATTCGCAAACATCTCGAATTGCCATATAGTTTATCAGTTCTTCATGATCTTTGTATAATTGTATTGCTTAAGGTGACTCGTTAATGTTGATGAAATATACATATTTGCTAACCGAAATGCATGGGTAACACTTAAATTCGTTATATATCATGAGTATGTTTTGCAATTAATCTCATAAGTAACACTGTTAGGTCACTATAATAAGCATAACACAAGTAATAATAGCACGTAAGAGATGAGAGAAAGATAGAAGAGAAAGGTCGGAATTATCACACGAATGAACAGCAAAAGTTTCCTTGCAATAGTGAAAAAACCAACAAAAATAGAGTAGTATTACATGTGTATTTATAGGCATTGCATTAGGGCAACACCTTGCTAAGTGCTTCTAGAAACTAACTCTATGTCACGGCCCATAGGCCTTCTAATAGGGCCGTGACTTTATACTAACATAAAGGCCTTATACTAGCAACCTTGTACAATAGATTGACCAAGACTTGATTACATATGAAATGTGTTCCCAACAATCTCCCCCTAAGGATTGGTCATCAAGGTTGCTTGACGTCTTATTTGCTTCTTAGGCTTTGACGTCTTTCGTATCTTTGTTCTTTGTTCTTGTCTTGTGTGATATGGTAATATGTCTTGATCTGCCTATCATCAACGTCTTTTACTCCGGTGTCTTTACGTCTTTTCCACCATGCTCATACTTCTTTTGACTTTGATCTTCATGTTTCAAGTAATTCTCATTCTTTAGCTTCGATCTTTTGACTTTTGAACGTTTACTTTGCTTTGATCTTTGTGAGAACTTTATTTATGATGTTAGTATGAGCATGATGGTGATGATAGTGGTGGAACTCCTGGTCTCCATAAATACCTGCAAGTAAACAATTAGCAATAAATCATCCGGCACTTACAGGTTCGGACTTCGAGATCGTTAACAGCATAGTGTGAAAACTTTCTCTAATCCTTGCCAAGGCCGTTCCTGAATCGGATGCCCCCAAGAGAGCTAACACAGATACACCGAAGTGTATCCACGATTCAGGGTGAGTCGCTGAAGTATACTGAAATATCACTCCACGACTGTAGACCGTTTGGAACCACCTCGAACACTAAGCGTAACCCACAAGGGATTACCGAAGTGACCTGCTGTTAGGGTTGTTTGATGTAGACCCTGGCAGGAATTTCCACTCAATCATTGAGAATCACAATTGTGAGTTCCCTCATGAATGTTCTTGGCAGATTACTAAGATCTGCGTAGGACTCTTGTTATTTACAACTGGTGTCCATAATGTTGAACAACGAGTGTAGAAATATTAAGTGTTCCTAAGAGATCTTTTGATGTATCTCGCGGCTCTAGACTCGATTTAGTGCTTTTTGGTTTTAGTCATCGGAGGCATGGAGCAGAGTGCCTCCTTTTCAATATCAACTCATCTCGGAATGAGAGGTCGATAGATTATGAAGGGTTCTCCGTGAGAAATGAAACAAGTATCTTTTGAGAGACACTTGAGTGGCTAGAAGGTTTAGTGCAGTGCGTCACTGGGTCCATGACGGCTTATTCTTCAATACCGGTGTCACCGTAGTAACATCCAGTAGCATATGAATTGAACCTGGTTTCTGCCCTAAGGTTGAACATATGGAGGGCTATTTCTTTTCACCCTTTCATTTACTTTTCTTTTTAATTCTTCAACCCCTCCTTTCTCCTTTCATTTCTTTACTCCTTTTTTCAATCATACATAAGGACTTTCTAGTTCTAAACTATTGGTATTGTCCATTGGTAGATCCCTCCAGTTCTGGCGGATCATAGGACGTATTTCCTATCCTTAGTCACCTTATAACTTCATGACTATCTTATGTTGCCATAAACCAATCATTTAAAAATCTCTCAAAGTGTTTATAATTATAAAAACATATTTTGTTAACACTTTGAGAGTTTTGCTTTTTCAGAAGTACTCCCCCTTCACATATGCTCATAAGTTTTTAAGATAAATTTGCATATGTCGGGTGGAGTTAGTACTTTTGAATTGATTGATTTTCAGTGAATATGACCGTTGCGAGACACGTTTACATCACTAGTTTGACTAGCTTGAAATTATTACCCGTCCTGGTCGTATTCAAATAAAATCTCTCGAAATTGGTACACTCTACTCAGATAAGTCCTTTGCGAGACACACTTACATCACTGGATAAACCAGCCCGTCCAGGACAAGTCCTTTCGATTAATGACATTTGATATTCGTCAATTCATGGGTAAAATCTGAGTCGAGCTTATGCGAGATTTCATACTTTTAGTTACCATATTTTAATCACATTATTATTCTTCCCTTCAAAAATAGCATATTTATTTTGTTTTTGGAAAACATTTTGATTAAAATATGCTTTTTGAGGTTTATGGGAAGAATCTAACAAGAACTTTTGTATTAGAACAAAGATTCATTTCAAGTACTCCCCCTCAACAAGTGAAATCAACTTTTGAGGTTTTAAAAATTACGAGGGGGAATGCTTGTTCTTTTGAGTAGAATTTTGAAAAACTTATCAAAATTTTGATTAATTTTACTCAAAAGTAAGAAGCTTTCGCTCCTTATATTAGGATTGAGACACTGAAGCATACCTCAGGGTCCTTTCTTTACAATGAAATATTCACATATATATATGTGCACAAACCGGGCGGATAACAAAATTTTCAAATCAAATTTGTTACAATACACATTATTGTTTCATTAAAAACTAAGGGCCCGCTTGGTTCAAATTAGGGGAATACAAAGGGAAAGGGAAAGGGAATGCAAATGAATGAGTGATGGTGGGTAATCAATCCCTTACCCCCCCCCCCCCCCCCCCAATTTACTCTATAATGGTCCATTACCCATTACTGGATAATCATTATATTACTTAGGGTGAACCAAGCACCATTAATCATTACCTTTGCCATTACCCACCCCCTTAACCCCCCAACCAAGCAGCCCCTAAATACGTTAACTTGATAGTTAATAGTTCTTTTCATAGGTTGTCTAGTTCCTGTTTGCTTAATTAGCAGTTTCAAATGGGTGATACGAAAAGAGTGAGCAAATCTTAGTTAATTACCAACGATTAATTATATATATGATCAGGATTAAACTCCTCTTTGTAGTTTACAAGATTTGTTACAAATGTTACGCCATCCACTATGGTGGTTTATAAAAAGATGAAGAGGTTCAAAATATTGTTAACCATAGTGGACACCAATTTCATGCTTAAATGACGTGAAGAAGTCCAATATCTTATACCTTTTCACAATTTAATACATTGAATTATACAATTTAATATATTGAATTATGTTATATATTTATAAAGCTTTAACATGTTTATCTATAGTGGAAATAGGTTTTTAAATCTAAAAGGTTTATGTGTTTGTGATGTGCAGTGGCATAATTATAAACATTTGTAAAGGTTTATCGAGCATCCACTATAGTAAACATTTTTAAAGGTTTATAATTGTGTTATGACATTAATTTATAAACCTATCCTCACCATGTATAAACCTTTTCAAGTTTTATAAGCATCTCATATAATTCAAATGCATTAAATTATGAAAATGTTTAATATGCTAGACCTCTTCATGCCACATAAGCTTGAAATGGATGTTCACTATGGTTTACAAGTTATTAGATCTTTTCATAGTTTATAAACCACCATAGTCGATGCCTTTAGATTATGTGTGCATCTAGGTAAACTTAAGCCCAATAGCATACTCAAGAATCCTCATTTAAGAAGCGTATTAGAGTCATTTCATCAACACTTGTGTGGTGTCCTTAACTGGATAATGATCAACCATTCATCTCGCGTATAATAGGTCACTAGTTTCTGTTTGCCTTTGACTCATCGGGGAATACGTGACTCCAACTCCCTATCAATTTAATGTCATGTCGAGTCCTTTACTGATTTGATTAGAGAAGGTAAATGGTGTTGTCCAATTGAGTGGGAAGATAAGTTCCCTATTTTCAAGCAGTTAAAAGTCCACAATCTCAGTGATAATGTTGAAGACAGATGTATATGGAGGGCTGGGAATGGGATAGAACACAAATTTGAAGTTAGACAAGTGTTGAATGATTTAAGATGCAATGGTCAAAAGGTAAATTGGTCATCTGTGATTTGGATTGCACAATGCATACCAAAACATGCTTTTGTTATGTGGTTAGCTGTACATAACAAACTTTTAACCCAAGACAGAATTTTAATGTGGAAACCTAATGAAGATATGAAATGTGCCCTATGCAACAAATGCCCTGATTCACATTCCCACTTGTTCTTTTCTTGTGAGTATGGTCAAGAAATATGGATAGAAGTGCAGAAGATGCTCAATGTGAAATTCTCAATCAATTGGAGTGCAATTGTAGAAGAGCTTATTAGACTGCCAAAGAATAATAATATTTGGAGTGTTTTAAGAAGAATTGTGTGTGCAGCAACTGTTTACTACATATGACAGGAGCGTAAATAGTAGATTGTTCAAGAATGAGAAAAAAGATGTGAAGACTGTTTTGAATATCATTAAAGAAGCTGTCAAATTCAGGATGATGGGCCTTACTGTTAAAGAGTCTGCAACTGTGCAAGAAGTTGAGGCTATATGGGGTTTGAAATTGCAGAGGCCTCCAAAAGCTTGTACATGAATGCTAAGGTTGTATAGTTTTTTCTCAGTATAGTGCAAATGTTATAGAACAAAAGATGATTGGCTTTGGTAGCAAGTTTTTTTTTATAGATTAGCTCCAATGAGTATTGCAAAGGATCTGTCTTTGCTTTACTATTGCAGTTTGTAATTCCTTTTGTGATTATATATAAATTCTCCTTTCACAAAAAAAAATAATAATAACATGATCCGACACTAGGAAAATGTAAAAGTTACATCAACACAAGAATTTCCGACATTCCCATGACACCACATGGACATTAACATGATCCGACACTAACAAGATCGAACACTAAGATGAAACACTTTACCGCTAGAATACTCCAACAAAACCAACAAGAAAAGTCTCAAATTCAACACGCTCGTAATAACACGCTCGTAAACAAAACCCGACCCTCATAATTTGGCTCGGTGACGGCAAGCTTATTAGTTTTCCCCGCCGCAACCCAAAATTAAAAAAAAAAAGGTAAAAAAAAAAAAAAAAAAAAAAAAAAAAAAAAAAAAAAAAGGGTATAAGCTCGTTGAAATAAGTATATCTAAACACGCCCTTATGGTTACTCATTTATAAGCCAAACACCCCCCAACTTATAACCAAATCAGTTTATCTCAAAACGAGAATCAAACACAGATAAACCCTAATTAATAATTTGACAATAGGATGTACGGATCCGTGAACTTAAACGAAGATTCAGAACGAACTGCTTTTCGTAAAACCGAAAAAAAGTACAAACTTTATTACGATTCCAATAAAAAGTAAGCATTTTTTTTTTTTTTTTTTTTTAATGTATTATTCACTGTTAGTTATAAAATAGTAAATTTGGTTAATTAGTACAGTACTTATTTGTTTACTTTTAGGAAAAAGAAGTTACCGAGAGCAGTTGATTTATCGGATGTTATTGATTTTAAGGCGATTTCAGAGTCGTTTGTTCGAAACGAGGAGCTTCCGGTTGGTGTTTCCGAAGCTCAATGTCCCTTCGATAAGCCGGTTTTCTGTTTAGATGCTTGTCCTGGTATGGATGTTGTTTTGATTCTGTGCCATACTTAGCTGAAGGTTGAATTAGAATCAACTTTATATGTGCCGGATAACATGTAGTTAATGATTAGACAGCTTAAAAATATGTGAGGGTTTTAAATAAGCTTACTGGAACAAAGGTAGTTTGTTCTTTTGATAGTGTGCTTTGTTACTTAAGAAAATAGGTCGCGGTGTATTAGATTATGAGATTTAGGGGGTGTTTGTTATATATGGCTTATGAGCCTATATAGCAAAAATAAGCTCATCAAAGTGTTTGGATAAGTTTATAAGCTTAGGCTTAAGAGCTTATATATGGGTGTTTTGAACTTTTGATAACCCCATTTTTGTCGCTTATAGTATAATAACTTTTTATCGTAAGCTAATCCAAATATCCAACGTCAGCTTATGAGCTTATCTATCATAATCCTTAAGCTGCGTATTGAACATACGCTTAAGCTCTAAAAATAAGCTTAGACAAACACCCCGTTATAAGCTCTTCTAGATAAGCAGCTTCATAATGGCTTTCCAAAAACATCTTAATTCTGCCGGATTAGCTGTTTAATGCACAAAATTACTTGTATTTCCACAAGGCGATAATCTCCTAAGCTGTTATATAAGCATTAAGCAAACACTCACTAAAAAAAATGACCAACACTAAAAAAAATGCACAACTCCATCCAAACACTCCAAACAACTAGTACCCCCTTTAGGCTAGATGGCAAGGTGCACACAAGTTCACCTTACACCTCAGCGCCACCTCAGCTTTCTCTCTCCTCTCACTTCTCCTCACTCCCACTCACCTTTTAGTGGGCAAGGCATGCTTCACTTCACCTTTCATTAAAATACCCACTTTATAAAAATATACCCCACTAAATACCCCACACACACTCACAAACAAAATAAAAAATAATAAACCATGAGGGAGAGAGAAAGGTGATCTGACCACCAAAGTTGTGAAAATCGCGCCTAAGGCGCGCCTAGGCGCTAAGGCGCACGAGGCTCCAGCCTTGGGGCTTTTTTTAGATCGAGGCTCACGACATGCATGAATCCCACAAAAAGCGCGCGCCTTGGGGCTTTTTGCGCCTTGAGCTTCTTTTTTTTTTTTTTTTTTTTTTTCTTTCTAAATATTAAGATAAGATACATGGGCCTTATAAGTTATATACATGGGCCTTTTAAGTCATAGGGTGAGTATTTGTATGATATGTAAATTTGAACTGATTTTATGTTTATTTTATTGATTGAAATTTTCTTTAAGAAATTACTTTGTTTCATTAAGTATTTTTCTTTATTACATATTATCATGAAAATGTGGCATTATGACTTGAGTATAAATACGTTGCTTGCTTGATATTTTTTGTTAAATTGTGAGCTTTGTTAAATGTAAGTCTGCAAGTGTAGGAAACAAGCATATTTAGTCTGATATGAATTTTTATCTCTATATAGGTCATCGAGCCAAAGAGTTGATCCGTTTGAGAAGTGACAACTGGTCCATTTTAATCTTTATAACGACAATATGTGTCATGTATTAAGTATTTTAATGTTATTTTGTATTATTTAAGCTACATAAATGGTCATATATGTTATAAAAAAAACTTAATGTATTTAGTGCGCCTCGTATTCATGAATCCCGCGCCTTGGAGTGCGCCTCGCCTCGAGGCTCTTTGACCCCCTTTGCGCCTTAGTGCGCCTCGAGCCTTTCAGAACACTGCTGACCACCATAAATATTTTTGGTTTATGTGTTTCATGCGTGATGTTGGGAACTAGGCAAGGGAGTGGCGCATGAAACTTGGAGAAAAGGTGATGGTTTCACCACCTTGCCGAATAGCCTTATGGTCTTATTTATCATGTTTTATTTACAGCCTTTTTTTTTTTTTTTTTCTTTTCGAAAGGCAACTGTATATTAATAAATATGAACAACTGGCAAGATGCTACGGCTTACATGGACACTAAACAACAACTCGCCCCGAAACTACCCACAAACACACAAACTACTATGACCCTCAAACTAACGACTCTCAGACTACTACGACCCTCAAAACTAATCCGGTATTATAATTGTAAATGATGAATTTGTGCCATATATACTGCTTTTGTATACCAATTCTGCCAAAACATGCTAAATGATGTAACGATCTTAAATGTTTGACAGAGAGATACTTCTGTACTTAACAACATTGAAAAGCTAACGAACAGTATATTGGGTGGCCTTTGGTTTGCACTAGGGAATCACTGCTGGTATAAGTTTGAGATGACAGAGAAATGGTAATGGGTACGGATTTCTAAACTTAATTGGGTATGGACTATGGAGTAGGCCTATTTTTGTGGGTATTAAACCCATATCACTAAACCAAACATAACAAAGCACTATGAAACCCATGCCCAAGACATGCTTGGTCTTTTCAAAAGTTATAAGGAATTTGTACCATGCCTTGGTGGTGTTGGTGGTTATAGAAAATTTTGCTGCTTGTCATAAATGAATACAGTATTATCGGTGTCCATCATATTTCTTTTGTTGGACTTGGTATAAACGAAATTGGTTGAGACTTAGGTAGTTGCCTAGTTGGGTGCCATCCACATACGTTATTCTTTTGTCAAAACTTTAACCAGTCATTAACTGTAGGTATCAAGATAAATCAGTTGCATATGCATACCACTTACATGTGTGTTATTCCTTTTGCATTATGAATGTTTTGAGTATAGAATATTGATGATAATCTGTTTGTTATGTGGTAATTCATATCCGTGATCACGACGTGGTTTGGAGTGCAGGTTTCTATTTCATTCCTGCAGCATTGAGTATTGAGGAACAACACAAATGGATTAAAGAGAGTTTAGTGACTTTCCCTCAACCGCCAAATAGAACGAATCACAATGCTGTTTATGGACCCATACATAGTTTATTCAGAGCCGCTAATGATAAACAAATATTAGTTGAAGAGGCTAATGATGTTGAAGCTGACGTTTGTAGTCATAGGTGGGCTTCTTCTGAAGAAATTGATTCATCATTAAATGGAAATAGCTGTAAATCGATATCAGCATCTGTTTTGCTAAGGAAGTTGAGATGGAGTACTCTCGGTCTTCAATTTGACTGGTCAAAGGTCTTTTTTTGTTACCATCTGTGAAATTATGTAATTGGGATGTATTGCGTGTTTTGATAATCAACTGCTAAATGTACCAACATTTATCTTTGTGTAGAGGGGTTATAACGTTTCACTCCCTCACAACAAGATCCCGGATGCGCTTTCTCAACTAGCTAAGAAAATGGCAGCTCCTGCAATGCCAGCTGGAGAAGACTTTCTACCAGAAGCTGCAATCGTTAATTACTTTGGGTCAGGTACTATTTGCACACTAATCCAAGATCTGTCAACTTTCCCATTCTGAAATATTATATAATTCTGGGGTAGATATTTAAATCCTTTAATTGGATCAAGGCAGTGTTTGGATTTAGTTAGATCAGGGCGGTGTTTGGATTTGCCTTTTAAATTTCTTGTAATCGCAAATCAGTGGTTAATGTTAGGATACACGAAATTTGATTATATGCAGTCAATTGTTAGTTTAGGTACTTACCACGAGTATATTTATGATACCGAGAAACTACTCTCTCCCCCTCCATCTGCCACTAACCTAAAACCACAACCATCACCTCTTAAATTATAAATTAAATACTACCTTCTTCTTCACCTTATCACCACGAACAAAACCATACAAACCGGACCGCCGCCGGAGCTCTCACGCGACCCCACGCGCCGCCCTTCGTGGCGGATTTTCTTGTTTTTTTCCGGCGACTATCCGGCAAATTTCCGGCTGCCAAGACTCTCACCGCCAGCGAGTGGAGGTTCTACACCTTTTTTCGAGGCAGATCTGACCACCATCGTCGCCTCGCCTCCGTCTGCGTCGACCACCGCCGGCGTTGACTATTTTTCCGACCACCGGAATTTTTCCGGCAAGGGAGTATCTTGTTTCTTTTTACTTGTTTTTCCCTAATTACTTTCTGTTAGACTTGTGGCATTCTATTTTGTGGCTTGGCTGCCTTTTTCTTTTTCTTATTGCCTTGTGAGTTGCTTGTTGTCTTTGTTTAGCTGCTCCCCTTTTCTTTTGTTAGTAGTTGTCTGTTGTGCTTTGCTTCTTAGGGTAGTGTTGGCTGTTTTTCTTGTTTTGCTTAGGAGTGATTGCCTCCCACTTGTGTTGTCTTTTTAGGCCTTGTCGTTAGTTTGTTTTCCTTTTGCTTGTCCCCTTTTGCGCTGCTTGCCTGTGTGGTCTTGTTTTTTGCCCTCTTTGCTTTTGTGCCGTTCTCTGAGTGGTAGTTTGCTTGGGTTAGGATAGACCCATTGGTTAGTGATGGTCACCTGAGGTCATGTCGTTCCGGCTTGGGTGGGGTAGGCGGGGTAGACAGAGTAGGAGGGGTAGGCGGGGCTAGGGTGGGTAGGGGTTATGCTAGGGTAGAGACCTCTCGTAGGATTAGGGTGGGTAGTTGGAATGTTGGGACTTTGACCGGTAAGCTCTTTGAGTTGGCTGACGCGTTGAGGAGACATAAGGTGGATATTGCGTGCTTCCAGGAGACTAAATGGAAGGGTTCAAGCACTAGGGAGGGTAACGGGTACAAGATTTGGTACTCGGGCTCTAAGACCGCGAGAAATGGAGTTGGAGTTATTTTGACGGCGGGTCTCAAGGATAATGTGGTGCAAGTGATCAGGAGTAGCGATAGGATCATGGCGATTACACTGGTTATTGAGGGAGAGACCGTCAATGTGATCAGCGCTTACGCACCTCAGGTGGGCCGGAGCGAAGCAGAGAAGATAAGCTTCTGGGACTCGCTCGACGAGCTTGTAAGGGAGTGCCCGTCGGAACAGAGATTGCTTATAGGGGGCGACTTGAACGGTCATATAGGAGCGGAATCGGATGGTTACGCGGGGGTCCACGGAGGGTTTGGATATGGAGTTAGGAATGACGAAGGCCGCTCAATTTTAGAGTTTGCTACGGCCCACGACTTGGTAGTAGCGAACTCTTGCTTCAAGAAGAGAGATGTTCACTTGATCACCTTCCAGAGTGGGGGCCTTTACTCCCAGATTGACTTTCTGCTTGTGCGTAGTAGGGACCTTAGAGCATGCAGAGACTGCAGGGTTTTCCCGGGCGAGGCATGCTCATCCCAACACAGATTGTTAGCTCTGGATACACTTTTTGAGAGGCAAAGACAAAGACGAGCAGCATCCGGGTTGCCGAGGATACTATGGAAGAAATTGAACTGCGAGGCGGCAGAGTCGTTTAGAGGGAGAGTCTTAGAGGGACTTTCTATTAAGTCGGAGGACTTGTTTGCTAGAGACGCGGACCAGATGTGGAACACTCTTGCCTGCATAATTAAAGACGCTGCAAGGGATTCCCTTGGTGTGGCTAGCGGGGTAGGGAGATCCAAGAGGTTCAGCAGCAGTGAATCTTGGTGGTTAGGTGAGGAGGTGCAATCCAAAGTTGCAGCGAAACAAGCAAGGTTCAAAGAGCTCCTTGCATGCCGGGAGGGACACCAAACTGATATTTTAGCCGCAGAAGAGAGATACAAAGTAGCTAAAAGAGAAGCGAAAAAGGCAGTAGCCCAGGCGAAAGACAAAGCGTACGAAGAGTTGTATAAGAAATTGGACTCCAAGGAGGGAGCTAACGATATATTCAGGATTGCTAAAGCCCGAGAGAGAAGAAGGAGGGATTTAGGTAACACAAAATATATCAAAGATGAAGGCGGTCGAACCATTGTGAACGAAGAGGATATTAGGAAAAGATGGGGAGAATATTTTTCCTCGTTGTTCAACGGAGGGTATTCAGAAGAGAGAGGAGAAGAAGAGAACCTCAACCGACTACCTGAATGCTACTATTCGAGGATTAGCCAACCAGAAGTGAAGGTGGCAATACAGAAGATGGGAAGAAACAAAGCAGTAGGGCCGGACCAAATCCCCATTGAAGCTTGGAGGTGTCTGGGTGATGAGGGGGTAGGATGGTTGACGTGCCTCTTCAACAAGATCTTCTCCGGCGATAAGATGCCAGAAGAATGGAGACTTAGTGAAGTCATTCCCATCTACAAGAACAAGGGGGATGTGCAAGTGTGTAGCAACTATAGGGGTATTAAGCTACTTAGCCACACCATGAAGCTGTGGGAGAGACTTATTGAGAGAAGATTGAGAAGGGAGACGAGGGTGTCTGAGAACCATTTTGGTTTTATGCCAGGGAGGTCATCGATTGAGGCTATCCACCTTCTTAGAAGTCTCATGGAGAAGTATAGAGAAAGACATAAGGATCTGCATATGGCATTCCTTGACCTCGAAAAGGCATACGATAGTGTACCTCGAGAGTTAATTTGGAGAACTCTAATCGATAAAGAAACCCCAAGGAGGTACATCAGGATCATTAGAGATATGTATGAGGGGGCTAAGACCAGGGTACGGTCCACAGTGGGGATTTCAGAGTTTTTCTCTGTGGAAGTGGGACTCCACCAAGGATCTGCCATTAGCCCGTACCTCTTCACACTGATTCTGGATGAGCTATCCCGAGAGATCCAAGAGAGCATACCGTGGAGCATGATTTTCGCTGACGACATTGTGTTGGTGGCAGAATCGGCGGAAAGGTTAAACAATAACCTTGAGCTCTGGAGGGAGGTCCTAGAGGACAATGGTCTTCGAGTGAGTAGAGACAAGACTGAATACATGAGATGTGATTTTGGGAGGATCGAATCAGGACACCAAGAAGATATGGATATTCGTATCGGTGACCGGATCCTTCCACCCAAGGAGTCCTTTAGATATTTGGGTTCGATGATCCACAAATCAGGGAGGATTGATGAGGACGTCACTCACCGGATTAGAGCTGGATGGGCGAGATGGAGGGCGGCATCGGGAGTCTTATGTGACAGGAACGTCCCTTTAAAGCTTAAGGGCAAATTTTATAAGGTGGCGATTAGACCGGCTATGTTGTACGGGGCTGAGTGTTGGCCTATCTCCAAAGCCCAAGCAAATAGGGTAGAGGTGGCGGAGCTGAGGATGCTGAGGTGGACCTGCGGTAAGACCTTGATGGACATGATCCCGAACGGAGTTTTCAGAGCTAAGCTTGAGGTTGAGTCTATTATTTCTAAAATGAGAGAAGGAAGGCTCAGGTGGTTCGGTCATGTGAAGAGGAGGCCGCAATCAGCTCCCGTAAGAAGAGTCGAAGCCCTAGTGGTGGACGGGGTGAGAAGGAGGGGTAGACCCAAACTCAGATGGGAGGATAGACTTAAACTCGACATGAAGGAGCTGCTCTTGTCCGAGGACATGACCTCAGATAGGAAGGCGTGGAGGGATAGAATTAGGATCTGTGGGTAGCTTAGACTAGGTGTGTTGGGTTGCTTTGCCTTAGCTTTAGGCCCCGTGCGTTGCGCTGCTTTGCTTTGTTTGGTTGCTTGGCCGTAGCTTTAGGCCCCGTGCGTTGCGCTGCTTTGCTTTGTCTTGTTCTGTGTTCTTTGTTTTTTGCTTTTTGTTCTTTGCCTTGCCTCTTTAGGTTGGCCTGCTTTTCTTGGTTCTCTGTTCTTTTCTTTTTGTGCTTTCTGTTTTGTTTGCGTTTTGTTTTAGGGCTTTCGTTTCTCATCTGTTTTGGTGTTTACGTTTTTTTTGGTGTTGTTTGTTTTTGCCTGCTCTCTTGCATGCTTGTTGACTGCTTTGTTCTCTCGTTTGTGGTTCTGCCTTTGCTGTCTCACGCGCACACAAGCACTTGCCGGAGGTCTCTTTGGAAGCAGCCTCTCTATACCCGGGTTTTTCCTTGGGGTAGGGGTAGGGTCTGTCTACATTCTACCTCCCCCATACCCTGCCTTGGCGGGATTGGGTTTGTTGTTGTTGTTGTTGTTGTTGTAATTGTTAGTTTAGGTAACCAGTTTCCCCCTGCAGCAAAGTTGATTATCTACGAGTGCACCTAAATTATCAAAATACCCATCCTTTTAGCCAGATTGAGAAGCTTCTACTCTCATTTCACTAAACACCATCCTGTTAGTAAAGTGCCTTTTTGGACTATTTTAGCTATTAATTCTCTAAATTATCAGAGTATCAGTGTTTGCAAAACAGTCTGATTAATACTACTCTATACAGCTAATTATCTTAGTTAAATATTCAATATCACAAACGCTTTTAAAACGCACATCTAAAAAGATTTAATTATATTAATCTACTAATTTTCAGGTGATATGTTGGGTGGTCACCTTGATGACATGGAAGTGGATTGGAGCAAACCCATTGTGAGCATGAGGTCAGTCTCGATGTATATTGCATTATTTTCTTATTCTTTCATGTATTTTGGACGTTACATTGACACTTTTTCCTTTTCGGTTCAAGTTTGGGGTGCAAAGCTATTTTTCTTCTTGGAGGGAAGTCCAGAAATGATGAACCGCTAGCTATGTTCCTTCGCAGTGGCGATATTGTACTAATGTCGGGTGAAGCAAGGGAGCGTTTTCATGGTCAGTACATAAACTATCTATGTTCTTTGGTGTGCTGTTAACATGCAGAGTTTTTAGCTAAATGTCTTGATGTCCATGTCAATATTCCGAGATTTCCAAAGCACACACTTCTCCTTTTGAATCCATTTATCGTTGTCGGCATCTGATATAGGTCTTAACCTTGATTTTCCCTACAGGCGTGCCTAGGATATTCACTGATGCAGAACACGCAGAGATCGGGTCTTTAGAAAAGCTGTTGTCGGATGAAGACGATATTTGTTACTTGGAATACATCAAAACTTCAAGAATTAACATCAATATCAGACAAGTTTTCTGATTTATTATTATCTTCAGCAAAAATTTATCAAGACTTGTTAAATGAAGATGCCAGAGTCTTGAGGTTTGTTGTTATTCTCTCACATTTGTACCAAGACTTGTTAAATGATCTATTTGGCCAGATTTTGAGTTGAGATTAGTTAGTTTCTAATTATTGTTATTGCAAAATGCGGCTTGTATCATAAAATTTTGTTATTTAATATTTATAGTTACTGAAGATCAGTTTTGATGGTTCAAATTATGTGCCCAATCAAACATTTTCATTATTGTAAAGTTACATATTTTAATATCCCAACATGCTATTGCAGTTATGTATTCAATCGAACATGTTATTTCCGTTGTCATGTTTATTCAAATTATGTTGTCGAGATTGTGTTATTTTACCACTTACGCTATATTGAAAAAGTAGATTTCAGCAAAATTGCAATAACCATATGAATTTTGTCCTTCATCCAAACACCGAAAGGTGTTACTAGTTTACTGAAGCGTAATAAGCTGAAATACATCTTGCGAAGGCAATGCAAACACTCCTGATACATCACGAGGCAAAAAATTACTTCTTGAAAAGATCGATACAATATATCAGTAACTTTTGCGTGTGATCTATATCATGATTATGTAAGAATGTTAAGTACGAAAGACAGATATTTTGAATTTTATTGAAGTAAAAATAGTGAATCTCGACACGCAATTGGTCATCGTACCATTTTTGGTTCATCGATCTCACGGTTATCATAATTACATACCTAACTAACTCAACCGTTAGATCACCAGAAAACCAACAAAAAAACAAGAGGACCATAAACATTCACAACTCACAAGTAACACCAACACAAAAATCCTTCAAAAAAACACACAAACATACAAAAAATAAAACACCCACATATTCATATTACTCTACGTGTACAAATTTACAACCACTTCAATCTCTTGATTCATATAAACCAATCTCAACTCCAAAGAAAAAACCTTAGCTCAAAAAATTTGAATATCCGACATGGGTCCAATTATCCTTACTCAGTTAGCAACAGGTTTAAGCATGCTGGCTGGAGCAGCTGTGGTTAAGTCAGTAATGGACCAATACAACATGATGGGTCCTGGTTCTGATAGGTTTCCAAAGTGTGCTCGTTGCAACGGCTCTGGTCGAGTTAGCTGTTTATGTAACAGGTGGTCTGATGGTGACCGTGGATGTGGGACGTGTGCTGGTTCAGGACGGATGGTGTGTAGTAGCTGTGGAGGTGGGGGTACGGGTCGTCCTCTTCCAGTTCAGATATCGGTTCGTCCTCCAAACCGGCCTTATTAACTTGGTAATTAGTAATTGCCCAGTTGGCGCATATAAGTTGCTCTTCTGAATATATTGTTCTAGTTAAAAAAATATCAGATGTATAATACTTGAATATATACTTTACGTTATGTACTTCATATCTCCTACGGCTAAATGTTCTATGTGTCACGTACAAAGTGTATTTGGATGTGAGACTTGATTCTTAGAATACGGTAATTGGTTATTGGTTATAGGGGAAATGCTATCAACAGCTCGGCTATTGTTAACAACTTAGTTTTTACATAATGTGTTGATATTAAGACAAAGCTATCAACCACCTCAGCAATTTCTGACACAACCAATCGAGAGTGTGAATTGTATTTGTGTTTCAGAAAAATTAGTAAGTGAGTTATGAGTGATTTTGTTTGGGCATTGTATATTGTCTGAACTTAAATTAGGATTTAGTTGCTAACAATAATTCTTAGGGCGGTTATTAACAAAATCTAGTTATAGTAGTAACATGAAAGAAATCTAAATGTTTAACAAAGTTCAAGTTTTAATAAGAAATAATCAGTTTTGGTGTGGCTAATGGCAAAACTAGCTCTTTCTACCCTGGCATAGATTTGTATTTTCGCTTTATATAAGTCATAGAGAACATACTACATAAAGTAGTAGTGTATATGTATACGTTCAAAACTGATAATGTTGGTTATTAAGATTAGGGATTGTGTGAATGTGTGGTTACTTTGAGTTGTATCTGAATTTCCAAAAGAAGAATATGATTGTGGCATTCTTTGTTATGGTACAAAGTTCTAAATAAGAACACTGAGCTCAGATATCGATTTAGGACTATTGCATTGAAAGACACTTAAGAATTGTTGGTGTTCTAATGACGCTATTGCACATTTCGTTGAGATGAACCAAAATCTTTGCCTTTTCTATTAGATGAATCACATTCGAATGATATGCATATGTGGTGTATATTGCTATGTGGCGAAGTAGTGTTGTTAGCCAGCGGTATGCCATGCTTATCTGTGGTGGAAATGTGGAAATACCTCAGCAGCTCAGCTTGCTGGTTCCATTCATACATCTCGGAGTCCCTACTGAATATAAAGCTATTATAAGCTGTATCAAAGAATTATGAAGGCATAGATGCTGGATAGGGGTTAACAAGTACCTATGTATTATTTAAAATTTTGTAGTTAAAAGAACTGTTTCGGAGAAAGAAACGGCAACCACATAAAAGAGTGTGAGTTTTAAAACAAGAGTAACAGTAAATTAGTTTGATGCAGCTGTATGATGTTATACATGATACGACTAGGCACGCCCCTAGCTTTAAGCAAGAGCTCACCTTAATGTCCCAACTAAAGATTTCTTGTGGGTAGTAAAATGAAGCTCTAGCTTGTTAATACCACAATGGATCCGTTTATCTGTAAACTTTATCGATAGTACTAAAGTCAGTTAAAGTTCCAAATGAAACTTGTTTGTATCATCGATGGAGAGATTAATCGCCCGTATGGTTCAGTATACAGGCTTGCATATCATGCCAAAGTGCCAAACTCAAGAAACTACATGTATTAACTAATTAGGCAAAAAAATGATACAATAAAATCTCTTTTGATTTTGAGGTTGTTTAGTCAATCATCATTAGTTTAATAAATAACCACAATAATTAACGGATAATTATTTAGAAATTGCTTAATACGTTTAACTTTCTATTGCTTACTTGTAAAGGTAGAATGCCTTGCATACACTGTTTGACAATCTAACTTGTCAGGTCTTTTACATGTTTTAAAAAGAGAAAAATTTACGGCAAGACAGTTGTAAATACACTTTGCAGAATTTGACTACCTTTTTCTTTGTTTTAGTGATATGAGGTGTATTATTTTAGAAATCATACAAAAAAAAAAAAAAAAAAACATAAAGATTGCAGAATTTGACCACCTTTTTCTCTGTTTTAGTGACACTAACTTGTAGATTCGAACTCGCTTGATATATCCATTGTGATATAACACTAACTTGTAGATTCGATGACTGAACATGTTGTCGTAAAATGAACATAAGTATTACTATTCAGTACAAAAAACAGTGAATCTTTTAGAGTCGTATACATATACTTATGCCCATTTTACGACGATATGTTGACTGTTCGAACTTACTGATTAATGATATATCACATGTGATATATCAAGCGAGTTTGAATATCAATTCTTTTTCTTCTTCTTCTATTTTCTCCAACTTCTATGAATAAACCGTATTGATTTAGAGATTCAAATATTATATGCGATATATGGTTGGAAAGCTAATGATTTATATTTTTCAATGCAAAAATGATGAATCTTTTGGAGTTCTGTACATATACATATGTTCATTTTACGACATCATGTTGAATGTTCGAAATTACAGATTAGTGTTATATCACATGTAATACATCAAGCGGGTTTGACTACAAAACAAATCTTCTATTTTCTCCAACTTTTATGAATAACATGTATTGTTTTGGAGGTTCAAATATTATGAATGATATATGGTTGGAAAGCTAGGGATATAAATTTTTCAATGCAAAAATAGAGAATCTTTTGGAGTTCTATACAAATAGTTATGCTCGTTTTACGAAATCATATTGAGTATTCGAACTTACAAATTAGTGTTATATCACATGTGATAAATCAAGCGGTTTGACTTTAAAAAAAAAAAAAAAAAAAACTGTTTTCTATAACTTCTATGTATAAACTGTATTGATTAGGAGGTTCAAAAATTATGTGTAATATATGGTTGGAAAGCTAATGATATGTATTTTTCAATGCCAAAAATGATGAGTCATTTGGAATTCTATACAAATATTTATACCCATTTTACGACAGCATGTTGAGCGTTCGAACTTACATATTAGTGTTATATCACATATGATATATCAAGCAAAATACTATACCGAAAAACAAAAAAAATACTAAAAAAACCATAAACAAAATTTGTCGAAAGCATATAAAAGTGCTCTTCTGTTGAACGATAATTAAATGCTCGTCACAATAGTGTAATTTATATAGGTTAGAGAGTTTACGGTTTTAAAGATATGTATTCTTGTTAAAAAAATGAGGTATGCTGGAAAATAGTAGTCTCTAATTGAACTTTTCTCGACGTATGTACATACACTTTTGTACAAATGTCTAACACTTTGTCAAGTTGACCCAGATTAAATGTCTAAAATCGTAAATGAGGGAAAAAGTGTCCAAGTTATGCAAAGTGTATTTATAAGACTGGTGTAACAGGGGAAGGAAGGCGCGTCTTCCTACTTACCACACATGCTTGCTAAAACACCACCCGAGGAAGACGCGTCTTGGATGGTTTTGTAGGTGAATTGGTTTTGGCCAAGTCCGACTTGTGATGTTGGTTGTAGGTGCGTGTGTGGATATATTATGGGGTATATTTGTGTTTAAGTATAGTATGTTTGGATGGTAAAGTTAGGCCTTGTTTCTTTTTTTGTACGGATTAAGCGGATTTAAAAGGAAGTGGGACCCATCTCCCTTATTTCGTCTGTATGGGGACCGGATGAGTTTTTTCCCTCTATGGATATGGAGGAGTTAGTGGATTTTAGTGGACCCCAACTCAAAAAAATATATTAATATATTCTTTGGGCCCACACTGTTAGCAGACAGACGATTTAACAGAAAAAAGAAACGCCCCCTTAATAGTCTTATTAGAGATGTTTGGTGGTGATGTTGTGATGGAGTAAAAAGCTAATGTAACGCTAAGTTGGCGGTGATAATGTTACTCACACTCAAAGTTGCAGTTAGTCCAATGGTCTCCTTGCCACACTGCCGTAAATTACACTTTTTTTCAGCTAATCATAGTTATACGGTGGGCTGTTTGTGATGGGTAGTTACTAGTTAGTCTTAATTAGGCAAATGGGCTTATCTATATGAATAGCAAATTGTTTCTGGTCTTTGGTCCATGTGGACTTTACACAATCTAAAGTAAGAAATTCATATTTTCAACAAGTTATCTTATAGATTACCACTTTTCAACAAAGTAAGAATTTCATATTCAAGTCTTTTAATTGATACATCTGTCACCAGTTTTAACAAATTATCACATGGTGTCATTTTCCTAGCTCATAATAATTCCATGAATATTTGAGGTACGTAGTGGCGTTGCTTTCGATTAAAGATTATTCTTAGGAAAAGATCTCACATTGAAGGTAAAACAACAGTTGAAGAGAACAATTTAGTCTTGCTAGTGAGGTGACATCATCGTTCAAGTGGTGCAAACAACCAAATTCGAAAAGATGTTTGTCTTCATTCACTTTTGAAAACACCATTTTCCAAACCCGGTTTAAGGTAGTCACAGTCCTTGTAAACAGTGATGGAGCTTGAACATGTTAATTAGAGGGGCCGAAATCACTAAAACAAATTTTAGGAGCGGCCAGAATATCAAATAACACATAAATACCTTGTATTCCTTGTAAGAAAAACGAGTCGGCTCAATGAGAATTAGAGATCTTTTTAAGAAAATCATAGAGAATTACTTACAGTTAACTTTCGATATTGAAGAAGTTAGATAAGGTAATGTAAAGATTGAGTTATAATAAAATCAGCTTTATATCATAAAAAGTAGAAATCTCTTGTTATTATACATGATCCAATTCCATGCGTATGATATTCGTACTATGTACTCCGTATAAATTACTTGCGTAAATCATAAGATTATAATTCAAACAGAAAACGGAAATGATTAGTGGGATCATTGAGGTTCTGAAATCAGTAGTAGTAACAATTCCATCTTTTGATTATGTTTTTTTTTCACAATTATAAGGTTGGAACTTAAAAGTTCAATGCACCAATGGGTTTCCTAGATCTTGTCTCTCCTTTTTTTGATATAGGCAACACAATAATTAACTAACTTTTTTTTTAAAGGTCAACTTCATTAGAAACTCACGGGCAACCCCAAAATCAGGGCGTCCCGGAAAAACAACAAACTACATACAATAAAATTTACACCAGTCTTCCCAAGAAAGAGACTTTAACCTACCCCTATGCTTATACCATAAGAACCTCAGAGCCTTCACCTCGCTAAGAATGTCTTTCACACTAACCGGCTTGTTAGAAAATTTCACCCCGTTCCTCGCCCTCCACAAGCTCCAGCAACCTATGCTGATAATCCCTTGGAACACCTCTTTCGCTTTACCATTTAGACCGACGTAATTGTGTAGCTCGAGCAAGTCGCGAATAGAAAACGCATATATTTGTTGCACCCTGCACCACTGAGAAATACCTTGCCAAAGAGCAGCGGTCGTGAAACAAGCTGTAAAATATGATCCACAGACTCGTCACCGTGACCACACAGCGGACATACCACCTCCTCCACCGGAACATGCCTATTTCTTAAAGAAACCAAAGTTGGAATACAGTCCGGAGCGGCCCTCCACACAAAAACTCTGCACTTAAGTGGCAGCCACTTACACCTGTCCAAAACAAAGCTGCTACTAGCATAACAGAAACCTTTTGACAAGAGAAAATCTAGTAGAGGTATCTTGACTACGGAGTATTATACTCATTATGTACTTTATCTATAAAAATATAGGGTAAAAGCCATACAATAACAATTTACTTTCAAAAATATACCGACGTGAATCTTTTACTTTTTTTATTGCCAAGTATAACAACGAACTTTCAAATTTTATTTTCACTTGAAACACTTTTTATACCGTTAGTTATCATGTGGCAACGTTAGTCCTTTTAGTCAACGAATGCAAAGTTAGTCCTTTTATACTAACGACTGTTTTTAATTAACTATTTTTTTTTTCTTTTTACGTTTTTATACTTATTCGTCCGTTTTTATACGTTTTTGCCCGCTTTATTACGTTTTGCATACATTTTGTCCGTTTTTACGTTTTCGTTCGTTTTTACACGTTTTCGTTCGTTGTTGAACGTTTTCGTCAATTTTTTTACGTTTTCGTCAGTTTTTACACGTTTTCGTCTGTTTTTACATGATTTCGTCCGTTTTTACACGTTTTCGTCTGGTTTTACACGTTTTGATCCGTTTTTACACATTTTGTCCGTTTTTACATTATTTTGTCATTTTTTTTCGTTTTCGTCCGTTTTATTCGTTTTCGTCCGTTTCTACACGTTTTTCGTCCGGTTTTACACATTTTCGTCTGTTTTTTATGTTTTCGTCCGTTTTTACACGTTCTCTTCTGTTTTTACATGTTTACATTCGTTTTTGCACGTTATCGTCCGTTTTTACATGTTTTCATTCTTTTTTGCACGTTTTCGTTCGGTTTTACATGCTTACATCCGTTTTTACACGATTTTGTCTGTCTTTACGTTTTTGTGTGTTTTTACACGTGCAAAAACATGTAAACCGGATCAAAACGTGTAAAACCGGACGAAAACATGTAAAAACGGATGAAAACGTGTAAAATTGGATCAAAACATATAAAAACAAACAAAACGTGTAAAAATGGATGAAAACGTGTAAAAACGGACGAAAACTTGTTAAACCGGATGAAAACGTGTAAAAACGGACGATGATGCGTGGTTTTGCGACCTTACAACAGGTTTTACCTCTCAAGGGATCTTGAGAAGTTTGCAATCCTCACCAGGCAGTGTACCTGACCGTTGTAGTATAGTGAAATGGCAAGTACCGGGGATTGATCGTTCAACTCAAAGAATAGTGTTCGTTAGAATTGAAATTAATCTAACTAGGTCTAAAGGTGAGGGATGATTCTTTTTGTATTTTTATATTTTATGGAAAGCAAGTAAAAATCTCTGGTTTTGGAAGAAGGGGCGGAATTAGTTGCTAATCAACTAACCCAAAAGCTACTAATTAAACTAATATGCAAGAAAAGTAAACTAGGGTTCTACAAGGGAAATGAAGCATGTCTACTTATGATATGTCACTCCTTGCTAGCTATCCAATTCTACCTATTGAATTGTCACACCTTGTTTTAATTGACGGGTTGTATTCCTTAATACCAATCGTGGGGTGGCGTACGTACTTCCCCAACTCTATAAGCTCCTACTTCACTCCTATGTCGAGCCGGCTAAGAAGCTCCTAACATGGGATCACTAGAATTCGCTCATGCATTAAATACAACCAAATAAACCTAGTACGCATTGGTTCATGTTTCTTAAGACGTTCAAGCAAGTTACCGTATAGGAGGTTAGCCAGTTTTCTTAAGCCTAACATCGATATCACCCAATCAAACAAGAGACAATAGGAAACAAGAATTATAAACTAAACCAACTAGATCTATTAAAGTTGTCACGCCCTAATTGATGGAGATGGACACACACATCAACAAGAAATCAATAAGATCTAATTAGTTATACACAAGTTTCACACAATCATAAGTAGACACAAGGTGATTTAGCCAAGCATAATTAATGAAGAGCAATCAACAATAATCATAATTGAAGACATAACATAGGATTGAATCGATAAACAAACCATTACAAGATGTTTATGGCATGATTAGGACCCTCTAAGTTGCTGGAAAAACACCTACCCTAACCCTAGAATCGGACTTAGGGTTTGGGGCTTACAAATAATGAAGTTGTGATGTTGTATTTATAGCTGATTTTCTGTCCGCATCGATCTGACGGCGTCAGCCTTTACAAGTGACGGCGTCAGCTCCCCTTTTTCACCAAATTGTAGATCTTTTCGTCCCGATTCCGTGGCCTCTTGAATCACCGAAATCCGAGTTCGTATGAAGATTTTATGGCCAAAACAGTGACAGCTACTCCGCGCGTAAGTTATGATTGATTTGATTAACTTGTGACGACTTTTCTTCTTGTGCAAGTTGTCATCCTGACGTCGTCACTCAATGGCTTCTGACGTCGTCAGGTTGAGTCCTGACGCCGTCACCTTCAAAAATCCTCTGGCCCGTCTCTCTTTAACTTAACACTTGACGGCCTACATCCATTAACACGTGACGCCGTCACAAAACCTTCTGGCGCGTCACGTGTAAATTCATATTCATCCTTTTTCCAGTACGTGACGCCGTCACCTACAAAGCGTGACGCCGTCAAGCTCTATTTCCAGCTTGATTTTGAAGACTTTGCCGTTTTCTTCACTTTTTGCTCCAAAAACGTCCAAAATGCTTCCTTTTTCAGATTTCTTCTCCAAAGTACCTAAAATGACAAAAGGAACGATTTAGGGCAATATTTGATCAAATAATCACGAATTAGGGCTTAAATGACCCCCTAAAAGTGGTACACTTTTCGTCTCATCAAATATCCCTACACTTGGGATTTGCTTGTCCTCAAGCAAATGAGCTTTTCCACCAATCAAAATACAAGTTAGGGGTCATTTAACATTAATATAAAAGTAATTACAACAAATGATCGTTCCACCTTAGTTAAAACAAGCACGGAAATTATACACTAGCACCTCACATTAAGTGTTTGGATACTCTCATCTCTCGGGTGTTGTAAATTTATATATGAAAATGGAGAAATATCACTCATTACCTGTCATAGCAAATAGATTACCATAGGCTTGGGAAAGGATCAAAACCTCCACCACATTGGCGTAAGCACCTAGGATAAACTATCAAAGAGGTCTTTTAAGGGTTGTAATGTTAGGTGTAGGGATAAGGAAAACACGGTTTGTTGGATAAGGATATTTTTACTGGTGGCAAGTCAATCATCTTGGTCAATTACATGTAGAATGAGGCGTTGCTAAGCCAAGACTCGACTCAACTTAAACTAATCACGAACTAATAAACATAGAACAAAACAAAACATAAATAAAAGATAGAGGCGGATGGTAGTCCGTATGCTTTTTCTTCACTTTTTCTTTTTCTCTTTTTTTTTTTTTTTTTTTTTTTTTTTTGCATACACTCTTGCCCTACCATCCAAAACAATACATCACTAGGGATTCTTTGTACCATCCCTACACTTGAACTTTTACATACTTTACATAAATTTATTCTAATGACTCGAATCAAGATAATCGAAACATTTGGAGTACTTTAAAATATTAACGTACATATGGGGGTAATAAATGATGTTCTTCCCCATTACTCCATTACACTAGTACTTTACCCATAAGTCCCAATCGTCCCAAAACAATATGTACAAGGATATGACTCGACTTTGCAACCATGTAATCAATTAGATAATTAACTAAGGGTTTAAACAAATGTTGTCACAATAATGCACTAAAGATGAGTGCACACAAGGTAGGCTAAGGCGATTTGGGTGTACATTTAAGTGGGGTGTAAACAAATTCTTCCTTTAAGTAAAATGCTTAAAGGTCGAAACGAAAAGATAGGCTCTGAGGGGTGTACTAGGGTAATCGTGTACCAAAAATGGATACAACGCAAAGGGTGTGGGAGAATTACTTGACTAATGTAGCCAAAGTAATTATAACAAAAACACAGGTGTAAAACAATGGGTTAATCCTAATGCCTCTTATCATGTAGTCAATCCTAACTACACGAATGTAGTCTCACTAGCGGTCTCGGTATGCATCACAAACGCAAGTTCTGGAATCTATAAACTACCGGTACACTCATAAGCACCAACAATGAATGCTTTTTCCTAAAGATCTAAAGGCGAACCTCACATATTTGGGGTGGAAATTTTTGAGTGTTATGGTTTTTTGTGCTAGTCATACAATTCCCTATCCATGAGACGCTTATTAAAATCAAAGTTTCACTCCTATATGTTGTAAAAAATTTTAAATTTGGTGCTAAAATTGCCCTAACCAATATTTCTCTTGGCTTTATTACACATTCACTATTAAACAAAACAAAAATCAAGCGAAGTTGTAGTTTCTAAGGCATCCTAATTTACCCTCCCTACACTTAATCCGAACATTGTCCCCAATGTTCTAGACAAAAGATGTAAAAGTAAAAATAAATGAGAATGGAAAAAACTAATACTCCCCTGATTCGCTCGGTATGGATGATGTGATAATATGGTTAAATCTCCCTCCAAGAGAATGAACATGATAAGCTTCACTCCAGAAATATAATCATCCTCTTGATGTGTTGCACGTACATCATCTTATCCAATAATACCTGTAACCAACAAACACAAAAACCAAAGCATCAAACCGAACAAAGAAAAACCACAACTAGATGTATTTCCAGACTTAGAAATAAAAACAAAACAAAGCAATAAAAGGATAGGATACTTGCGGGATGACTTACAAATAGGGACTCATAAAACATGTCCACAAGTATTGACACATAAACAAGATAGAATACATGCTAATCATGAATTGTGAATTTTCCATGTTCGAATTTTGTTCTTTTTAACAAAATATAAGCTTCCCTATACTTATCTTTTCGTAAAATACCTTTATATGCAATTAAGACGAGGTTAAAAACAAGATAAAGCATTTTCACAAATTATTCGAAACATGAAAATTAAACAATTATGATTAAGCATATATGACACAAACAAACAAATAAAATAAAAACATCAAACAATTAAACAAATAAAGCAAATAAAGCTTGGGTTGCCTCCCAATAAGCGCTTGTTTTTGTTCGAGTCACGAGCCTGACTCTACCCTTATTTAACAAAAATAGGGGAGGTTTTCCCTACACTTAGGATTAAGTGCGGGTGAAAGTAGCGATACACACCCTTAGGGTGTGAATATGCCACGTGAGGTGAAGGGGGTGAGTGAATGGCTTCCTTCATCCTAAAACTACCCGGATAATATTGGTTGATGGGTGGGTCGGTTCCTCTTTTTTCTCCTAGATGTAAATCTAAGGATGAAAAGTTGTGTAAAGGTTGAGGTTCCAATTCATCAACACTAGGAAATTCCCTAGAACTATGAGTAAGGTCATCACTAAAAGTGTGCAAACCTATATCCTCTAGTTGTGCTTGGTCCAAGGGTTCTACCTCCATCGGGATTCCTAAAGTCTCTTCTACTTCTTCCGGGTAAGTCACGGGCGGTGTGGGTGCCTCAAATGATGGTTGAGTATTTTGTGGGCTTATGGTGTTTACCTCATCATTCCACGTGTCAAGATCACCTATATCCTCGTCAATTATTTTCTTAGGTAGTGATAATAACAAACCTAGTGCTTCATCCAACTTATGGTTTATTGATACGGCTCTATCCACAATTCCTTGGCAAACTAGGTCGCTTTTCCTATTAGCCTCACTAAAACAAGATCCTAAACATGGAGGTTGTTCATAAGAATCTATCCTAGGTGAAGGCTCATATGATTCATAAGTGTCTCTAAATGAGGTATTTTGAACTTCTTGGTGTTCTAGCCACTCAACCATATCTTGCAATCTTAGAAATCTAAGTGAAAAGTCCATTTGAAGCAAATTACAAACAAAATCACAAAGAAAAGATAGACTACGAGAAAGCTACAAAATAAAAAGAAAAAATCTCACTTGATAGGAATCTTGTGAGTAGACCTAATAAAAATAAAATTTCAACCTAAGCAATAACTACTCCCCGGGCTGCGGCGCCAAAAACTTGATGCGTGGTTTTGCGACCTTACAACAGGTTTTACCTCTCAAGGGATCTTGAGAAGTTTGCAATCCCCACCAGGCAGTGTACCTGACCGTTGTAGTATAGTGAAATGGCAAGTACCGGGGATTGATCGTTCAACTCAAAGAATAGTGTTCGTTAGAATTGAAATTAATCTAACTAGGTCTAAAGGTGAGGGATGATTCTTTTTGTATTTTTATATTTTATGGAAAGCAAGTAAAAATCTCTGGTTTTGGAAGAAGGGGCGGAATTAGTTGCTAATCAACTAACCCAAAAGCTACTAATTAAACTAATATGCAAGAAAAGTAAACTAGGGTTCTACAAGGGAAATGAAGCATGTCTACTTATGATATGTCACTCCTTGCTAGCTATCCAATTCTACCTATTGAATTGTCACACCTTGTTTTAATTGACGGGTTGTATTCCTTAATACCAATCGTGGGGTGGCGTACGTACTTCCCCAACTCTATAAGCTCCTACTTCACTCCTATGTCGAGCCGGCTAAGAAGCTCCTAACATGGGATCACTAGAATTCGCTCATGCATTAAATACAACCAAATAAACCTAGTACGCATTGGTTCATGTTTCTTAAGACGTTCAAGCAAGTTACCGTATAGGAGGTTAGCCAGTTTTCTTAAGCCTAACATCGATATCACCCAATCAAACAAGAGACAATAGGAAACAAGAATTATAAACTAAACCAACTAGATCTATTGAAGTTGTCACGCCCTAATTGATGGAGATGGACACACACATCAACAAGAAATCAATAAGATCTAATTAGTTATACACAAGTTTCACACAATCATAAGTAGACACAAGGTGATTTAGCCAAGCATAATTAATGAAGAGCAATCAACAATAATCATAATTGAAGACATAACATAGGATTGAATCGATAAACAAACCATTACAAGATGTTTATGGCATGATTAGGACCCTCTAAGTTGCTGGAAAAACACCTACCCTAACCCTAGAATCGGACTTAGGGTTTGGGGCTTACAAATAATGAAGTTGTGATGTTGTATTTATAGCTGATTTTCTGTCCGCATCGATCTGACGGCGTCAGCCTTTACAAGTGACGGCGTCAGCTCCCCTTTTTCACTAAATTGTAGATCTTTTCGTCCCGATTCCGTGGCCTCTTGAATCACCGAAATCCGAGTTCGTATGAAGATTTTATGGCCAAAACAGTGACAGCTACTCCGCGCGTAAGTTATGATTGATTTGATTAACTTGTGACGACTTTTCTTCTTGTGCAAGTTGTCATCCTGACGTCGTCACTCAATGGCTTCTGACGTCGTCAGGTTGAGTCCTGACGCCGTCACCTTCAAAAATCCTCTGGCCCGTCTCTCTTTAACTTAACACTTGACGGCCTACATCCATTAACACGTGACGCCGTCACAAAACCTTCTGGCGCGTCACGTGTAAATTCATATTCATCCTTTTTCCAGTACGTGACGCCGTCACCTACAAAGCGTGACGCCGTCAAGCTCTGTTTCCAGCTTGATTTTGAAGACTTTGCCGTTTTCTTCACTTTTTGCTCCAAAAACGTCCAAAATGCTTCCTTTTTCAGATTTCTTCTCCAAAGTACCTAAAATGACAAAAGGAACGATTTAGGGCAATATTTGATCAAATAATCACGAATTAGGGCTTAAATGACCCCCTAAAGGCGGTACACTTTTCGTCTCATCAGACGAAAACATGTAAAAACATATTAAAACGTGTAAAACCGGGCTAAAAAGTGTAAAACCGGGCGAAAACGTGTAAAACCGGATCAAAACGTGTAAAACCAGGCGAAAACATGTAAAAACGGGCGAAACGTGTAAAAACGGACGAAAACGTGTAAAAATGGATGAAAGTGTGTAAAAACGGACGAAAACATGTAAAACGGACGAAAACGTGTAAAAAATAGATCAAAACGTGTAAAACCGGGTGAAAACGTGCAAAAACGGGTGAATACGTGTAAAAACGGACGTAAACGTATGCAAACAGGCAACAACATATAAAAACGGACGAAAAAGTATAAAAACATAAGAAAAACCAAATTTTTAGTTAATTAATAACGGTCGTTAATATAAAAGGACTAACTTTGCAAACGTTCATTGACTAAAAGGACTAACGTTGCCACATGATGACTAATGATATAAAAAGTGTTTCAAGTCAAAATAAAATTTGAAAGTTTGTTGGTACATTTGACGATAAAAAAGTAAAAGATTCAAGTCGGTACAATTTAGAAAGTACGTTGTTATTTTATGACTTTTATCCTAAAAATATATTGGAGTAAACACTATTCAAAGCATGCATATACATTTAAAACGATAATACAAAGTAGCTAAAAACTTTCACGAAGAATGATTGTTAAGAAACTACTGTACATTTATAAACGTCCTACTTTTAAAAACTAATTAGGTTTTTTTTTTTTTTTTTTTTTTTTTTTTTTTTTTGGATTAAGCGTTTGTTTGAAACATGTCTAGTTTAGCCTTTTTATTGAAGAGAGAAAAGTTTTTGTGGGCCTTAATGAGAAGAAGCTAGTGGTGTTCATCGGTTCAGTTATCGGGTTGCTTGGTTTATTCGGTTCGGTTAGTTTGGTTATTTTTTTTTTGGTGAAACTGAAAACCGAATTCAAATTTGATTAAACTGAACCGAAAATCGAATAACCAGAATTACATAATTTTAATTATTTATTTATTTAATTATATAAATTTTTTGCAAAAAAAATTTTCAAGATTAAAATATGTTATATTTGTAATATGAAAGAGTTTTGTTTTTTTAAATATAAATATATAAAAATTTATGGGAATTCGGTCTTCGGTTCGGTTTTCATTTTGCAAAAATCATAACCGAACTGAAAACCGAATATTTAATTCGCAGCTCAGTTTTGACAAATTTGCTTCGGCTTTTTCGGTTCGATTTGATTTCAGTTTTCGGTTTTTCAGGATGAAACCCGAATTCTGCACACCCGTGGAGGAAGCAAAAATCTTAATTAAAGCATATGTTGTACAAATTTGCATTTTAAAAAACTATCCACTGTAAAACAAGAAATGGTGGAACACTTATCTATATCCATCTATATTAAATTAAATTTGATTAGAAATTGTGAAAAATATATGTGATCAATGGATAGAGTAGTTAAAAGAATCCAATGATTTGGTAACATGTTGTTAAGGTTAGATACCGATCAAGCATCAGGATGTTGGCTTTATCATAACTTTAATCTCCTATAGAAAAAAAGAACTGTGATTATTAGAAATATTTATAATGATGCATGTAATGCTTGCTTAAACCACCTAATCATGCAAATAACATGTTGTTAATGATGCATGTAATGCTTGCTTAAACCACCTAATCATGCAAATAACAGGCCAAACATGTCGCACTTTTGAGCGGCTTCATTATACTATTTTAACTCATACTTATATTGTGTAGTTTTAGACTTTAGAACTTATTATAACTTTTGTATTTCCATGCCATCTTTATATATGATTGCTAACTTAGAAATTTGTTCCTTTATGCAATTGTTTGATCGATTATAAGATACCCATTTTACATACATCACAAATCTTGAGATGGAAATCATAAAACGTAAATTAACGAATTGAGTAACGAGTCAAAACCGATTCATGTGATTTCATGAATGTGGAAAAGATGTTGTGTGTCACATTGAGTCGGTAATCTTTTCATTCACTTTTTTTTGAAATTTTTTTGCTCACACAAATTTCATTTGTGGATGCTAACATATCATCCACAGTTAAATTATTGTACTTGTGTTGTACTAACGTACTCAAGAACTAAAAAAATTATTGCATAAAAGGAAATATAAAATGATACTGTAATTGAACAAGATAAGATTAAGGCCTCAGCAATCACATGTAATTTTATTCAAGTCAATGCCCTATATGTCATTTATTCACACTTTTTTATATTTAAGTGAACCATTTAACTCATTAACCCTTCTTCTTTTCAGTAATTGCAAAACCAACCCTCTAACCAACTTTCAAACTTCATAGTTCTTGGTTGAAAACATACGTGTTATTCAGTTATTATATATCGACATTGGTTAAAAAAAGACTAAAAAGGTATTACTTTAAATAACTCATCCTTGCACTACGTGTTATTATATATCGACATTGGTTAAAAAAAAGACTAAAAAAGGTATAAATTTAAATAACTCATCCTTGCATTTCATTGAACTATAGATTTGTTTGCACTATAGTGAAGAAAAGAGTTAGCAAAATACAACATAATCTTGAGAATAATATATCAAATGTGTTTTACATATATACTTAGCATGTCTACAATTTATACATACACATTTATATACATGAACGACTATATTTCTTGTGGTAGCAACAAACGGTATGTCACTATTTGTTTACTTTTGGCGTGGTAGGCCGGGTTTAACTTGATGTATAAAACAAATGCGACATATATACACTTTCACATTCACATGACAATGCAATATCAATACGTATTGCGTATCATATAATGAATGGATTTTTTTATCATAAAAAAAGTTATCTTTACAAAGACAAAATTCATCATTGTATCTAATTTCATAAACACTTCATTGAAATGGAAGTACTGTAACACCCCAACCCGACCTTGGTTAAGATGTCATATTATGGTGTCTATCAGAACATACAATATAAACGCAAGTGGAAGACTTCCTAAATAAAGTAGAGTCAAGAACATCATGACTTACAAATTACAAGCTCCCAAAAGTCTAAACAAAGATCAAATAAACTGAAATGAAATAAAAATAAAATATCTAACATAAGTCTAAATCATATCCAAGACAATGGGAAATCTAAATAAGGTAGGTCTTCTACTCCAACTAACATCACTCTTGCACAGCATCCCGCTTATTACCTGCCGCATGGAAAAGAAAACGCGGTTGGGCTTAAAAAACCCAGTAAACAGATATATATACAAAGCAGAAAAGTAATAAGCATAAGTAAATGAATATGAATCAAATGGATCAAATGCATAAATGTCATGAGTCAGAATATCATAAAGAATCAAAGAGTCAGATAAGAACGGCAACGAACGCGTCTAAACGAGCCACTCGAATAGACCAAAGAAACAAATCAGATAGCCACGAGCCTGTCTAAACGAGCCACTCGAATAGACCACATAATCACATATACATATCATATCAAATCATAAGTGTACGGAGAGGGGAGGCCTCTAAGTACCAAATAGTGAGTGGGGTGTAGGGTACACACAAGCCAGTCACCAAACATATCATAATCATAGCAAATCATATCAAATTACATATACCTAGGATGCATCCATACGCCCCCCACAAATCAAATCTTATGTGTACCATGTACTGGACAAGTATACACATATATCAAAATGGCCAAGTGATCACATATCATATCATATCATATCATATCATATCAAATGGGGACGCCGTGGATCAATCACACCTCCACAGAAAGTGTCATGCCATTGGTGCCTCAATGACATGGCCATGGTACCTCCATGGCTAGTTAGCTCGGGCGACAAAACAGAATAAATCATATCATATCATAGAATCATATCAAAGGGAATCATAGCAATGGTTCATATCAACCGAATCATAACAAAGGATCACATGAATAGAATCATAGCAAAGCTCATATCAAAAGGGGTTATAGCAAAGGATCATAGCAAAGGATAATAGCATATCAAAGCAAATGAATCAAGTCAAGGATCAAGAGTCATGAGAGGGACACCCTTACTGAGAAAGGGTAGAATATATGTACCTTATGCAAAGCAAACCAACAAAATAAGAAAGCACACCGAAACAGGGATCACTCCTTCTTCACCGAACCTATACAAATTAATGACCACGCATCACTTATAAGCTCATTTCACAATTTTACTGCTTATAGTTCTTTAAGTTTCACATTTATGGTTTCTTTCTATTTTTAAAAACTTCCCATTTTTAGTAACTTTCTATTTTTAGCAACTTTCTATTTTTAGAAAGTTTCCCAATTTGGTAACTTTGATAAATCATGTTTACTATTGATAATTAGGTAGAGCTAAAGGTTAAGAATGACAATTATCATAGTTTAGGGTTTAATATGTAACTTACCATAGTTTAAGGTTAAATGTGTAAATTATTAAAGTTTAGGGTTTTTTACGTCAAATGTTTAAGCTTAGGGTTTATATTGTAAATTAATTTCATAACGACCAATTTAGGACTTAGCCGAATTTATAAGCCACATTCAACGTATTTCCGATTTAATTTAAGCCCGAAACAAACACACTCCCATACGTTTACACACATTCGAACATTCACATACCCATGTCGACACACTCACTCTCTTATAGCTTTTTCGAAACAACAAAGCCCAACGACCCAACTTATTATCCAGCCCAAAACACGACCCTTTCGACTCTATTTCCATTTAATTTGTACAACAATTCAAGACACTACAACTCACATACATGCATGCAACTTCATGTATATACACATTCACACTCGACATTCTTTTAGTGGAGAAAACAAAACCCATACGAACCATATTTTAAACCAAACCATTGATTCACCCACGTCCCTTTTTAAAACAGTTTGCACACAATTCTTTTACCCCATGCGACTCACTAAAATTTACATGCAAACCCACTATTCAACAGCAACTTAGCGAGATAATAACATGAAATAGCAAAACTCAAACAGACTTAACCTTCGACTCTTTTCAACCCGACACTCACACGTTATATCATGGCTATCACACAGGTTTTATAACTCAATGCGCATGTGCTAGGGTTCCACACACGGTTAAGGTGGTTAAACCTTGTGACTTTGTGTGTATGATATATTGAGTTAATATGATTAAGTACGCGGAATTTACTTAATCACACTTAGAATGTTATTTTTGTTATGGAAATGGAATGGTTATGATTAGTTATATGACAATAAACAATGAAAGCTTTTCACCAAAACGATTCAATATTATTCAAAATAATACGAGTGATCTTTCTATCACTAGGGTTACAAAGACCTTGAATCTTATGTTCTTACAACTTGTGATATTTTTGTGTTTGTTTTATGTCTTAACAGTTATATGTTCTAATAATAACATACATGGACACATATATCACTTAACTAAGATCTTCTTTTATAGTCCAAGAAGATCTTTACAATATTGCTTAAAGTCTAGCCGACCTACTTGTTAACTTATCTTGAGTGTGTCAGTACATAAGATACAACATGTATCTGTGTACACAACTTGTTAACTAAGCACATGGGGTAAGATATTATCTACCGTATATTGTTGACCAAAAAACAAATAATATCTTTTCATACTTATCCACTTAGCAGCAGAATGTACATTAGCAGCAGTAATGAGTTAACGCTAGTAGCAGGATCAACAGCAGCAGAATGCTAAGCCTAGCAGCAGAATCATTTATCGCTAGCAGCAGAATCAAATGTTCTAGCAGCAGGAACAAACATTAGCAGCAGGAACCAAATGCACTAGCAGCAGAATCACACTTAACGTTTTTCTTTGAATAGAATCCGATATTAAACTTCTTGAATATTTAATTCCTAACAATCCTCCCCTAAACATGTGAATCCATTTCAACATGTTTCTGAATTAAATTATGGATTGTGAAGATCTTTCAAACACTTATGTTCTTCAAGATTGAATATCTTTCTCAGTAATTCATCTGCTTTGTTCTTTGACTTTAATAATATCAACACATTGCTCCAATCTTGGACTAAAAGATGGTGCAATTTCCATGGATGGAGGAATTATAATAGGCAATGATGCTGTGTATCTTGGATGCTTGTTTCAACAAGTGAAATCATCTATCAGCATGTCTTTGCAAGTGATGAACAAACGTGGTAAACTAAAATTGAAACTTTTCTTCGTTTGACCTAGATAGAACTTTCTCCTTTGGAATGTTCTTGTCATTTTCAACCTCCATGTCATCATCTTGTATGCTCTTGTCTTCTCCTTCCTTTCATTGGATTATCTTCCTTTTCTGGGCTATTATTTCCTCCCCTGAGATTGTTACCTCCCCTGAGATACAAATAACTTTTGTTTCCTCCCCTTGTTTGGAAGATCTCACTATGTACCAAAATATATCTTTCCTTATCATCTGATCCATCATTTAGAACTTGTTGTCAGACAATGTTGTACATGAAGCCATCAATTCCTTAAAAGTTTAAGTTACTGCCCTCATCACTTCTAGGTGTGTTAACTCCTATGAGAGGTGAATCAGTGGACATTTGATTCATGGTCCATCAATGGATGGTTTTTGTGAAACCTTTGAAAATCCTTTTAAGAAATTGTTTGACTTAGCAGTATGTTCATGATTTTAGAATTGAAAAATCATACTGCTTTCAACCATTTTGAAGGGATTAAGTGTGTAACAGACACTTAATCAAAATTTCGGTTTAAAGCAACCTCTGGTTGTGTGAGAACCAATGTTTTTCAGTTATAAATAACTGCCTGTGTAAAGATAAACCTATTCAAAAGGCTTTCTTGATAGGGTTTCCAGCTCATAGTAATTGTTGCCTCTAACACAAGTGTTAGATTCACTTTTACTAGCTGTTCTTTCTATCAGATGTCCTTAGACTTGCTCATTATACTTGAAAGTATAAAATGATAGAAAGTGAGTTGCATCAGTTACTATCTGATCAACTAAGTCATCAATTCAATGTGAAATATCATAACTATGTTTCAAGAAAGAAGTTTTAAGGAGTTTTAAATTCCCAAACTCAGTCCATCATAAACCTAATATGTAGCAACTGGATATTTTGATTTTCCTGCTTCCATTTCACTTGAAACATCCTTTGTGTTCACATGTTCATACCTGAAATTGTTAGTCTAAAACCAAAAGAACAAAGTACAAAGTACTTGTCTTGCATTAGAAAAATCATAAGACCAACTGTATGAATAACACATTTTAAATTTGTACTAGTAGCACAAATTTTTTGTAATAGCAGCAGTATTATATAAAGCCAGCAGCAGAAACAAAAATTTATTTACATAAACACATTAGATTGAAAATTCAAAGATTAAGCATTCCAATACTTATTACCAAGTACTGAAACCTTGAAACATCAAAAGCTTTTGTTAGCAGATCTGCAAAGTTGTGTTCTGAAGCAACTTTAAGAACTTGAATTAACTTTTTCTCATTGCAGTCTCTTATAAAGTGATGTCTAATTTCAATGTGTTTTGTTTTAGAATGTTGCACTAGATTTTTAATAATACAAATTGTACTACTATTATCAATATGAATAACAGTGTTTAAGAAATTGTACCCATAATCAAGAAGTTGGTTTTGAAGCCATAGAACTTGACTAGAGCAACTTGCAGCAGCTATATATTCAGCTTCAGTTGTTGAATTTGCCACACTTGTTTGCTTCTTACACTGCCATGAGACAAGTCTACACCCAAGGAATTGACATCCTCCAGTTGTTGACTTTCTGTCCAAGCTAGCACCAGCATAATCACTATCCGAATATGCTACCAAGTCAAAAGGAGATTCCCTAGAATACCATATACCCAACCTTGGTTGACCTTTAAGATATCTAAAAATTCTCTTGACTGCAGTTAAATGAGAAACTTTTGGAGTAACTTGAAATCTTGCACAAACACAAACAGGGAACATGATATTAGGTCTAGATGATGTAAGGTACATCAAAGAGCCTATCATAGATCTGTAAGTGTGTACATCCACACTCTCTCCATCTTCATCTTTCAGAAGGTGCTTCTTAGAGTTCATTGGTGTGCTTGCTATTTTTGAATAAGCAAATTGAAATTTTCTAAGTATCTCTGCAACATATTTGTCTTGACTAATAAATATGCCTTCAGATGATTGCTTAACTTGCAAACCCAAAAAGAATGTAAGTTCCCCCATGGAACTCATCTGAAACTTATCTTTCATAAGCTTCTCAAATTCTAAACACATCTCCTTCCTAGTAGATCCAAAGATAATGTCATCCACATACACCTGCACTAACAGAAGATCCTTCTTGTGCTGTTTGATGAAAAGTGTCTGATCAATCTTTCCTCTTTGAAATCCATTTTCTAATAAGTAGGAAGCTAGTGTTGCATACCAAGCTCTTGGTGCCTGATGAAGGCCATATAGAGCTTTCACTACTCTGTACACTTTGTTTGGATGTAATGGATCAATGAAGCCTGGAGGTTGTGAAACATACACCTCTTCTTCAATTGTTCCATATAAGAATGCACTCTTGACATCCATTTGATAAACTGTGAAGCCTAAAAATGAAGCATAAGCTAAGAAAAGCCTAATTGCCTCAATCCTTGCTACAGGAGCATAAACTTCATCATAGTTTATTCCTTCTTCTTGTGTGTACCCTTGGGCTACTAATCTAGCCTTATTCTTCATCACTATACCCCTTTCATCCCTTTTGTTCTTAAAAACTCATCTAGTGCCAATTACCTTCACACCTGTAGGTAAATCAACTAGCACCCAAACCTTTTGAATCTTGAAATGAAGAAGCTCTTCTTGCATAGCCTCTAACCTGCTTGAATCATCTAGGGCCTTAAGAATGTTCTTTGGTTCATCCTGTGAGAGAAAACATACAAACAAGCAAGAATTTGAAAGCCCATGCTGTTTTGAAGCATAAAGGGCATCAAGAAGCCCTTGTTGGTCTGAAGTCATCAATTGATGTCTTGTCTTCACACCAGATTGTACATTTCCAATCACATGTTCCAGGGAGTGGACTTTGTGAATTCTTGTGTGTGGTGTCGTAGGAACTTGATAAGATGGTGGGAGATTACTCAAATCCACTTCATCTTCTTGGAATTCTGCTTCTCTTGAATGTGATGGGCCTGTATTAGAAGAATTTGGCAAGCCTAGCAGCAGAGTGCTATGGCTCAGTAGCAGAATTACCAGCAGAAACAGATACACTACCAGCAGCAACAGAAATGCTACCAGCAGAAACATTTTGTTGTTCCTGAGTTCCATCTTCTTTGCTTGCATCTTCAACACCTTCTTTAGTTTTACCATAAGAAGATTCATCAGATGTTGAAGTTGATTCCACACTTGTACTTGACCCTATTGGCATTATCACATCATTTTGATCTTTCTCTAACTCTGCCTCATTTGTTGTATTAGAACCTGCAAAATCATTAGTTTCTGCAACAAAAGGCACATAATTCATTGAATTGGTTAGATACTCTAGATCAAATAGCCATTTTGGTCCTTGACCTTCTACATTGGATTTGTTTTCTAAAAACTCCACATGTAGGTTTTCCTCTACTATTTCTGTTCTTGTGTTGTAAACTCTAAATGCTTTGCTATTAAGAGAATATCCAACAAAGAATCCTTCATCTGCTTTACCATCAAATTTTTCTAAATGGTCTAAGGTATTGAGAATGGTCACATGACATCTAAAAGGTCTAAGAAATCCTATTGCAGGAGTTCTACGATTAAAAAGTTCATATGATGTCTTATTGTGAGGCTGCACAACTAAAACTCTATTTTGAACATAGCAAGCAGTGTTGACTGCCTCTGCCCAAAAAGTTATAGGTAGCTTAGAGTCAGCTAACATTGTTCTAGCAGCTTCTATTAGTGTTCTATTCTTTCTTTCAGCTACTCCATTCTGTTGTGGAGTTCTAGCAACACTAAATTCTCTCCTAATACCTTTTTCTTTGCAGAAATCATCCATAACTCTATTCTTAAACTCTGTCCCATTATCACATCTAATGACTTTTACTTTCTTGCTTACTTGGTTTTCTATCTGTGTAATGAAATCCTTAAGGATGCTTGATGTTACATCCTTAGTAGCTAAAAAGAAAACCCATGTAAATCTGCTATAGTCATCAGTAATAACTAGATAATATCTCTTATGCATTATACTCATTACTGAAACAGGTCCAAATAAGTCCATATGTAGCATAAACAAAGATTGATTGATAGAGTTAAAAATCTTGGGCTTACAAGTGGCTTTGTGTTGTTTGCCTTTAAGACAAGCAATGCATGTTTGATCATTTTCAAATCTTTTCTGAGGTAAACCTCTTACCAAACCATTTTTAACAATTTTATTTATGGTTTTGAAGTTAATATGACCAAGCCTTCTATGCCATTTCATTGATTCATCCAATGTGGCCTTTGCAACAAGACAAGTTAAATTCTTTTTAGGAATAATGTTCTTCATGTCTACACTGTACATATTGTCCTTTCTAGGAATTCTAAGAGGTACTTGACTTTCATCAGGCATCTTAAAATCAGGAGAAAGTACAAGACATTCAGTCTCACAGAAAAGAACATTGTTCTTTTTGTCACACATTTGTGAGACACTAAAAAGATTATAATTTAGCTCTTTTACATAGAACACATCTTCAAAATCTAAATTTCCGGTTTTGATTGTACCTTTACCAGAAATTTTGCCACGAACACCCCCTCCAAAGGCAACATATCATCCATTGAATGATTGAAAATCTGAAAGATAAGACATGTTGCCTGTCATGTGCCTTGAACATCCACTATCTGAGAATCCTTGATCTTCTTGTTTATCAGTTGAATGTTCCTGCACACAAATAAGAGTGTTAGTTTCTTTTGGGGACCCAAGCCATTACTGACTTGGATCTGCCTCTTGCATCAATGTAATTTAATCTTTTAAGGATAGTTGATGCAACATTGGATTTAAGAATCCAACATGCTGAGGCCTTAACAGCATTTGCCCTGTTTCCCTTAGCAGGAGGAACTACATGCTTAGCAGCAGGAACTGCTAGCTTTGTAGTTGAACCCTTTGGTCTCCAAATTTGTTTTTGAACCACTGCTTTTGTTTGAATGGGCCTTAGAACAGTTGTTGGTGCAAGTTTGAAAGTTGTTTTTGCACCCTTAGCTGTTGATTTTGGGTTAATAGTCATAAATGGTCGAGCAGCAGGAACAATTTGTCTAGCAGCAGGAACCATTAGTCTAGCAGCAGGATCTGAGTTTGAGCCAGACTTGTTTTTGACTACTCTGGGGTTTGTTCTCTTAGAACTAGAGTGAGAGTGAGACTTAGGAGTTTGCTTTTTGTAGTTCACTCTATTGTTTTCATACCCAGATACCCATTGGTTGCAGAAAGCTGCAAGATGGTCAAAACTACCACATGTGTAACAAGCTTTGTTATAAAAAGCAAAGTCATCACCTAATTGGTTAGACTTGAGGTTGTTCCAATTCCTTTGGTTACCTCTGGGCTTGTTGGTGGTTCTATATTGTTCACAATATCTAACTGGTTGCCTAACATGTTTAACATTATTTTTAGGCCTGTTAGTATTATGATTGACTATCTTAGGAACCTTTGTTCCTACTTTCTTAACCAAGACAGGTTTAGACATAACCTGTTCTTCATCATAATCATTATCAGTTGTAAAATCTTAAACAACTATAGCATCTCCTTTCTTAGCAAAGGACACCTTGTCCTGATAAAGTAAAGTTTTATCTAAACTTTTACTTATCTTTTCTACCTTAAGACTCTTACTAGCCTTAGAACCATATTCCATGATTGGTTCTTGAAACTCAGCTAAACCTGTGTGTGTTAGGTCAATACCTGGAGGTGAATGAATACCTCTATATGGTGGAGGAACAGTGTTATAACCTACACCAGAATTAGCTTTATTGGTTACTTGAGCTTCAAAAAGCTTATTAACTCCCTCTGAGGCATGAGCTAAAGCATCTACAGTTATCTTAACATTTCCTTTTTACTTTTTGTGTCTAGCTAATGAATCATTCAGCTCAACAATACACTCATCTTTGATCCTTATGTCATTTTTAAGTATATTAATGTCATTAACAAAACTAGATTCATTATTCTTAAAATGTAAGACTTGTTTTTCTAGAACACCTAGACCTCTTTTGTGATTAGCTAAATTAAAAAGAACATTAAGTAGCTCTTCTTGATGAGCATCAAATCTCTTACTAAGTTCTTCATAAGCTTTAAGATTAGAGCATGATTCAGTACAATTTATGATAGAATTTACCTCTGAATCAGAAAAGGCCATTAGAGCAATCTCATTGGCAACAAGAGCAGCATTTGGTGGTGCATCCTCTTCATTAGCCATAGAGCTCCAATCATATCCAACACCATCAATAGCCAACATAGCCTTTGGCTCTTCAACTATTACTTCCTTTCTCTTATCTTGCTTATACCATGTGTTCCTATTATCCTGCTTCCTTGGGCTTCTACATTCTTTAGCAAAGTGTCCTAACCTATGACAGTTGAAACACTCCACTTTCTTCTTATCAAACCCAGCAGTTTCATTACCATTTATGGTAATTTGCTTTCCAGTTTTTTGCCAAAATTTCTTAGCCCTCATGCTAAGTAAAGCAACTTGCCACTTAATATCCATCTCTTCCAAATCATCACCATCTACCTGCTCAAGGTCTTCATGATTTAGAGGAGAACCACTAGATTGACTGGTTATAAAGGCATAAAATGTTGGATCTCCAAGTCCAGCAACATCCTTTTGTGAACTAGTAGAAGGACCACCATAAGTAGCATTAGAAACACTTTCAACTTCATCTACCTCTTCAGACTTACTAATACTAGGAAATGATAAGAGTGCGGCATTCCCAGAACTAGTACCATAGTTTCCAGACTTCTTTAGACTTTGTTCAACAATTTTGAAGTTGTTGTGCAAATCATTAAGTTTCATGGTTTCAATGTCAGGCTTGTTCATCCAGACAATAACATGAGTATGGAACTCATTAGATAGACTTCTCAAAAACTTCATGTTGAGATCTTCTTTCTCTATCTCAACACCAAACACAGCTAACTGACTAACAAGCTTGTGCAACCTTGAGAACAGCTTATCAAGAGTTTCATTGCTAAAAGCAGTAAAGTTTTCAAATTGTTGCTTCAGCAATGTCTTCTGTGTCTTTTTGGTAGTTTCATTACCACCAAACCATGCACAAATCTCTTCAAAAAGAGTTTTTGCATCAAGATACTTGTTAAAAGATAGCATATGCTCACCAGGAATGGTCATAAGCAACAAATTTCTTGCTTTTTGATCATTTCTCTTCTGTATCTTTTCATCATTGGAAACTGGTCCAGTATTTCTTTTCCTAAGTGTTTTGCCTTCTAGGACAACATCTGAATAGCTTGGTGAAAAAGAATCACCATACATAATGATATCCCAAAGAGTATAATCTTGAACCATAAAATATTGCTCAATTCTCATCCTCCATAACTCAAACTCATTTTGTTTGATCATGGGCAACTTTGCAGCAACATTTGAAACCTGAGCATATTGTACATCCATTTCTATTTTAGCTTCTAAATCAACTATATCAGCCTTGCTCTGATACCACTTGCTAGGGTTCGACACACGGTTAAGGTGGTTAAACCTTGTGACTTTGTGTGTATGATATATTGAGTTAATATGATTAAGTACGCGGAATTTACTTAATCACACTTAGAAGGTTATTTTTGTTATGGAAATGGAATGGTTATGATTAGTTATATGACAATAAACAATGAAAGCTTTTCACCAAAACGATTCAATATTATTCAAAATAATACGAGCGATCTTTCTATCACTAGGGTTACAAAGACCTTGAATCTTATGTTCTTACAACTTGTGATATTCTTGTGTTTGTTTTATGTCTTAACAGTTATATGTTCTAATAATAACATACATGGACACATATATCACTTAACTAAGATCTTCTTTTATAGTCCAAGAAGATCTTTACAATATTGCTTAAAGTCTAGCCGACCTACTTGTTAACTTATCTTGAGTGTGTCAGTACATAAGATACAACATGTATCTGTGTACACAACTTGTTAACTAAGCACATGGGGTAAGATATTATCTACCGTATATTGTTGACCAAAAAACAAATAATATCTTTTCATACTTATCCACTTAGCAGCAGAATGTACATTAGCAGCAGTAATGAGTTAACGCTAGTAGCAGGATCAACAGCAGCAGAATGCTAAGCCTAGCAGCAGAATCATTTATCGCTAGCAGCAGAATCAAATGTTCTAGCAGCAGGAACAAACATTAGCAGCAGGAACCAAATGCACTAGCAGCAGAATCACACTTAACGTTTTTCTTTGAATAGAATATGATATTAAACTTCTTGAATATTTAATTCCCAACATGCATGTTTCCATTCTCTTATCTCATGTATTTTGTATCCAGCTCTTAAGGTCTAAAATAAGGGATTTTATTATGGTTTAAATGGCCATGTCAAAGGCGTAAATACAAACATATTTGAATGATCCAAAACAGAAACCAAGATTGACATGAATTGTATAACTATTGTTGCATGCAAACTATTGTTGTAGCATAACAATTATCTCATTTGTATATCCATTTTAATGACCACACAATCCTTTCAGATTAAATTCCAAAGTTCATAAGTACGCATGTGTTTACTTCATATGTCGAAATCAGAGAAACATAAGGACGATGTGTAGGAGTAGCTTGGCCGGATTTAGGAACGAAACAAAGACAAAACTCAAGAATCAAAAAGCAAAACCTTATTCGAACCAAAGCCCACTACTCGCGATCACACCCAAAGCACAATATTAAGATCACTACATTCATTTTACGAGTTTTAAAGGCGAATATGCGTATTATATATATATAGCAATATGCATAAATATATATATATATATATAACGTCGCATGAACATGCATGAAACAAAAGAAGTCGATTACTTAGGGACGATATCGAAACGGACCAAGAGACGAATCAAAGAACCAAATACTAAGACCCTTTTCGAATCAAAAACTACACCCACGATCACTACCTTGCTAAACCTCCCTCGCGCCTCTTGATTTCTCGGGTGAAATAAACAGCCGACTAGCGTTGAGTTATAGGGTTTATTGTGTGTGAATGAGAGGTGATATGCTCGGTGGGATAATGAGAAAATGAGGGAGATATAAGGAAGATAGTAGCCGAGTCTATAGGATCAGTTGGATGACCATTTCTCTTTTTTCAAACTTTTTAAAAATATCTGGTCTATCATTACTTCACTCAATTCGTGTAACATAAGTATACAGATATATATTTGGTCCAATAACTTTTAAACGTACGATGTCTAGTCTAGTTCATAGTTTATGTTGTTTTCTAAAATAACCTAGTTGATAGATTAGATTCAAAATGATATAATAGCGTGTGATATAATTGTTTAGTATATCATAAAGTCGAAAATTTTTATATATATTAGATCATGGGTTTTTTGTATTTTATAGTCCTTAGATTATAGCTTATATTTATTTAGGTTGTATTTGAGTTCAAAAGTTCAAGTTAGTAACGGATTCTAGGAATCAACATTTTAGGTTATTATAATTCTTCCCCTCTAAAAGAAAATTTTCGTCCTCGAAATTTGAAATAGGAAAATCAAACGAATACGTACCGAATCATGAAAAGAAATGTGGATAGTTAGCTCGCATTGATTCTTCGGTTTCCTAAGTAGCCTCGCTCTCGGGGTGATTTCTCCAAAGATTCTTAACGAACGGAATGGTTTTGTTTCTCATGACCCGATCCTGACACTCCAAAATAGCCTCAGGCTCCTCAGTATAAGACAAATCTTCTCGAATTTGATCGAAAGGATAAGTAACAACATGGAGCGGATGATAATTGTATCCCCTTAGATGAGATACATGGAACACATTATGCACATGAGCAAGTTGCGGAGGAAGCGCCAAACGATAAGAAACTTCACCAACTCGGTCTAAAATCTCAAAAGGACCAATGAATCGCGGACTAAGTTTCCCTTTCATACCAAAACGCTTAACACCACGAAATAGAGAAACTTTAAGAAAAACTTGATCACCGGGACTAAATTCCAACGCACGACGATGACGATCAGCATAACTTTTCTGTCGAGCTCTAGCCTCCCTGAGTTTCTCCTTAGCAACGGTAACCTTCTCATTAGTTACCTCAATTAACTCGGGACCTTCAATGAGTCTCTCACCAACCTCATTCCAACATATAGGAGCCCTACACTTTCGCCCATACAACAGCTCGAAAGGAGCTCCTTTAATACTAGCATGCCAACTGTTGTTGTAGGCAAAATCCACTAAACACAAATACTCATCCCAATGTCCCGACCATTCTAGAGCACACGATCTCAACATATCTTCCAAGGTCTGAATAGTGCGTTCCGACTGCCCATCTGTCTGCGGAAGAAATGTTGTACTAAACTTAAGTCGAGTACCCCAAGCCTTGTCCAAACCCTTCCAGAAACGTGAGGTAAAACGCGGATCTCGATCAGATATAATGGCTACCGGAGTGCCATGCAAACGAACAATCTCCTGCTGGAAAATTCGTGCCAACATACTACCCGAATAGTCCTTTCGAATAGGCAGAAAATGAGCGGATTTAGTCAGACGATCGACAACAACCTAAATGGCGTCATGCTTCTTCTGTGTGCAAGGTAAACCCGTAACAAAATCTATGGAAATCTGTTCCCACTTCCAAGTAAGAATCTCTAGAGGTTGCAGAAGACCACTTGCACGCTGATGTTCTATCTTAACCTGCTGACATGTCATACACTTAGCCACAACCATCGCCACATCCTGCTTCATACCATTCCACCAGAAGTGCTGCTTCAAATCTCTATACTTCTTTGTATAACCCGGATGAATAGTGAAAGGAGAACTGTGTGCCTCAGATAACACAGCTTCACGAATGGAAGGATCATTAGGAACACATAACCGATCCCCATACCATACAATCCCGTCTTCATCAACACGAAACTCCAGCTGCTTCCCTTCTTCCACATTCTGAACGATAGAACATAACTCACCATCGTCTTTCTGAGCTTCTTTAATTCGCAACATAAGATTAGATTCCACCTTCAGACTAGCCCAGTACCCATCATATCCACGAATACACAATTCAACCTCCATGAGTTCTAAGTCATTGAGTATCCTAGGCACGATCTCAAGACTAGCAATCATCCCTGACTTCCTACTAAGAGCATCAGCTAAAAAATTCGCCTTACCCGGATGGTACTGAATGTTAGCATTATTGTTGGACCCGTATCCCGGTTTTGAGTAGGCCCTACCCTAGATGAAATATGCTAAGGTTGAAGGTGATTGGTTGGTCAACAAAGTTACGTGGAAAGTCAAACCCGATAGTCAAGTGATAGTCAAAATGTGTATTATAAAGTTATGGGAAGTATTATGTGCCTCAAATAGATAGGAAATGGACTTCAAGGGCTTAAGTTGTCATATGTCAATTGTGTTATAAGTTAGTTGTGGCTTCAATTGAAGGAAAGAGACTTGAGGGGCCATTCTTGCCAAAGGACCAAAGTTGCCATCTAACTAATCTTATCTAGGAATTTCTAGACAATTCCTCCATTATTGATAAGTGAGCCAGTTTTTAGAGTAGAGAAAAAGAGAGGGAAAAGTTGGTGGTGCCTTAAGAAGATGAAGGAGATGAAGACCAAGTGCCTATAGTCCTTCCTAGTTATGATCATCACAAGTAAGTATTTGTGTTCTTGATGTTAATGAAGTACAGATTATGAATAAAGTGGGAAATCATCAATTGATCAAGATATGATCAATTAATGATGTAGATAGGAAGATGGGTTTGTTTGATAGGTTATGTTAACCTTGTTTATGTTATTAACCATTATGTTATTAGGGCTTGATATGTTGTAGAAGATTGATGAATATGGTTAATTGTGGAGATTGATGATGATGATGATGGATGATAGTGGTGATGATGATGTCCTTGATGTTGTTTAGCTCGGACTAAGGAAAGTAACTTCCACTAAAACATGTATTATATGTGTATTTAACATGTATGTATTGTGGTTGTATAAGAGTATAAGAGTTGGATTTAGAATGGTTGTAAGCTAAGGATGGATGTCTAGTGACCTTGACTAAGGGTATGTTAGCTTGTTGGATTTTGGGCTAGTTAAGGTATGTAGTTGATTATGATTGTAATGAATGGATGCAATTATGTTATGAAGTTGTGTATGATATGAGCGGTATGACGTAGTTTAGAGGCTTTTATGTGATTATGATGCTTATGTGGAAATATGTGTATGAGATATGTTTTATGTCGGGTTACTTACTAAGCGTAAGCTTATTCTTTTAGTTGTCAATATTTTTGTAGGTTTATGTGCGGCGAAATGGAAGTACTTGGACTATAGCCTAAGGATTTGGAAGCAGATTGATAGATAGATTGCAATTAGGAGCTTAGTATAGATTACCGAGCTCAAGTGTCAAGGTTGTACCCCCGAGAGTCTTTTAGTGATTGTAAAGTAAAGTCGGGTGTCAAAATATATGTCAAGGAGGTCCATAACGATGAGTCAAAGTGTGTTTTAAGTGTTTATGAGTAAAGTTAAAGGGGCGTTTGGTTTAGTTGTAAATATACCCATTTTGGGTAGTAAACGGGTCAAGTGTCGTTGGAACATCTTTGGTATGTTAAGTTATTGATGTTGGTCAAGTTTGGTGTAAAACGGAGGTCGTATGGGTTGTTTGTAGTGAAAATGGGTCAAAACGGGTTATTTGTATAACCCGTTTAATTTGTAAAGTACCCTTTCGGGGAGTCGTTCGGTGAATATTTTTGTATGAAAATGAGCCCATTGATATACCAAGTAAATCTGGAAAGTTTGGTTCGATAACGAGTTCGGGAGGTCGGGTTTCCAAGCGCGGAACTTGGAAAATGATTCGGGCGAACAGCAGGGTCTGAACCGCCGCGGTTCAGATCTGAAACGGCGGTTCAGCGCGGTTTTTGACCCCCAGCCAGCGGCTGGGAAATCTCAGCCGGCGGTTTGGGCGGATTTTTAGATTTTGGCGATTTTCAAAAATTCATATCTTTTAATCCGTAAGTCATCAAAGGTCGTGCCACCCGTCGTTTTCAAAGGTAATTGAGTCTACTTTCATTTAAAAATAGTCTCAAGGTCTGAATGTTTATAGATTTTTGTCAATTGTCAAAAGAGTGACAAAATGTCCTTAAAAGTCAAGCGTTTCCGCACAAAAAGTTTTAATTTTTGGTCTAAGCGGGCACGGGGTGTAACAACTTGGTATAAAAGCTTCGGTTTAAGTGAATTAGGTTTCCACTATAGGTTGCCTAGACTTAAACCACTCGTAGACGCGTTGAATGTAAGTTAAAGTAATGCGACTAGTAGGTGTCTTTGAGGTATGACGTAGAAATGCTTATAGTAATGATGAGATTAGATTATAGCTAAGATGTAATGTGAATGTTGTGATGTGGATGTGGTGAAATATAGGAATAACAAATTAGACGTGAATTATAGATTGCTTTAATTATGCGATGGAATGCAAGACGTGGTATATGTTCTTAAGTCGATAAGTGTGGTATGTGTTTTATGGTGCCAAAGTATATGTGAAGTAATTATATGTTTGAATGTATTGTGCAAGGTGTTAGGTAACCAAATGATAGTTTTTGCGTCGGAAGTCTAAAGTTCTAATTATGTGAATCAAGGCCTTAAAGGTTATGAGTTGTAGGCGAAGAGTGTGTCATAGTATAATACATAAAAGGTCGAAATTACTTAGATTGCAATAATAGTGGTTTGACGAATGATTTGTATGTATTGTATTTGGAAGAATGATGACCTAGTAAGGGTAAAGGGATTTAATAAGACTTGTCTTATGGGAACGTTAAGGATGGATAAGCACGGGTATGTGAAGAAGGTTTAGATGCTCGAGTGAGATGTATGGATGAAATGTACAACTGTAAGATACTAAAGAAACGAATAGGTAGTGACGGATACTTGAAGTAGCTGTTGGATAGATTGATGAGGCAAAATAGAAATTGCCTCAATAAGAACAGACAAATGATATGACAGACATGTTCAAGTGTTTTAAATTATAATTTGATAATAGACTAACGAAGTACGAGTGTGTAGTGACGTTTATCTTTAAGTATGAATGGGATTAAGTATGTACTAATGTGTTCGTCGTTTATGTGTAAGGTGATTATGAATGTGTGTCATAAGGTAAACTACAAGGGAATTTGAATTGGATAAGTCACGATTAGGATTCTCGTCGTGACAGGAAGTGTTAGAAACTGAGTAGACGAACGAGTTTAGATTACGAAGAAAGACCAATATATGGTCTAGAAAATAATTCATGTTTAATGTTGAGTTAATCTATGTCAAGATTAAGGTGAATCAATCGGGATTGAAATAGACAACATTAAAAGAATGAACACCTGTAAAATAAAGTAGGAGGATAATGTGAAGTTAACAAGAAAACGATAAGTGTAATGTGACAACTCAGATGAAATATAACGTGTATATTCATATATTCGAAAGTATAAAAAAGATAAGTGTTACTAAGATGGTGCCAAGGTAATGAAAGGTGATAGGTGAGCTATCGGAAGTGCTTGAGGCAAAGAGAATAGAAAATGGAAACGTGGTAGTCTAAGAGATGCTTGAATAATGAATGGATAGGTGCTGCAAAAAAATAGCAAACTAGAAGCGACCAATTAGTAATGACACGTAGTAAATTGTTTACCGTGCACTTTGGTTAGTGCCGGTGATTTTATAATGATTATATAAATGTATGTTAAAGTAACGATAATGGAAAATAGGTAGGAACGATAAGTGGTATTAGAGATGGGCTAGCAAGTGAAGTAAGAAATAACGCTCTAAGTACGGATCGTAATGATATTAAGTGTACTAAGGTATAGCGTGAAAAGACGAGATGAAACTAACGAAATAATGATTAAACGATTAATGACTTGAAGGTTAAAAAATGAGGTCAGGAAATGATAGCACGAAATGTGACCAACATATGGTCTCATTATATTTAGTGACTAAAGACTAATGTTGAAGTGGTCTAGAGACGGGGTAATGGTAAGGTAAGGTACGTGAGGACTAAGTGTGAACATGAAGCTGTGATAAAGAGTGTTGGTATATAAATATATAGGATGGAACTTAAACGGAAAAGTTTGAATGCTAAAGGCTAGATGCGATAAGCTAAGAATGTAAATGAGAATGAGAAGAGTAGGTAGGAGGATTGAGCATGTGTATGAACGTGTAGTAATGATAACGATGTTATGGTGATATATAATGAAAGTGAGAGTGACTTGACTTATTGATTAATAAATGTTTAATAAACTAAAAGTTATAGAATGAGACTAAAGCAAAATGATACGCAAAGGATGACCAAGAGCGGCATCGCTCTAAACTCATATATAAGTAACAAGATGAGTTAAGGGATGAGAATAAGAATGTGAAAGGTTAAGAACGTAAGTGAGAATGATATAAGTAGGTATGAAATTAAGGTAACGACCTAAAATTATCATTATCACGGCTAATGTGCCTCATTAGCGGTGCTTATTAAAATGAAAGTATTGGTAAATAAAACATGATGAAAATGTGTAGATGATCAAAATGTGTAGGAAGAAGGAATGATGCTAACGAATGTAGTTAAACCTATGTAAGGTTTAAACACGGAAAAAGGCGGATAGGCTAAAGGGTAAAGTAAGGATGTGAGAAAGATTAATGCGGATTAAGAATGTAGGACGATAAACACATAGAAAATGTGTAATTATAACAAGTAGGTTCATATGCTCTATGAGCTTGCGTTTACTAAATAAAATAGATGAGATAATGTGTGTATGTTAAAACGTTCGTATCTTGGATCCAATGTTATAATGTGAAAGTGACAAAGTGTGAATGATAAATATCCTTCAGGATGAATGATAATGATCCTTCGGGGTGAACGTTAAAAGTGGTATCCTTCGGGATGACCAAGTCAATGAATGTTAAGGAATCCTTTGGGATATGTTAAAGATCCTTCCAGATAAAACGTATTGCCTTCATTGGCAAATGGGGTTGCCTACATCCTTGGCAATAAAATATCTCCATAATGAATGTGTTAATGATATGGATCCAAGTCTACAAAGGAAATATGAAATGTAAATAGGATGAAATAATAAAAGTTAAAGTGAAAAAAATAGGAGTAGTAGTGTTATGTCGGGAGTACATAACCATGAGTTTATATTTCTTGATTTACATCGATTGGGACGCCTCTCCATGTAAATGAGGAAGTATAAATGAGTGGGCTTATGTGTTGCCGACACGGCACGAGTAGGGTTAGAGAAGTAGGAAGCGGAAGTCTAGAGTTAGCTAGGAATTATAAGGACTAAGATAGGAGGATTAAGATTAGAGTACGTCTTGTAGTGAGAACTTATGAGAAACCTATGTTTTGAGTGTTAAGTTCAAGTTGACAAAACTAAGGTTGTAATGATGTTTCAAAATGTTATGATACGTAATTGAGCCGTGGTGCAAAAGGTGAGTAATGGAAATAGTTGATGATAAATGTCACACGTAATGTGACGACAAATGTTAAAGTATGATGCTACAAAGCTAATTCGTGTAATATTTCTATAAGCCTTAGAAGGTAATCGAAAATGGCATGAATAAATGAGTGGAGGAAATAAGATAATTGTAGAAACATAAAAGAAATGGTTATGTGGTGCTGATAGAATGTAAAAGTATTAGCCTAGTGTACTTATGAAAAGTCAAATAGTACGACTTTCTCATGAAACACGTAGTCAAGGAATTGGAATATAGGATAAAACAAGTGAGAATGTCTAAAATGGGTTAGAATGATAACTAATTATCATGAGTATGTCTAGTATTATATAATACCTAAGTAAGAGTTGTATGGTTCTAGAAGTAAGCGGAAAGCAATGTGGATTAAGGACATGTGATGTGTTATATTATGCACTGAGTTGCACGATCGCTTAGATCGTTGCACTAAATAAACTAGGAATTTAGGTGCTAGGAGTGAGATTTATAAGGTGATTACGTTTTGGATAGTAAGGAATGACAGATTTCGGGGACGAAATCTAAATAAGGGGGTAGAATTGTTAGACCCGTATCCCGGTTTTGAGTAGGCCCCACCCTAGATAAAATATGCTAAGGTTGAAGGTGATTGGTTGGTCAACAAAGTTACGTGGAAAGTCAAACCCGATAGTCAAGTGATAGTCAAAATGTGTATTATAAAGTTATGGGAAGTATTATGTGCCTCAAATAGATAGGAAATGGACTTCAAGGGCTTAAGTTGTCATATGTCAATTGTGTTATAAGTTAGTTGTGGCTAAAATGGAAGGAAAGAGACTTGAGGGGCCATTCTTGCCAAAGGACCAAAGTTACCATCTAACTAATCTTATTTACGAATTTCTAGACAATTCCTCCATTATTGATAAGTGAGGTCCGGTTTTTAGAGTAGAGAAAAAGAGAGGGAAAAGTTGGTGGTGCCTTAAGAAGATGAAGGAGATGAAGACCAAGTGCCTATAGTGCATCCTAGTTATGATCATCACAAGTAAGTATTTGTGTTCTTGATGTTAATGAAGTATAGATTAAGAATAAAGTGGGAAATCATCAATTGATCAAGTTATGATCAATTAATGATGTAGAGAGGAAGATGGGTTTGTTTGATAGGTTATGTTAACCTTGTTTATGTTATTAACCATTATGTTATTAGGGCTTGATATGTTGTAGAAGATTGATGAATATGGTTAATTGTGGAGATTGATGATGATGATGGATGATAGTGGTGATGATGATGTCCTTGATGTTGTTTAGCTTAGACTAAGGTAAGTAACTTACACTAAAACATGTATTATATGTGTATTTAACATGTATGTATTATGGTTGTATAAGAGTATAAGAGTTGGATTTAGAATGGTTGTAAGCTAAGAATAGATGGCTAGTGACCTTGACTAAGGGTATGTTAGCTTGTTGGATTTTGGGCTAGTTAAAGTATGTAGTTGATTATGATTGTAATGAATGGATGCAATTATGTTATGAAGTTGTGTATGATATGAGCGGTATGACGTAGTTTAGAGGCTTTTAAGTGATTATAATGCTTATGTGGAAATATGTGTATGAGATATGTTTTATGTCCGGTTACTTACTAAGCGTAAGCTTATTCTTTTAGTTGTCAATGTTTCTGTAGGTTTATGTGCGGCGAAACGGAAGTACTTGGACTATAGCCTAAGGATTTGGAAGCGGATTGATAGATAGATTGAAATTAGGAGCTTAGTATAGATTACCGAGCTCAAGTGTCAAGGTTGTACCCCCGAGAGTCTTTTAGTGATTGTAAAGTAAAGTCGGGTGTCAAAATGTATGTCAAGGAGGTCATAACGATTTGGGAGTCTAACGATGAGTCAAAGTGTGTTTTAAGTGTTTATGAGTAAAGTTAAAGGGGCGTTTGGTTTAGTTGTAAATATACCCATTTTGGGTAGTAAACGGGTCAAGTGTCGTTGGAACATCTTTGGTATGTTAAGTTATTGATGTTGGACAAGTTTGGTGTAAAACGGAGGTCGTATGGGTTGTTTGTAGTGAAAATGGGTCAAAAAGGGTTATTTGCATAACCCGTTTAATTTGTAAAGTACCCTTCCGGGGAGTCGTTCGGTGAATGTTTTTGTATGAAAATGAGCCCATTGATATACCAAGTAAATCTGGAAAGTTTGGATCGATAACGAGTTTGGGAGGTCGGGTTTCCAAGCGCGGAACTTGGAAAATGATTCGGGCGAATAGCAGGGTCTGAACCGCCGTGGTTCAGCCCGGTTTTGGACCCCCAGCCAGTGGCTGGGAAATCTCAGCCGGCGGTTTGGATGGATTTTCAGATTTTGGCGATTTTCAAAAATTCATATCTTTTAATACGTAAGTCGTCACGGGTCGTGCCACCCGTCGTTTTGAAGGTAATTGAGTCTACTTTCATTTAAAAATAATCTCAAGGGCTGAATGTTTATATATTTTTTTTAGTTGTCAAAAGAGTGACAGAATGTCCTTAAAAGTCAAGCGTTTCCGCACAAAAAGTTTTAATTTTTGGTCTAAGCGGGCACGGGGTGCAACAATCATAGTCCTTCAAAAGTTCTAACCAACGCCTCTTCCTCATATTTAACTCCTTCTGGGTGAAGATATACTTCAGGCTTTTGTGATCAGTGAAAATGTCACGAGTCTCCCCATATAAATAATGTATCCAAATTTTGAGTGCAAAAACTATAGCTGCTAATTCCAAGTCGTGAGTCGGATAATTCTCTTCATACGGTTTCAACTGTCTAGATGCGTAGGCAATAACCTTCCCATGCTGCATAAGAACACATCCTAGACCTTTCTTTGAAGCATCACTATAAATCTGAAACCCACCGGTACCTGACAGAAGAGTAAGAATAGGCACAGAAACAGTCTCTTCCTCAACTCCTCAAAACTTTTTTGCCTTTCATCAGTCCATACAAACTTCTCACCTTTCCGCATCAGTTTCGTCAATGGCAAGGCTAAACGTGAGAATCCCTCCACAAATCTCCGATAGTAGCCAGCAAGCCCCAAGAAACTCCTAACGTCTGTCACATTCGTAGGTCTTGGCCACTTGGTGATCGCCTCAACCTTTGCCGGATCCATATTAATCCCATCAGCCGATACAACATGCCCCAAAAAGGCCACTTGCTTTAACCAGAATTCACATTTAGAAAATTTTGCATATAACTTCTTCTGACGCAGGATTTCCAACACGATAGAAGATGCTCCTCATGTTCTTTCTTCGTCTTAGAATAAATCAGAATGTCATCGATAAACACAATGACGAATTTATCAAGATATTCATGGAATACACGGTTCATCAAATCCATGAAAACAGCTGGAGCATTTGTGTGACCAAATGGCATAACTAGGAACTTGTAATGACCATAACGAGTACGGAAGGCGGTCTTAGGAACATCCTGTTCCTTCACACGCAGCTGGTGATATCCGGATCTCAATTCAATTTTAGAAAAGAATTTAGCTCCTTGAAGCTGATCAAACAAATCGTCAATACGAGGAAGCGGATAACGGTTTCTGATAGTGATACGGTTCAACTCACGATAGTCGATACATAACCTCATACTGCCATCTTTCTTCTTTACAAACAAAACAGGAGCACCCCACGGAGAGACACTCGGATGAATAAAACCACGCTCTAAGAGTTTCTGAAGTTGCTCCTTCAGTTCCTTTAGTTCAACTGGGGCCATACGATATGGAGCTTTGGAAATGGGTTCAGCACCCGGAATTAAATCAATGCTAAATTCAACTTCCCGTGCAGGAGGCATACCCGGAAGTTCATCAGGAAACATGTCAGGAAAATCAAAAACTACTGGGTGGCTTTCGATACTAGGACCATCCAACGAAGTGTCTTTAATTGAAGCCAAGAATCCTTCACAACCATGTGAAAGTAATGAACGAGCTTTCATAGCTGAGATAATCTTAACAGACTTACCAGGTTGGGAACCTTGGTAAACAAATTCAGGAGCATTTAGATCACCAAATATAACTTGTCTGGCATGGCAGTCGATAGTTGCCCGATGTTCGGACAACCAGTCCATGCCCAAAATAATATCGAAATCATTCATGTCCAAAGGAAGCAAATTGGCAGAACGGATTTTATCAGCAAAACGAAGAGGACAGTTTAGAAATTCGTGATCTATAATCACATGGTTCTTCATAGGGGTCGAAATAGATAAGGCATAATTTAATGGTGTACGATCATGTAAATAGAGAGTGCCCGTGACGATACCTGAGGCACTAGCCGCCTGGTCTCTGGTCAAGCAGTATACCCGACCCCTGGTAGCTGGCTGACGATCATTTCCCCTGTTGTTGTTACTACCAGCCTTAGGACAATCCCTAGCCATGTGTCCCGTCTGTCCGCAAATAAAACAAGCACCCGAAGCCCGATGACACCTACCAGAATGTAACTTCCCACACGTACTGCAAGGAGGAGGAGGAACATAATCCCTTTGACCAGATGAAGCCAAAGTGCGGTTACTCTGTTGACCACGGTGCTGCTGGTCCCGGTGTTGCTGATCACGATGCTGTTGGTCGCGTCTCGACCTCTGGTTACTGTGGCCATACCTGTCATTTCCCCTTCTATCATACCCACACTGATCATTACCCCTAGAATCGTTTCCCTGCTGGTTTTTCCCTTGAGCTGGTCGAACATGATCACCATCCCTATACCTCTTCACACCCTGTCTAACTCTCTCTGGCATAATCTCAATATTACGAACTGCATTGGCCACCTGTGCTACGTCCTCGAACTGAATGCTCACTATCCCATCTAGAAGGTCATTCCGGAGAGCCCACTTGAACTTATTTGCTTGCTCCTCCTGGGTTCCCGCTTTAGCTCCCAAGAATCCTGCCAGACGCAGAAACCTCTTCATAAACTCTATGCTCGTCTCCCTCTCAAACTGGAAAATAGAATGGTACTCCCTTTCAAACTTTTCTTTCTCTGATCTCGGGAAATACTGTAGATAGAAAGTGTCACGAAAATCGTTCCATGACAGAGCCGCCACAAAGTCATCTCCTCCCTTCGCCTGTTTGTAAGCTTTCCACCAGCTGAGGGCATCTCCCTCAAATTTATAGCTAGCCCGTCTAGTCTTAAACACATCATCACAGCCCAAGACCTCGAATATCTTTTCCATGTGAGCAATCTAATTTTCTGCATCCACAGGAGCATTTGCAGAACTGAAAGAACGAGGCTTTTGTTTACAAAACCTCTCCAACCACGTATGAATGGTCACTGGTGGAGCACCAGCACCAGAACCACCACTTCCACTACCACTGGCCGTATTTTGACGGATCTCAGTCGCGATCCGTTCTGTAACGCCCGGAATCAGTGCTTCTACAGTCCGCTGAACTGCAGCAGCAAATGCAGGGTTGACACTGAAATCTTCATTATGACGAGTGTTCACCATCTGAAAGGTCATAAACGGATTAGCGAAGACAAAACGAAATTAAGGAGCAAAATATGAAGGAGAAGATCGTGTCAAGGCGAAACCTAATGTCTACCCAATCCTCACCGGTCAAAACCTAAGTCCTACAGGGCGGAACCTAAGGGTCCAGATTTCACAGGCCATAACTTATGAGCTACAAGTCGCAGCCTGGGCTATGATACCATAATTATAACACCCCAACCCGACCTTGGTTAAGATGCCACATTATGGTGTCTATCAGAACATACAATATAAACGCAAGTAGAAGACTTCATAAATAAAGTAGAGTCAAGAACATCATGACTTACAAATTACAAGCTCCCAAAAGTCTAAACAAAGATCAAATAAACTGAAATGAAATAAAAATAAAATATCTAACATAATTCTAAATCATATCCAAGACAATGGGGGATCTAAATAAGGTAGGTCTTCTACTCCTACAAACATCACTCTTGCCCAACATCTCGCTTATTACCTGCCGCATGGAAAAGAAAACGCGGCTGGGCTTAAAAAGCCTAGTGAACAGATATATATACAAAGCAGAAAGGTAATAAGCATAAGTAAATGAATATGAATCAAATGGATCAAACGCATAAATGTCATGAGTCAGAATATCATAAAGAATCAAAGAGTCAGATAAGAAAGGCAACGAACGCGTCTAAACGAGCCACTCGAATAGACCAAAGTAACATATCGGATAGCCACGAGCCTGTCTAAACGAGCCACTCGAATAGATCACATAATCACATATACATATCATATCAAATCATAAGTGTACGGAGAGGGGAGGCCTCTAAGTACCAAATAGTGAGTGGGGTGTAGGGCACACACAAGCCAGTCACCAAACATATCATAATCATAACAAACCATATCAAATCACATATACCTAGGATGCATCCATACGCCCCTCATAAATCAAATCATATGTGTACCATGTACTGGACAAATATACACATATATCAAAATGTACAAGTAATCACATATCATATCATATCATATCAAATGAGGATGCCGTGGATCAATCACACCTCCACAGAAAGTGTCATGCTCTTAGTGCCTCAATGACATGGCCATGGTACCTCCATGACTAGTTAGCTCGGGCGACAAAACAAAATAAATCATATCATATCATAGAATCATATCAAAGGGAATCATAGCAATGGTTCATATCAACCGAATCATAACAAAGGATCACATGAATAGAATCATAGCAAAGCTCATATCAAAAGGGGTCATAGCAAAGGATCATAGTAAAGGATAATAGGATATCAAAGCAAATGAATCAAGTCAAGGATCAAGAGTCATGAGAGGGACACCCTTACTGAGAAAGGGTAGAATATATGTACCTTATGCAAATCAAACCAACAAAATAAGAAAGCACACCGAAACAGGGATCACTTCTTATTCACCGAACCTATACAAATTAATGACCACGTATCACTTATAAGCTCATTTCACAATTTTATTGCTTATAGTTCTTTAAGTTTCACATTTATGGTTTCTTTCTATTTTCAGAAACTTCCTATTTTTAGTAACTTTCTATTTTTAGCAACTTTCTATTTTTAGAAAGTTTCTCGATTTGGTAACTTTGATAAATCATGTTTACTATTGATAATTAGGTAGAGCAAAAGGTTAATAATAACAATTATCATAGTTTAGGGTTTAATATGTAACTTACCATAGTTTAGGGTTAAATGTGTAAATTATTAAAGTTTAGGGTTTTTTTACGTCAAATGTTTAAGCTTAGGGTTTATATTGTAAATTAATTTCATAATGACCAATTTAGGACTTAGCCGATTTTATAAGCCACATTCAACGTATTTCCGATTTAATTTAAGCCCGAAACAAACACACTCCCATACGTTTACACACATTCGAACATTCACATACCCATGTCGATACACTCACTCTCTTATAGCTTTTTGAAAACAACAAAGCCCAACGACCCAACTTATTATCTAGCCCAAAACACGACCCTTTCGACTTTATTTCCATTTAATTTGTACAACAATTCAAGACACTACAACTCACATACATGCATGCAATTTCATGTATATACACACTCGCACTCGACATTCTTTTAGTGGACAAAACAAAACCCATACGAACCATATTTTATACCAAACCATTGATTCACCCACGTCCCTTTTTAAAACAGTTTGCACACAATTCTTTTACCCCATGCGACTCACTAAAATTTACATGCAAACCCACTATTCAACAGAAACTTAGCGAGATAATAACATGAAATAGCAAAACTCAAATAGACTTAACCTTCGACTCTTTTCGACTCGACACTCACACGTTATATCATGGCTATCACACAGGTTTTATAACTCAATGCGCATGCATGTTTTCATTTTCTTATCTCATGTATTTTGTATCCAGCTCTTAAGGTCTAAAATAAGGGATTTTATTATGGTTTAAATGGCCATGTCAAAGGCGTAAATACAAACATATTTGAATGATCCAAAACAGAAACCAAGATTGACATGAATTGTATAACTATTGTTGCATGAAAACTATTGTTGTAGCATGACAATTATCTCATTTGTATATCCATTTTAATGACCACACAATACTTTTAGATTAAATTCCAAAGTTCATAAGTACGCATGTATTTACTTCATATGTCGAAATTAGAGAAACATAAGGACGATGTGTAAGAGTAGCTTGGCCGGATTTAGGAACGAAACAAAGACAAAATTCAAGAATCAGAAGGCAAAACCTTATTCAAACCAAACCCCACTACTCGCGATCACACCCAAAGCACAATATTAAGATCACTACGTTCATTTTACGAGTTTTAAAGCCGAATATGTGTATTTGTGTGTGTGTGTATATATATATATATATATATATATATATATATATATATATATATATAATATATATATATATACACGTCGCATGAACGTGCATGAAACAAAAGAAGTCGATTACCTTAGGGACGATATCGAAACGGACCAAGAGACGAATCAAAGAACCAAATACCAAGACCCTTTTCGAATCAAAAACCACACCCACAATCACCACCTTGCTAAACCTCCCTCGCGCCTCTTGATTTCTCGGGTGAAATAAACAGCCGACTAGTGTTGAGTTATAGGGTTTATTGTGTGTGAATGAGAGGTGATATGCTCGGTGGGATAATGAGAAAATGAGGGAGATATAAGGAAGATAGTAGCCGAGTCTATAGGATCAGTTGGATGACCATTTCTCTTTTTTCAAACTTTTCAAAAATATCTGGTCTATCATTACTCCACTCAATTCGTGTAACATAAGTATACAGATATATATTTGGTCCAATAACTTTTAAACGTACGATGTCTAGTCTAGGTCATAGTTTATGTTGTTTTCTAAAATAACCTAGTTGATAGATTAGGTTCAAAATGATATAATAGCGTGTGATATAATTGTTTAGTATATCATAATGTCGAAATTTTTTATATATATTAGATCATGGGTTTTTTGTATTTTATAGTCCTTAAATTATAGCTTATATTTATTTAGGTTGTATTTGAGTTTAAAAGTGTAAGTTAGTAACGGATTCTAGGAATCAATATTTTAGGTTATTATAAGTTCAAAAAGGAAATTAGGCACTTTATTTTGCATACTCCTATTTTGGTACATACCAAGGGACAAATCTCCACCATCAATCTAGTTTGATCTAATGGTGAGGATTAACCTAAAATTAAATATGGAAACCTAAGTCCATGTTTTTTTTTTTTTCTCTTTTTCTTTGTCTTTTTGTCTTTTTTATTATTCACTTTTTTTTTGTGTCTTTTTTTACAAATTCACGCTTCTTTTTTTTGCTTTCTTTTTTTTCTTTTTGTTTTTTTTGTTCTAATTCACCTTTTTTTTTTTTTTTTTTTTTTTTTTTTTTTTTTTTGTCTTTTTTTCTAATGAACGTTTTTTTCTTTCCCAATACACATTTTTTTCGCTTTCATACATTTTCGTCTATTTTCATACGTTTTCGTCCGTTTTCATACGTTTTTGTCTGTTTTCGTACGTTTTGGCCCGTTTTCATATATTTTCGCCCGTTTTCTTACGTTTTCGTACGTTTTCATACGTTTTTGTCCGGTTTCATACGTTTTCGTCTGCTTTCTTACGTTTTCGCCCGTTAACGTCTGTGTTCATATGTTTTCATCTGTATTCTTACATTTTCGTTCGTTTTTATACGTTTTCGTCCGTTTTCTTACGTTTTCGTTCGTTTTCATACGTTTTCGTCCGTTTTCACTCGTTTTCTTTCGTTTTCGTCCATTTTTCAAACGTTTTTGTCCTTTTCATACATGTTTTTACACTTTCATACGTTTTCTTCCATTTCCATACGTTTTCGTCCGTTTTTTCATTCGTTTTCGTCCGTTTTTAAATGTTTTTGGCCATTTTCAGACTTTTATATGTTTATAAATATCACAAGTGATATTATGAATATCACAAGTGATATTCTGTGATATTCAAAATATCACAAGTGATATTCTGAGTACCACAAATGATATTCTGGATATCATAATTAATATTCTGTGATATTCAGAATATCACATGTGATATTCATGATATTCTGAATATCATAAGTGATTTTCTGAATATGACAAGTGATTTTCAGAAGGGATTTTCTGTGATATGAATGTGATATCACCAGTGATACCAGTGATATATATAAAGGTATTGCCCATATGAATGTGATATCACAGTGATACCAGTGATATCACGATGTGATACTGTGATATTCAGAATATCCCCAAGTGATATTCACAATATACAAGTGATATTCAGAATATCACAAGTGATATTCTGAGTACCACAAATGATATTCTGGATATCATAATTAATATTCTGTGTATATTCAGGAATATCAAGTGGTTTTCTGAATATGACAAATGATTTTCAGAAGTGATTTTCTGTGATATGAATGTGATATCACAGGTCGAGTGATATACCATGATACGAGTGATATCACCAGTGATACGAGTGATATCACCAGTGATACCTCATATGAATGTGATATCACCAGTGATACCAGTGAATGTGATATCAAAGGTATTACCTCATATGAATGTGATATCACCAGTGATACCTCATATGAATGTTTTCTGGCGAAAACGTAAGAAAACGGACGAATACGTATGAAAAGGACAAAAACGTATGAAAAATGGACGAAAACGAAAGAACGGACGAAAACATATTAAAATGAACGAAAACGTAAAAAATTTGACGAAAACGTATGAAAACGGACGAAAATGGGCGAAAACGTAAGAAAACGGACGAAAACGTAAGAAAACAGACGAAAATGTATGAAAGCGTAAAAACACGTCTGAAAATGGACGAAAACGTATTAAAAATGGACGAAAACGAAAGAAAAACAGATGAAAACGGACAAAAACGTATTAAAACAACGAAAACGTATGAAAACGAACGAAAACATAAGAAAACAGATGAAAACGTAAGAAAACGGATGAAAACAGACGAAAATGTTATAAAAACGGACGAAAACGTCTGAAAATAGTCGAAAACGACTAAAAATGGGCGAAAACGTAAAAAACGGACAAAAACGTCTGAAACGGGTATCTAAACGTATCAAAACGGACAAAAACGTATAAAAACGGACGAAAACGTATAAAAACAGACGAAAACGTTTGAAAACGGAGAAAACTGTAAAAACGTAAAAAAACGGACGAAAACGTATGAAAACGGATGAAAATGTATGAAAACTGACGAAAACGTATGAAAGCGAAGTAGAAGAGAAAAAAACGTGAATTAAAAAAAATGAATTAGAAAAAAAAAAGTGAATTACGAAAGAAAAAACAAAAAAGAAACAAAAAAAACAAAAAAAAAAAAAAAAAAAAAAAAGCGTGAATTAGAAAGAAAAAAAAGACACAAAAAAAAAAAAAAAAAGAAAGTGAGTGAACAATTAAAAAGGCAAAAAGACAAAGAAAGAGGGGAAAAAAAAACATGGACTTAGGTTTTCATAATTAATCTTAGGTTAATTCTCACCATTAAATCAAATTAGATGGATGATGAGGATTTGTCCATTAGTATGCACCAAAAAAAAGGTATGCATTTGAATTTTCCTCTAAGAAGACATGTCACATTCATCATTTGTCAAGCGTGTCACGAAAAGAAAAAATAGAATAGATGCTAGAGTGATGCATCACTTAAATTTAATTTAGCAAAATTAACTAACCTCGTCTTAAAGATACTCTTAGATCATATCATATCGTTATAATAATACTCTATCACTTTAATGTCCTACCTTAGCGTCAGATACGCAAGTTAAAATGTTTAGATGCCCTAAGATACAAGACAATAAGAATACATAGCTCAAAAAGGCATTTACCAAAAATTGTATATGTACATGCTAATGAATAACATACAAAGCAACAATTCTCAATCTCACAAGAGCGAGATATGAGAAGATTAGATGTAAACAGTCACATCATACCCTTTCCCGAGAGTAAAACAACTGCTTTGAGAAATAATTTGCCGAAACTCGTCAATACAAATTTAAATTTTCTAGAAGCAGTTATTAACATCAAGAAGCCCTTCAGGATCAAAACTAAGAAATGAATAAATCTATGCGTTATACGCATGCATACGAAATTAAGGAATATTAATTTCTGTTAATTTTAAAACATAGAATAAATTAGCACAATAATTTATAGATAAGATAGTTACAGCCACTAGCTTGTTGAGTTGGGAGTAATTAAAAATTATATGGAAGAAACTTTTGCTGGGAACTGAAAACGACTAATTAGTATTTATAGAAAACATTACTGTATATAATAACTTAATCTTTATAAATTAAAGTACAGCTAGCATAGAAAGTGAAGTTACTTAAACTGAATCATTTAAATCAATTCAGAAAGTGTTTTTTAAGCAAAATTAGCAAGTACGCTGTATAAATATAATTTGCTAAATTTGGCTAGTACATGCAACACTAGTTAATTTATTTATAGGGTGAAGATATACTGACCCTCCCTGTAGGAGGGTGTGTTGACTTTACCGCTGCCGCCGCTTGTATTGTCTGCTTTGTCGGATTGTACATTCCATTAAAAGTAGACGGGTCCCATGTGTAGGAAGGGTCCGGTTAGTATGACCCTTATTTATAACAACCATCGAAAATGCAAAATATATATATATATATATATATATATATATATATATAATATTATTTCATTTTTATAATGATATTACTATGTATTATAAATATATAGTGTAACTTTTATTTTCAGAAACCCTCTTAAGTGCGGAACTGCGAGAAACCATCTTAAGACCATTAGAATCAGTTCATCAATCGGATGAGATAACTGGACATTATGATTTAATTAAAAGATGAAGTAGTTCATTTGTTAACACAAAGGGTTATCGTCCTATCAAATTAAATTTTCAATACCATTTAAAGCGTTTATCTGAGGTTACACATAAGACAAAGCACCATCTTTCTCTTCATCTCAACCTAGCCACCACCCTCCATCTCCATTTCGATTCCTTATCCACATCAAATTGACTTCGGATTCATCACATTAACGTTCCTCACCTTTCATTCAATCACATGCTTTACAAACTCATGTATTCTCATCTTCGAATCTAGCGCACCCTTTGGTGTCTTTGACTAATATTAGTTAATTATTCATAAGCAAGAAGAGTTACTAGGTAATTTTATAACACATAAATAATAATTTATTTAATGGTCGTGCAATAGTTTGTAAGTTGTAATGATTTACAATAATAGATTGTGCAATATTAAAAAAAAATAAAAATTAAAGCTTCTAACAATTTGTTTAAAGATATGGGGTTTAAAATATGTTTTTGAGTTTTGAATCATTTGATTGATAAAGGGCTGTTTGATTTTGGTTTAGTATAAAAATTATAACAGTTTGTATGAGTAATTTGATTTTTGATTAATTCTCTTTTTTTTTTTTCCTTTTGTCTTGTCCTAATAGAAACTGAAATTTGGTTTTGTGTTAAACCTGAATAATCACATTAGTTTTGTTTAGGTATTGAACTTGGAATCATGTTGGTTGTGATCATCAAAGCTGAAATTTGAAAAACGGGATTTAAAGTCGATCTATTCGCCTATATTGTTCAATTATGGGAAAAGGTAAGTTGTTTTTTTATCTGATCCATTATACATAATAAAAGGTTGTACTAGAATTCATACAAATATAATAGTCATCACTTCTTATGGCACATGAGAAGTGTGTTTCTAGTTTGTTTTATATTTTAGACGCCACTAATGATTTTGAATTTTAGGCACTAGATTAATTGTTGTTGTTGGTCGTGGTTTTTAAATGCGGGCAATAGTTTGCTTTTGATTTCATATTGGTTCTTATGTCATTTAGATATCATTGATTCTTGTTTTACTCTTATTTTGGATTGTTTATTGTGGCTACTGTTAGGTCAACTCAACATATGTCTTGTGTTTAGATTATAAAAATAATGTTTGTGTTTGGATTATAAACATATATTTTGAAAGATACATATATGTTTACATATAAAACATATATGTTTTCTGTTTTGGATTATAAAACATTATGTTTTTGTTTATTATTAAAAAACATGTTACTTCATTAGTTTAATATACATAGATTGTGCCTATGTGTTATGCTAGTTGTGTTATTTTTCGTTTCTTATTTATTGGGTTTAATTGTTTTTGTGCATGTTTGTTCAGATTGATTGCTGAAGATGATTATCATTTAAGACCGGCGAGTAGATGAACATGAATATATACATGAGATAATTTGCGACTTTTGGAGATATATATTATGCATGTATTTTTTGTATTGTAATCAAGTGAAATCTAACATTTATTCTATCAATCTTGGTTTTCTTTTTATAATGATTTATGTTCCTTAATATGTGTTTCAAACTTTCAAAGAATAATGATCATAAAGAAAAGTGTTAGCTAAAAAAAAACATGTATGCACCTGACTATTTGGAGAAAAAACATGTATGTCCCTGATATTTGAGAGAAAAAACATGTATGCACCTTTGACTATTTGAGAGAAAAATCATGTATGCACTTTGCTAATTGAAACATTATTGCACTTGGCTATTTAAAAAAAAAAAAAAAAAAAAAAAAAAAAAAAAAAAAAAAAAAAAAAAAAACATGTATGCACCTTTGCCAATTCGAAAAAAAAAAAAAAGAAAAAAAAAAATCCGAATTTTAAAATTTATAAAAACGAAATTATAAAAACAAAATAATATGAATGTATTTTAATTATACCCTTTTGAATTAAATAAATAACAAATGCTATGAGCATAAATGATGTACATGTGTTATATTAGTTACATAAGTGAGTTCTCGCAGTTCCGCCAAAAGAGGGTTCTGAAAATAAAGCCCCCCTATATATATATATATATATATATATATATATATATATATATATATATATATATAATAAAATAAATAAATAAAACTAATAGCCAAAAAAATAAAACTAATAGTTTGGTAAGATTGTAGATGCAGTTCTTACAATTAAGATAGTGAAATCACAATGTTTATGGAAAAATTTGATGTACAATTATCGTTTTTAGAATGAGAATATTTATATATTCTGAAAGTGCAAATTTAAATTAATCAACGCCAGAACGTTTATTGCATGTATATAAGAGTTTCCGGCAAAAACTATGCCTATACTTTCGATCGAAGTTTTCATAACCGCATCTGCAATTTGACCAAACCACCAAAATAGTGTTTGCAATATACTCTTAGAGCCTTGGGTGTGGTCTCGCCGTGAGCTCGCCACTCCAACGTGGTTTGCTCGTTGAAACTCGCCACCATACCCCCCGTCTTCGCCATAGCTCGCCATTGAAGCCCTCCACGTCTGCATGACGAGGCAATTGGGTGTACTTTTTGTCAAAGGTTTACGTTACACAACGTTTATTTGTTTAAAATCTATCCGTTTTCTTTTTTTTTTTTAAATACACATATTACACAATATAAATATTAACACATTCTAATAAAATTCTACACAACTTTTATTTCAAAACACTTACATATGAGCAAGAAACATGAGCAATTCATCTCATTCCGGTGAACATGATCTTGAAGAGATATCGGAGCTGGAGATGATTCTCCAACAATATGTGTTCGAACAATCGTTGCAACAACAAGAAGCCGGACCTTCACGACGCTGTAGATACATCCCCCGTGAACGTCAAGTTGTTGAAGAACGTCTAATGGCTGACTATTTTGGTGACAACCCAAAATATACGGATGAAAATTTTATGCATCGCTATCGTATGAGCCGTAAACTATTTTTAGAAACAGTACAAGGTATTGAAACATATATTCAAACTCATCATCCTCTTCCCAAGCATTTTGATTTCTTTAGAGTCCGACCTAATGCTACGGGTGTAATGGTTTTTAGTTTGATTATGAAACGCACATGCGCACTACGCCAATTGGCGTACGACGTATCAACTGATGCATTAGATGAGTATTTACAAATAGGGGAACATTGTGCACGCGATTGTCTAGATCATTTTACTATGTGCATAATCCAATTGTATAAGAAAGAGTTCCTAAGAAAACCAGACGTGAATGACATTCACAACTTATACTACGTACATAACGCGGTTCATAAGATACCGGGAATGTTGGGAAGCATTGATTGTATGTACTGGGAATGGAAAAATTGTCCGGTCGAATGGAAAGGGGAATTTCACAGGGGTGATAAAAAAATATCCAACTATAATGCTTGAAGCTGTTGTGTCATACGATTTATGGATTTGGCATGCACTTTTTGGGGTAGCGGGTGCGAATAACGATCTTAACGTTTTGAATAATTCTCCGTTTTCGACGACCTACTTGATGACATCGCCCCTAAGGTTCCGTTTGAAGTACAAGGTTGTACATTTAAACACAGGTAGTATCTAGCTGACGGAATTTACCCAGAGTGGTCATCGTTTGTCAAATCATTTACTGTTGCACATACCCCCAAGAATGTCGTATTTAAAGTGAAACAAGAAAGAGATCGAAAGAGCTTTCGATGTCCTCCAAGGGCGTTGGCATATTATTGCCCAACCGGCGCTTGCATTTACTGTGGGCAAGTTACGGAGAATCATGTACACGTGCATTATATTGCATAACATGATTTTGAAAGATCAAACAATTTGCGATATCCGAAATGAGCGAAATGCATATTTGTCCGCGAATAAATTTACAACGGGCACGGATTGAGTGATGCGAAGTGCAACGAAAGAAATCCAAAGAACTCCGTGATAACGCAAACACGCATCGCTTCAACGATGTCTCATCGAGCATGTTTGTCAACGACATCAATGGGAACAATTTCAACAATAGCAACATCAACAAAATAATTAGTTTCTTTATAATTTTATGTATTTTTTTTTTAGTTGCGTATGTTTTTTTTTCCGTTTCTTTATTTTATGTTTCGTAAGGTGTTTTAATATGTTGTAATGTATTTTTATTTTTAATGAAATGAATTTAGTTTATTTGATAATTTGAATAAAATAAATAAAGTTGTAAGTGATGTGCCACAAATGAGTAAGTTTAAGTTATTTGTGATAGCGGGTGGTTGTAAATGGAGGTTTATTAAAGTAATGTGTCACTTCGTGGACCAAAAATGAGGAGTTTTGGTGTATCACGACACCTATAGCTCTTAACAATCAAAAATGTATGATGCTTCGATCCCCTAAAACACAATGTTATCCTCACATTTAATCAACCAAATACTTCAAAACAATCTAGTACTAACAACAGACCAGAAAAACAGATGTTGGTTACACAGTCGACAGTCGACAATGGCTCAATTTTATTGTTATCCTAAAAGCTGACCATATGCATAAGAAACAAATAAATTATTTCGCTGAAAAACTGTTCACTAGATGACCAATTTTGATTTTCAGAGTTTTGTCATTTTTCACTCAGAATTACAGCCAGCTAAACTTTTAGTGTATTGTCACATTAAAATCCAAATGATGTAGGATAACCGCAGTTATAACATAAACTGATAAAGTGTCGTCTCGTAGCTAGCTAGGAAGTTCTGATGTGATCAAGCACAAACATGTAATGATCGATCTTGTTAGTTGTTACTTCTGGTAATACTAAGTTCACGGCACTTAATTCGCTAATACGAAATGGGTCGATTAGATGCATGGTTAGTCACTCATTAAAACTGGTATGGTGTCATATTTTATTTTGGATAAGAAAAAACGAAAATTGGACAAATAATATATCAATGACGAGCTTTATTATAAAATATATATACGGAGTATATAGAATAACTAAATTGTATTGGTCCAAAATGATTGTGTGAGATTCACTCTTACGTATTGTGGTATTCGGTATATTTTGTGGTAAATGTAAATAACTTACAATGCAAGCTAGTGTAAACCCGAAAATCAACCCTAAAAACTCTCTTATCAACCACAGACATGTGTATTAATATATCACACCGTTGACTTTGACTCTTGTAATAATTCTAACTTTATATCTAATTAATATATTCTTTGGCCCCAAATCATACCGTATGTAGATTATAGTAAAAAAAAAACATGGAATAATGTTTCTAGTAATAACATGCAGTTAATAAAAAAGCTCTATCGTGATCAAGTAATAAACACATATGTGTTGTATATGTTAACACCCTTGCCTCCGGAGACAGAGGTCAAGGGATCGATCCTCACCCCTTGCAAGGCCGGAGGTCCTTTTCTACCTTTAGTAGAACCGGAAACAGTCTCTCTACCTTAGTTAGGTGTAAGGTTGTCTACGTCTCAACCTCCCCCATACACCGTGGAAGACTGTATTGGGACCCATAACCCGTGAAATTACGGTATTGGGAGTTACTTTACTTTACTTTCTGTACGTGTTGTATATGTTAAACTGTTAAGATATTAACTATTAAGATCTTAGTTATTTAAGCTCTCGAATTGATATGAATTACAATAGATGTGATGCGATAATTTTCTAGAGTGGGATGAAAACTTTATTGACAATGCTAACAAGTTGTTATAGAGGCGAAAAAAAATCAAAGATTACATAGAACTGTTACAAGCAAATATGCTTTGATCGTCCATATATATATGGACCCTCCAAGAGAGCGAATGAGCGATGATGATATAACATCATCACCTAGACAAAACACACACTTGGTTCCATTAACATCATTTGATCCAGTGTAAACAACAGGGTTGAAACAGAACTTCAAAGTACTTGAAATGGAAGTGCAGTTGAATTGAATCAACCACGAAGTTAGCTAGGTCTACAAAAGTTTTCGAATAGTCGAGCATTCACTAGGTTAGGTCTTCAACACCCGTAATTATATATGGCCTTAGATCCATTTGTGACAAGAGAATAGCTGGTTATTAAAGAAGATATAACGTTTGTTTTAGCAAAACAATAAATGTTACGTGGTTTAACTGAATGAGTTTAATTGAGTAAGTAAATTTTATTTAATTTTTTAAAAAGAAGAAACTAAAACGTGTAGAGAGCAAAATCCCATGCATGGCATGCCCCCCTTTGCTTCTCCCTAATTCCCTTTCATGGTTCGTTACGCTAAATTCTCACTAATCCCCATTTCTCTTAAATTTTCCACCTGCAAATTTGATTCTTTTTTAAGGAATAATAATTAACTTATATTCCCTTTATTTTACGTTACTTAATTGGGAAATCTATGAACTCTCTCTATATATACTCTAAATAATTAAATAAGTATTGTATATATATCTTTATGCAACAAAACGATGAGCCAAATAACAATATAAGTTCGGTGTCTAGCTAATGGCCATGCATGTTAGAGATTACTTATATGGCAGACCAAATTAGTCAAGTTGATCGAGTTGAATTGTCATGCTAAAATCCTAACATTAGTTTACAGTTGTAACTTTTGCTACATATGATTAAACGTACATTTCTTCTGATTTATCATTTATATATAGCTTTTTGTTTGTTTCTATGAAAAAAAAGAACGTACAATAGAAAAGGGAAAAGAAATGATAATCGACTAGCAGGCGGGCTCTAATTTTATGGTAAATATTGAGAAGATATATAAATCGCATAATTAACGTCAAAATAAATGAACATTTGGACACAATTTGAACTAATAACCTCCGCTAAACGCCGCATGTCACCCAACAGTTTTTTTTTTTTTTTTTTTTTTTTTTTTGGGTAAAGCTAAGGGAGACACCATGGTAAAATTCACCCAATAGTTATTTTTCTCAATTATTATGGATCCCTCTAGTTAGTCATAATGAAGAGGAAAAACATTTATTTTTCTCAACTATTATGGATCCCTCTAGTTAGTCCAACGAAGAGGAAAAACATTTATTTTTCTCAATTATTATGGATCCCTCTAGTTAGGGTCAGTAACCGGCCTTTCACTACCAAAGAAAGTGAACAAGACCAATAATGTTACTCGTCATTCAAGTTCAAATCAGTAGCAATCAACTATTAATCATACGTCTTTCGGACGGTGCAACAATTTTCATACCTTTTCAAGAAATAAGTAATTCTATATCCGTCGAAAAAAATTTATTTTAGACTTTTACGTCGAGTCACTCTTTTATGTTTGTGAAACGTACTATGTAGTAAAACTAGTGGTTTTATAAGCAATACATGATCTGGAGTCACCAGAACACTAGTAAAATAAATGAGTTGTGTACCAATATGATTGATGTAAACTAAAAGTTCTACCAGCATATTGTCTTTTTTTCGTATAGATTGACCGATCTAAGAACAAAATAATCATCTATAATGTTTATTCCATTATATAATTTGCTTGCGTCTGTGTGAATTATCTGCTCCACTTAAAATATTACCACGTATAGCGATATGATAAAGAAAAGATATGGATGCCACCCACTTCTAGTTTCTGGATCTTATCTCGTTTTAGGGCTTCTACCCACCTTTCAATAAAGTCGAATGAATGATAATGCAGAATTTTTGACATTACAAAATATTATCATCGCTCTCCACTACAAGAATAAGGAGAACGTGCGACGAAGCCCGCACGAACCACTAAAAGTAATAAAAAAAAAACGCTTGACCGAGACTAGCGTGCGTTGAATTTTTTGATTATTAAAATTCCGTCGACATGTCGTCGGGAACATATTGGTCAAACGTTACTCTCTCAATAATTGCCAATAATTGGGCGGGAATTTGTCCCGCCAATATGGTCCCGACGACATGTCGACGGGACTATATTAATCAAAAATATTATTGTGATTAGCGTTAACAGCTATGTTTAGTCGTATCGTCCCGACGACATGTCGACGGGACGAATTTAGACCAAATTTGGTCTTCCCCCTATTCTAAATATTAGCGAATAATTGGGCGGGATTTTTTCCGCCATTATGGTACCGACGACATGTCGTAGGGATTTTGTCCCCCGCCTCATTACACCTTTGTCCCGTCAATTTTTTACTTATATATAACCAATTATTCTATAACCGGCAAAACGCACATAACCCAATCGTCAATTTTCACAAAACACACATAACAATGGCTGGTTACACGCCGGAAGATGAGTGGTCAAAGGTTTTATCATCGATGTATCTCTTTAATGAAGTTCTTAATACATATGGCCACAAAATTTATAATGAATATGGTTCTTATAAGAACATTAGCCCGTGGATGAGAGACCAGATTCTGGAATGGTTGAGAAAAAAGCCGTACTACAGAGAGATGTTGGATGCTTAAGCTGATGATGTTGGAGGAGAAAGCACGTTGGAAACCAAAATTGATCATCTGGAAAATAGGATAACAAGTCTTGACGCTATGTTTTAACATTTCATCAAGCAAAGGAAAGCAAGGAAGGGAAAAGATGGTGCAAGTTCTAGCAAAGTGGGAAGTAGTAGCAAAAAAAATGAATGGGCGATGTTTGTTATGGTCTATGTCGTGCGTTTCGTTTGCTTGTCGAGTTGTTTCGTTTGCTTGTCAAGTTGTTTCGTTTGATCTGTTTCGTTTGCTTGTCAAGTTGTTTCGTTTGAGTCTGTATGAAATGTATGTGGTTGAGAACTCTTGCGTGTTTTAAATAAAAGGTTTGCCTTCGTGTTTGTTAATTGTGATATTGTTCCTTCAGTTCTATTCTTTATGCATATGTAATTTAGTGTTGAAAAATTGTATATTTGAAATACCTTGTTGTTTAAAGGGGTGTTTGGACACCATAATCTGGTTAACTCATAACCTGGTCAACTTTACAAATCCAGAAGGTGCTTTGATGTATAAAAATCTTGGGTGTGGTTCGACCCACCAAGAGACGGGTGTATGTCATGTTCGATAACAAAAGATAGGTAGATCACCGCCGCTAACGAAGGTGCACGACGGCTGTTAAAGAAGCCTCGTAAAATACTTAAGTTTTCACAACAACAACAATATTTTATTAAACAACAACAATAACAACAACAACAACAACAACAACAACAACAACAACAACAAAGACAACACTACTAAATATGAAGATTGTCCATGTCACCTAACAACTCACGGAGTATTGCAGCCGACTGACATGCGTGGTCGTTGTCGTCGGGATTCGTTGCTATTTCAATTCTTGCCTCCAGCATCCTTACTCTTGTCTCTAGCACCTGTTTTTGTGATTCCAGCATGATTATCCTAAGATCTTTGGCATTACAGTTTGAGCACTCTGTTGGTGCAGATCCATCATGTTGAAGCAGAAGAGATTACTCGTAACCGGTCATCAAATTTACTCTTCCATATAAAATATCCACATCCATGATCTTTTTCTCTTGACTGTTATATAATAAGGAAATTATATGATTGTTTGTATATTTACATAAATAAGAAATGTATGATTGTTCACCTTCGAAAGAGGACATGCATAATGTTCCCATCCAAATGTATCTTTTTTATGTGATTTTCTTAGTTTTATATTTCATGTTCCACAAGAACACATAAAAGGATTATATCGCTGCATCTCAGGTTTTGAAATTGGTGTGAAGATAAGAGGTTGTGAGATTGAGTGGTTTTGAGGATAAGAGTGTACATAATGTGTTTGTAAAGATAGAGCAGATCTGCTAGCTTTTGGTGGGAAGTGTTGGCGCCAAATTTTGGTGGGAAATTAAACTTTGGTGGGAATGTCACAGTAAATAGATAGATAATATTGATGGGGTAGGTGGTTGTTGGAGGTTGATGTCACAGTAAATAAATAGATAATACTGATGGGGTAAGTGTGTTGAGGGCCCTACACCATATATGATGGTGTTTTGAGGTTTCGAGATGCGTTTGATGGGAAGCAGTGGAAATGTTTTGAGAGTGGTAAGATGGCTTTAGTAGATAACTGCAAGGATTTGGACTTTACTTGTGGATCTGAGGAAGACATACCATTAGGTTTGAATTGGTCATTTTATAACAACTCGACTTATTTGTTTAACATGTTATGCATATCAATAACAACTCGACTTATCCATTTAACATGTTATGTATATCTATAACATATCGACTCATTCGCTTAACATGTAATGTATATCCATAACATCTTGACTCATCCGTTTAACATGGGATGCATATCCATAACACCTCAACTCATCCGTTTAACATGTTATGTATATCAATAGCATATCGACTTATCGTATAACATGTTATGAACTCTTAGCGTACACTAAACCCTTTCGTACGACCTTTCTACTAGACTAAGAACGAATTGTTACAGCCTCAAGTTAAAAATATTGGTAGATGTGAAAATAAGTTACACCGTGAGACATTTTTTTAATCCGTTTAACATGTTAGGTTGAGGATTTTGGCGGGATTTTTTATTTTTAAGCACGAAATGCTACCGGCTCAAGTTAAAGATGCTAGGTTTAGGTTTTTTATGTTAGAAAATTTACCAGGACACTTAAAAATTTGACTAGTTTTTTTATTTAATTTTAATTATATATTAAATAAAATTATTTAAATTAAATAGCTTTTTTTAATTTTATAAAAGTATTTAATTTTAAATATAAATTATTTAATTTTAATTATATATTAGATAAAATTATTAATAATAAATAAATAAAAAATAATTATACAAAAGTAATTAATTTTAAATTTAACTATTTATTTTTTAAAAGTATTAATAATAAATGTTATAACAGCTCAAAATCCAGTCGACATGTTGTCGGGACTAAACCCGCCAAAATTTCGTGAAAATTTCATTTATCCCGCCAAATCACGAGAAGACAACTTACTTTAATGATCCCGTCGACATGTCGTCGGGACCACTAAAAGGTAAACACAAAAGTAAACACTTAACATATCTCAATTATTGCAACTCAATCTCTCAACTCGCCGGCGATTAAAAAGTAAACACCACCACCACCAGTACTCCAGCACCACCACCACCAGTAGTACTCCACCACCACACCATCACTACAACACCACATTCGCTACACCGTACACCACCACCACCACCACAGTCTTCACCACAACAAACCACCACTGCACAAGCACCACTGTGCACTTCTCCTCTTCCTCTTCTCATGTTTAATTCTTTGCTCAACCCTTCTCTTGTTTAATTCTTTCTCTTCTTCCCCACTTTTTCTTCCATACGAATTGAAGCAAGTATTTTGAATTTTTGTTATTTTTTATTTTTATTAATTTATGTAATGTAAATGTTAATTTATGTAGCATTTGTTAATTTTTTGATGTTGCTTTATGTCTTTATTTATTTATTTATTTATTTATTTTGATACAGCCGAGACAGTAGCGAGAGCTGAGACAGCCGAGATATAGGTAATGTGTGTTTTTTTTTTTTTTTTTTTTTAAACTTTTGGTATCCCGACGACATGTCGCCGTCAACAGTTTTAGCTCTTTAATTTTAAGCAACCGATATATTAATGTGCTCTCTTTTTATATAGTCCGAGCCCGAGAGACCACAGCCCAAGTGCGAGAGCCGAGAGCTGAGATGTACAGCCGAGACAGTATGTTGTTTACATATCCGTATTGTTTTTTCATTTTTATGCTTTGCGGATTAAGTATAATTTGATAGTTTGCGGATTAAGTATTAAGTACTAGTGAAAAGGTATAATTCAAGCAGCCCTAGCTACGTAGGTTTAGGTTATCGCATGCTAGGTCAGTGATAGCCAAGTTAATTCGATAACTGACTTTAAATGGTGGCCAAGTTAATTTGGTAGATTGTGACATTTGAGAGTACCGCAGGATAAATCTGCATTTGCAACAATGAGATAGGAATCTGATTTATCATAAAGTTCTTGTTAGGGATGAATCATTTGGTTATGCCTAACGGCAAGGTGGTCTCGGTTGGCTGGTGTTGCTAAGTATTAAACAGTTTGCATCTGTTAGTAGTTACATGACATTTTAAACAAATTCGACTTGATCTATTGCATGTACTACAACCTATACGATTATTGTTATGTTGGCAACGATTATAATGTTAAAACTAATTGTGAGTGATGCAAACACGCAAGGAATTTTTGAGTAAACAAACACAAGTTGAAAATTATAATGTTAAAACTAATTGCGTTTGGTTTGTATGCGTTTGGTTAATATTTGAATGACATTTGATTGTTAGACTTTTGCTAATGTTTTTGGATTTTAGCGATTAATTTCGGAAAGTCCCCGTTCGAAGTTAATCATCCTATAGAAAACCCGCCTCGAATTAATTTATTAGAAATTAATTTCGAAAAGTCCCCTGTTTGGGACTGCTTTTTGAATGTTTTTTCTCATTTAGGATATGGATGCATATAACTGATTTACTATTTGAGATTATTTCGACATTGTTTCTCCTTTACTCCTACGAATATGTCTTTAATGCACATATTTGGGGAGTTGAGGGGAAATGCTACCGAAATTTTCTCAAATAGTAAATCAGTTATACGCATTCATATATGAGACGAATCATTCAAAGAGTAGGTTATGATTGTCTTCCATAGTTGCACTAGGTGAACAAAACAACTCGTAATAATTCCATGGTTATATGTGTTTATGTGTCGCATCTTTTGAATGTGTTTAATTAAGTGCATATAATAACTGATTGCATCAAAAAAAGGCAGTTATGATAATTGATAAGAGTTGGACCCGTTAAGAGAGTCGTTGTTCAAAATAATTTTTTGATGGTCTTGCCGCATTCCTCGATCATTGCAAGCCGTTATTGAATAGTTACGGAAACATAAAATGTCCATGTCGTCTTTGTCGTAATGTTGGATGGGTATCGCTCGATGATCTTAAAAACCACATAGGCCAACATAGGTGGGACCCAACTTATACACAATGGCGCGATCATGGTAAACCAGATCCTCCGCCGTTAGTACATAACACAACACAACATGAGATGAGTGACGTAGGTGCGTGCCTTAATGATATTCTTGATATTCCTCCGAATAATGAACAAAATGATATTCTTGATATTCCTCTGAATAATGAGCTGACTCATGGAAATATTGGCGAGACAAGTAATGAGCCGACTCAAGCAACGACACCTCCACTACTTAACGAGTTTGAAGTACTTGCCAGTTCCAATCAGGCTCTGTACCCGGGTTGTGACTTTATGACTACATTGGATTTTATGGCAAAGTTTACGCATCTCAAGGTCAGCGGTAAATGGAGTGATACTTCATTTAACAAAACGCTAAAATTTCTCCAGAAGGTATTTCCGCCTAGGTTAGGTTACAATCTCCCACCGTCATACTATGCTATAAAGAAGACATTTAAAAAGATCGGATTAGGGTACGAGTCAATACATGCTTGTGAAAATGATTACTTTTTATATCGGGGGGATGATGCCAAAGATTTGGAGTATTGTCCAGTCTGTAAAACGAGTAGATGGAAAGACAATAACACAACAGGAAAGAAAGTTCCTAACAAGGTGTTGAGTTACTTTCCTATCATTCCTAGACTACAATGTTTGTACAAGTCTATTCACACTGCAAAACATATGACTTGGCATGCTACTGGAAAGTCTTTGGAAAACGGTAAGATGCAACACCCTGTCAGAGACAGAACTTGAACGTATATGTTGGAGGGACCAACTTGTAAAATATTTATTTTGGGGGGGCCAATATACACAAAGCCATAATTTTTCTATTAAAAATGACTAAAAATAGAAATAAAAAGATATAAAATCTATATAGGGTTAAAAATTTTGGGGGGGCCACAACCCCCCTTGGCCCTATACATGTTCCGTCCATGCACCCTGTTGATGGTAAAGCATGGAAGTTTGATAATAAATATTCGGATTGTGCATATTTATTTAAATTTGTTTATTTATTTATATCTCTATATTTAATTATTTGAATGTGCACATTTATTTAAATTTGTTTCAATGTGTATATTTATTTAAATTTGTTTATTTATTTACATCTTTATATTAATTTTAACTATATTTGATTGCAGCGTTTGTTTGACTTGGAGCACCACATGCGCGAATCACGTTGGAAACCATTCTGACCGGCATTAATGCATATTTGGCTAGGCGCTACTCGGACAACAAGCACGACCTGAAGCACGATTACTTTACTAGGAAGGGTGGGCCTGGGGCTGTGGATGTGATACGAAGAAACCCTCCTCCCAACATGGAGCAGTCTGTATGGGAGGAACATGTCAAGTTCTACATGACGGATAAGACCCTCAAACGAGCTGCTGTGAACAAAGAGAACCGGCAGAAGAACAAGATTTACGGCCGCCACGGTTCCAGATCATTGGCCGCTTCTCGACACGAATATGTAAGACACATTTTATTTTTATAAGAGTATTTTATTTTTATAAAATTATTTAATTTTAATTATATATTAATTAAAAGTAGGTATACTAAATAAATTTTTTAATTTTATAAAAGTAATTAATTTTAATTATATATTTTAATTTTATAAAAGTATTTAAGTTTAATTAAAATATATATGGTGTTTGATTTGTCATTTTTAATTTGTTTCATCTTATATGCATGTGTATATACAGTTTGAGAACAGCGAGAACCACTAGTACCCGTCCCTCATACAGAGCTTTTTCGACACGCACTGCAAGGATGATGTATGGTTGCAGGATGAGGCTCGGCTTCAATATGTAAGTATCGTTTTTTTTCCAAACACGCACTTTAATGATTTATTGAAACATAATCTTGTAATTAACCCGACTAATATATTAATTTTCTAATTTTTTTTTCAACTACATAGGAAGAGATGGTCCGGCTACGCGATCTAGGAGCGGATACGCCTACAGGGGTAGCGTACACAGAGGAGGAGATACTTGCCCTGGTTATAAAGGGCAAGCAGCAGGGTCATATAGCCGGTAGGGGTAGGGTGGTACCCGGCATGAGCAGGCCACCGTTACCATACACCCCGCCTCCACCTCCAGGTATGTACAGTGGGATAATACTAATAGATTACTCATGACTCATCTTATGTATTGAAATGCCCGTTTTTAAATTTTGATTATTTCGTTTATAGGTATGGCCGAGATCGACGAGAAGCTTGTTGAAGCTGAAAAGAAGATTGCTGATGCTGTGAAGAAGAGTGACGCAGCTGTAGCAGAAGCTAAGGAAATTAAGGCGCAGCTCGCTCAGCTGATGGGTTTTGTCCGGAGCAACCCGCAATGGCACGAGTTTATTTGTCAGATGCCTTCTCAAACTGAGGCAGGCACAGGCAGCGGGTGTGGCGCGAGAGGTAGTGGCGCAGCTGGAGGGAGCGGGAGTGGCGGAGGCGAGAGTAGTGATGATGAGGATGGTCGTAGTGAGGATATGGATGATGACGAGGGGCGGTAGAGGAATATATGGGTTATTTTCTGTTGTACTTATCTTTGAAACTATATTTTGGCGACCCGTATCTTAGTATTGTGTAGTTTAACCTTTTGGTGACTTGAACATTGCGGATATTGCAACATTTATGTCGACGGCAGCTAGGTTTAGAGATTATAACACCCGTTTTGTAGACTTTATAATGTTTTAATGCATTTTGAGGGTGTTTAGCGATTATTTGCAAGTGTTTAAGCCGTTATAAGTTGTACGTGTTAGGACATATTAATATTGATTGGTTAAAGGCTTTGGTTGCTTACAGGTTTTGGTAGATTTTTTCGGGAAAAATCTGGAAATTTGCTGCTGTGTGCAGCCTGCTAGCAGCATCAAAGTATGGTACCGACGCCATGTCGTCGGCACCGTAAACAAAAAATTATTTGTAATTTTTATGGTACCGACGACATGACGTCGGTACGATTTAAAATTCGTTGACTATTTTGTTGACCGGCATAAAGGCGTACCGACGTCATGTCGTCGGTAGTTTTTAAAACATAATTAACCTTGACTAATCAAGGCGTTAATTAGTCATGTCGTCGGGACGGTGTGTAGCGACGGGACATTCTCGATAAGTTGGTGTTGACGTCATGTCGTCCGGAAGTGATTGTGCCGACGTCATGACGTTGGCATGGTTGTAAAAAAGTCGTCGCCGAATGCGGCGATTGTACTAGTGTCTGTCAACTTTTCAAGTTACATATGTATCTTTATGACACGCATACATACATTCATGGATGTATTATTGTATTTAGGTATGAAAATGCACGTGGTTATATATATATTTCACGCAATATAAATGCAAATACATGAAGCTTCTTGCGAACATTTTCTTTCGGGGCTTGAATTAGTAAAAGCTACTGAATAGATGAGTTTTTTTTGTTAAGCATGGTATTTTAAATAAGTATTTAACAAAATACGTATTCTTAAAAGTATTTAAGATAATATGTAATTATTTCATTTTCTTTAGTACAAAATTATAGGAACTCGTATAAGATGCTTTTGAGCAGCCAATCTCGCATCGTGAGTTCGTGACCATGATGATCAATATTTTATCAAATTCTTATTAAATTTTAAGATAGCAATAGCAAAAATAAACAATCAGCCATGGTCCTAATCTGCATTGAAGTCCTCGTCTTCTACGTCTTTCATCATTTCCAGCTTCATCCGTTACGGTGATGATGTATATATCATTCCGTCATCATCACTCAAAGAAAACAATAACGAACAAAAGAAAACATAAAGTTCCGATAAGGTAAATGATGACGTTCAATATCGGTTCGATTGACTTCCTTCGGGGTTCCGATGCATTTGAGCGAATCAATGTGAACGTTGTATACTTTCTTATGAACTTTGCGATAATTTTGGTTTTCATATTGTTCCTTTGTTAGTGTGTTATATAATGTTGGGTTTCGTATTTGCTCAAATCAACACACACACACAAACAAAACAAAAAAAGTCTTGTAGCCAGCATGCGAAATTTTAACCGTTGTATGTTGCATGCTCTCCGGCCATCATTGACATCACGGGCAATGGAAAATGCATTGTTCTTACAACTAAAAGTAACAAACAAATTATCGCAAAAACAAATTCAAACACATATAAAAAATTGTTTGGGGTGGGGGATGAGGGTGGGGTGAATGATAGTCCTATTTGAAGCTCACTTGCCATGCACGTAAAGGTGAATTATAATATACATAACATGCCTCGTACGCAGGAGGCACAAAGCAACACTACTCTTTGCTTAAACGGCCAAGTAGTTACAAATTTACTATTTTAACCTATCCCGTTATACGTCTAATTTAAGGTAATCATATCATTTACTCTCAAAAGCAAAGTGGGCCTGTGAAATATACGCCGTGTTTGGACACACATCAAAGTCGATTGTCTCAACTTTATATACAATATCAATCGAGTTTTGATTACATAGTACTTATCAAATGTCCATTTCACTCTGGTTTTGTTCATTATGTCTTCGTCCTGTCTCCTTTTTCTTCCATCGACCTTATGCATGTTCGTTGCTTTTGTGCAGGGGCGGAACTACATAGTAGTTAGGGGGGCGGTGCCCTCCATGGTTCGCCAAAAAAATATCAATTTTTAGTCAAATTACCCCCATCTTAAAGTTAAACAATGTAAAAATCTTATATCTCTATCTTAATATTAAAAAATATCAGTTTTTAGTGTTAACAATTTTTTTTATAACCTTTTTATTAAAGTGCATCACGAATTTTATCAAAATATTTTTTTTTTGCCCCCCGTCCTCTAAGATCCTGGGTTCGCCACTGCTTTCGTGAAAATATAAATAGTGGCTAATATTTAAAATACACATATATATGTCATTATTTTCCATTTTTTGGAGTTAAATCACAAACTATTAGTCTATTACAGTTCGACTATTGCTTTGCATATGTAATAAAAAGTCTTTGAAAGCTGTGTGAAAGTAAGATAACCCTTACAATGTATTTACTAGTTTTTACTGCATATAAGTACCCTTTTACATTATAAAGCTCTTTTGAATGTTTTAAGAAAGGTGTGTGAAAGTAAGATACATGCAAATGAAGGGTGTGGGGGCAAATAAAAAAATTGTAAAAACAGGCGTGCGATAGATGGCGTGTGAATGAGAGAGGCAAAAAAGTAAAGTTGCATGATAACATGCATCATCTCTGGTTGTAGCATGTCAAAGACTGGTCAACCACTTTTTTATCAGTCAACTCTCTTCATGACGTACTCACGTGTTTTCCTATTTCTTTATAACATACCGCTTATATTTACTTTTACTAATCAGGGTTAAAAAACCTGTAATTGTCATGGATGAAACTTGTGAAGTCTTACGTTCGAATCCTAGCAACTCTGTACAATCAATTCTAGTTTTTTCACGATCGAGGGCTTAATTAACCAGATTTAAGTTTGTGTGCCAATAGACTCAAACACTGTAAATTTGTCGTCCAAAATATTCAAAATCACGATGACCAAAAGTACTCGACATCAGCATCAAATCATCTCCCCTCTATCTCACCACTTAAACATATGTGACATTCAATCACATCTATTTATACCACATTTTTTTAATTCGTGTACATACACGCATCGGTGACGCATACTACCGTTTGAAACCAAAGTGAGGCATCTCATCCGTGGGGAGAGGGATGTAATAGAGTCACTCATGAGGGTGGCTTCCATTTAGTTGATCCATTTAGAGTGTAAGTGTAACAGTATTGATACAAATTAGGTTAATGAGAGGAAACATGAAATCTAGTGTAGTCAACGGCATAGTAATAAAGTAATAATAAGAATAGGAAAGGAGAAAAGAAGGTAACTTGGATTGTACACTTTGAAGTGAAGATTTTTAGAAGGAATTGGAAGAAATGAATCACGTGCGTAAGCGTGTGCCCGTATCTGACTCTAACTTCGACATTCCTAATTCTAAGGAACTAATGCAATAACCCTTAAGCAACATCCTCTGTCTCTTCTGAAGATCTATCTCACTCTTTGTTACTTGTATTATACTCATACTTATTGAACTACTAAGTTTTAGGGTTATGTCATGATTAACATGTCAAACTACTTGTGTCGATAGGTTGTTAATTAGGGTAATTAAACTTTTGTTTTGATAACTTTAAGTTACCGGAAGCTATATCAATGAACTAAATATGTTGCCAAAATCATATTTACATGCCGTTTTGATGTATGTATAATGACAAATTTAGCCTACTAAATGTAAGTGCTTTCACTTAAATGATCCAAGAAAAAGTTTACTGATTCTAACAAAGGCAATAACGAAAAGTAGCCTGCCAATTCTTCCATACGTATGTACATGCAAATGTTTAGTGAATTGAACATACAGCAAGTTGATCCGTGTACATGAAGCATGTGTTGTATCGACTAGTATTATAATTGTAAAGGTTGAAGATTTTGTGTATGTTTAATGTCAACCAATATTTAATGTACAAATTTCATTTTGCAAAGCAGCATACAACAAATTAATTAATGAGATTATCTTTGGATGTAATGATCAAATATGTTTAAGAAACTAGTTTATATATCTAGTCATATATAATGTGGGTGTACGCATTTATAAGCGGAGTCTTAGATATCTGTTAACATTGTTTTTTACAGCTGCTTATTGGCAAAAGATATGGTTTTACTGTTTACTCTTTCATACGATGCATGTAAAACGGTAAACGTTGACAGTCACCAGTGCTATTTTAAGAAAATATGTGATGAATCAAAGCTATGAGGAATATTCATTAATAAAAAAAGATACGGAGTAATTTATAACACAACAACTTGAGACATGATATGTATTTGAAACATCGATATTTTTAACAAAATCTTACATCATGCAAGGAAAAATGATGCGGTTCATATAACCCTAAAAATAATAATAGAGATACTATGACTAAAGTTATGCTCAATTTATTACTTTATTAGTAGTAATTTGACACATGCATCATCATTTTTTTAGTTACACAGAGACGGGTGGTTGCAATGCCGTCAGCCACCGCTCGACACATGGCGTTGGCGATGAACTAACATCCAAAGATCGACGTCGACTAACAAATCATCCGTCACGATTGCTTTGACTTACATTGTACCGTACGTACATACGCATGCTTCACCTCTAATACACACTACTATCATTTTCTGACGTGTCATGCGCATGCGGATGCCACACCTTTGACTTATACGCTGACTCGACACATTCTCTGTCCACGTGTCACATCAAATATTGAAGCCTTGTATTTGTCTGAGGGATCAAACTCACCTGTTTCCTAACATCCTGACATAACTAGGTCCCACTTTTGTTCTTATATTTTACACTTGTTACCCTTTGTAAAGTTAGAGCTAGCGGACAAGCTAAATTTAAGCACTTATACTTTGGTTTCATAATGAACCAAACCTCTTTAAAAAAGGTTGAAATAGCTTTTGTATTAAAACGAGTAAAGTGATTGAGTTTTCTTTGCTCGGTTAACTTGAAGGGTGTGATTCAAATATATACGGGATACTTTACATTTATTTCATTTTTCGGTTTACAAATTAAGTAGCATAGTATAGTAACAATCGTATTTGTCTTGCATGTTGACAATGTGTATTTACAGAATATAACATGTGCAAGATTCCTTTACTCGTTTTCTTTGTTAACCAATGGTCAAAAGTCTTGTTGAAACAATATTTTTAGACAAGTATCACATTTATGAAGGAAGAATATATTATGAACTTTACTCAACTACTCTAATAGATACTTATGGACACGTACATACATAGTAATTGGTGCGACTTGTTAGTGCTATAGTACCTATCTGTTCTAAGGAATTGAAAGTGAGGGAATTGTATACGCAAGAGAATGTTACAGGTTGAGCCGATATGCAAGCCCGGAATTGTTTGTTACTTGGATACTTTTATTCCACTTTAAGTCGACACATAGTGTTGGTTGGACGGAATAATTTGATAAACAAACGTAGTCGACGAGGTAAGGCTGGACACGGTCGATGACCCAAGCGACATGGGTCACCGGCTGCCACGTCAGCTTTCTCTCTCCGGCGACCAGACATGACCAAAGTGCCACAGTCGAATAAGTTTTTTTTTTTTTTTTTTTTTTTTTTTTTTTTTTTTTTTTTTTACGCACAAACGCATACAAATAAGGTTTAAAAGTCGGTCGATTAATAGACCGACTTTGCTTTTCAATTGCCAGCGACCGATACACCACAACCCAAGAGACCGACTTTGTTATCGGTCGGTTTACTCGACCGATCGATTTCCTCCGGTCGATTGCGCTTAGCCTAATATAATGGATTTACTTGGATACTTTTATTCCACTTTATATCGACACATGGCGTTGGTTATACGGAATGAAATGATAAACAAATGTAGTCGACGAGGTAATATAACGGATATTGTAATTGAATAAGTTATTACCGTTTCGTTGTCTATAACAGATAAGTCATTTCATATCAATTGACAAAACAAACAACTTCTCATTTCATTGTAATGCTTTATTCTATTATGACTTTGATTCTCACCTGCTAAATAGTACGTACCTAAGTGTTCCGTTACAAACAATCGTGTGCAATATAATCTTGCTCCAAACTTTAATACTAAACTAGACATGTCAAAAGCCCTTAAACCACAACAAAACGCGGTATTTAATTTGTTTAAAGAGATCTAGAAGCTGTAAATGTTATTTGTTTGCATTATATAGAAAAAAGAAATGTCGACTTATATAATTGGATGTGATTTATTTGAAACTTTCCAGAATATTACAATGCTTATTTAATATGACAGTTGAAAAGATTATATGGTCAAATTATTTGAAGCTTTGAGGGGGGTTAAGTGGACTGAAAGATTGAAAAAGGACAAGGAAGGCCATGTGAGGTAAAATTAAGAAGTCTTGAAATGTACTCCAAGAAAAATTATAATGGTAGTGGTAATAGTAATTGTTATAGTTAAGGGGGAAAATTGTAAATAAAGGAACATGCATATGATGGATTGAAAATTAATTTACCAAAAATTGAAGTTAAGTGAAGGTTCACTTGGTTGAATCACACACTTTCACTTTGCCCTCTTTTGAAAGCTTTCATGACTGTGAGACAAAGCCATTACTTAACATGCATATCCATGCAAGCATTTCTCTTCCTTTTTACTCCTCAATTCCAAACCCCCAAAATATATACTAACTAGTCTTCTCTTCTGTACCTTTTTATGTTGTGTACCGTATATCTTTTGATAACCAGCTATGTAACTTTCCTATAGATACCTAAATACCTAATGGCTGAAGGAAAACGAATGACGCAAACACCGTTATATGCATTACAAACATACGCAGCATGTATGTACGTTTACAGATACTTGAACTCACAATCACTTGATTAAAGAGCAGCTCGGATGAAAACGCACATCGTTTCAGCCTAATACAAGTTATATTGACCAGAGCTTTCTTGTTTACAGAGATAACATAAGTGGTAATGAAATAAAGAAAGATGAATCAACTCGTAAATATAAAAATCAGCTATCTTAAAGGGGTCGGTTTTGAATAATTGTTTAAAGTAGATATTGGGAATTGCATGGCAAATAATGTAACTTTGACTTGGTTTCTTTTTCTTGTGAAGACTACAAGTGTTTCAATGTTTGTAGCTTGCTTCTTCCATTTCCCCAAATCTTTGGTACTATTCATGCATGGTGGAAGAAATAGAATCTCTTGGTATGTACGTAAATGACTTTATATCTATCTATGCTATACATTATAACAATTGAATTCTCTTTACTTACCTTGCAAAACTCGAGTGTTAGTTACATATGTCTTAATTACCGTATACCTTAATTGTTAACACTTAACATCATATGGAAGTAACAATCTCGGCAAATATTTCCATATTTAGCTAGGTGTTAATTTTTGTTATATATTTCCATAATTAGCTAGGTGTGCGCAACACAACAAAGTTCTTGACAGTACTCCCAATGTCACATAAACAAGGGTGAGTTTATCCACACCCTCCCATACGGAGGGTATCCAATCATGGGATATATTGCTTACTTGTACGGTATGCATCGCGAGTTGTACGGTTTGACCAAACCCTCTCTGATGTGACAACATAGAGAGGGTATGTATAACACATCCCCATAAACAAATGAGTAAACCGCAATACATTACATTATTGATTTACCATTCATAATGGGTTACACTATATAGACGGGGTCTAGTTTGACCCCCGTCGATAGCTTCTGTTTTTTTTCTGATTTTTTGCAGTTTTTTGTACTTTTACTGTTCATGTCAGCTTTTGTTTTTTTTTTTTTTTTTTTTTTTTTTTTTTTTTTTCAAAGTTAAAGTAATAACTTTTTTTTTTTTTTTTTTTTTTTTTGTCTTTGTATTTTTTTGTCCATGTTTTTTTTGTCCAGTCCAACCTTTTGATTCCACAGTCCACATACACAAACACAAAAGTGCAGATTCCACAGTCCACATCAAATGAAGTACCATTGTCCAAGTGCAGATTCCACACAAACACAAAAGTGAAACACAAAGTCTAAACAAAAAGTGAAACACAAAGTTAAAAGTGCAGATTTCGTCATCGCCTTATAGGCTCGGATTTGAAAACGTAATAGAAAAAAATGTAGATTTTTAGTAAGGCTCGGATTCGAAGGTTGCAAAGTGATAAAATATCACTTTGCCATGCCATTCGGTTTTGAAGGTTGCAAAGTGATAAAAATATCACTTTGCCATGCCATTCGGTTTTCGTCATCGCCTTATAACCAAAAGTGAAACACAAAGTTAAAACCATTGTCCAAGTGCAGATTCCACACAATTGCACACAAGGGGGGGCCTGGATATCAGATTGTTAACACAATCCACAAAAGCAGATTCCACAATCCACAAAAGCAGAAAGCACAGATTGTTAACACAATCCACAATCACAAATTGATACAAGCATGTCGCAAAACAGTAAGATTCCCAAACTGCATGCCCGTAAAAAACAAACAAGCCCAACAGTAAGATTCCCAAACTGCAGCTTTGCTTGATTATAAACAAAGCTCAATCACAAGCAAAGCTCACAACAAACACTACAACCATATCAACCATATCAAAAACAACCACAGAACCACAAACACTACAACCATATCAACAACAACCACAGAACCACCAACTAGATAATCACCCACCACAGAACCACCAACCATAATCCACCATCAAATAATCACCCACAACAGAACCACCAACCATAATCCACCATCAAGAAGTACAAAAAGTACAAATAGCCACAAATAGCCACCGTCCATATATAAAAATAGCCACCGTTGATACAACCATCAACAAATGTCGAATTCCCAATTTTACACAAATCAGGTAAAGGCTCAGATTTATAACAAAACTGCTTTCATATTTGGCTGCAACATCGAAGGTTGCAAAATCATTTTTTTGTTTTGCCGTCCATTCGGAAATGCCACGCCAAAATCAAGTTTTTTTCTTTTATAAAATCATCATTGCCATTGCCAAAATCAAGTTTTTGAAAACATAAACAGTTTCATCACAAGCCTGTGGGGAATGGGGTAGGCCAGAGCAGGTATTCATACCACTCAAAGTGGCAGATCAAGGTGTTAACCTACCCACATAATCACCACAGAACCACACACAACATCACAACATATCACATAATCACCCACCACAGAAACACCAACATCACAAGCCTGTGGGGAATGGGGTAGGCCAGAGCAGGTATTCATACCACTCAAAGTGGCAGATCAAGGTGTTAACCTACCCACATAATCACCACAGAACCACACACAACATCACAACATATCACATAATCACCCACCACAGAAACACCAACATCACAACATTAAAAATATCACATAACTATCAAGAAACCATCACAAAACATCACAACATATCACATAATCACCCACCACAGAAACACCAACATCACAACATTAAAAATATCACATAACTATCAAGAAACCATCACAAAACATCACAACATATCACATAATCACCCACCACAGAAACACCAACATCACAACATTAAAAATATCACATAACTATCAAGAAACCATCACAAAACATCACAACATATCACATAATCACCCACCACAGAAACACCAACATCACAACATTAAAAATATCACATAACTATCAAGAAACCATCACAAAACATCACAACATATCACATAATCACCCACCACAGAAACACCAACATCACAAAATTAAAAATATCACATAACTATCAAGAAACCATCACAAAACATCACAACATATCACATAATCACCCACGACAGAAACACCAACATCACAAAATTAAAAATATCACATAACTATCAAGAAACCATCACAAAACATCACATAATCACCCACCACAGAAACACCAACATCACAACATTAAAAATATCACATAACTATCAAGAAACCATCACAAAACATCACAACATATCACATAATCACCCACCACAGAAACACCAACATCACAAAATTAAAAATATCACATAACTATCAAGAAACCATCACAAAACATCACAACATATCACATAATCACCCACGACAGAAACACCAACATCACAAAATTAAAAATATCACATAACTATCAAGAAACCATCACAAAACATCACATAATCACCCACCACAGAAACACCAACATCACAACATTAAAAATATCACATAACTATCAAGAAACCATCACAAAACATCACAACATATCACATAATCACCAACCACAGATCCACCAACCCAAACCCTAATTTTTAGAAACCCTAAAAATCATAGATCTAACAAGAAACCATCACGAACAATCACATGTCACATAATCACCCACCACAGAATCACATAATCACCCACCACAGAACCACCCAACCCAAACCCTAATTTTTTAGAAACCCTAAAAATCATAGATCTAACAAGAAACCATCACGAACAATCACGTATCACATAATCACCCACCACAGAATCACATAATCACCCACCACAGAACCACCCAACCCAAACCCTAATTTTTAAAAATTAGGCGTTTACAAAAAAACTTATAGATCTGCTCAATTAGAGCACGTATCTTTCAATTAGAGCACGTATCTTTCAATTAAATATGTTTAATCGTAATAAATCAAACGATTTTAAGAAAACCCCAAATTTTTTTAGAAACCCTAATTTTTTAGAAACCCTAAAAATCATAGATCTAACAAGAAACCATCACGAACAATCACATATCACATAGATCTAACAACAAATCCATCACAACATAAACAGATCTAAATCTTGTTTTGATCTAATAAAGAGAGAGAAAAGAGAGAGAGATAAGAGATAACGCAACAAACGCGTTTCACACACACAGGTGTGAGAAAAAGAGAGAGAGAAAATGCTTTATACCCCGGTGGGAAAAAGTGAAATTCATATTTTTTGGAGAACCCTGTCTGTTCCGTGGCCTATTATCAATAGGCCACCGCCTGAAGATGGCTCTTCCAGCGAACCTGATGATGATGATGATGATGATAATACTTCGTTTCAAAATGACATGCGACAATTCAAGAATGTTTTTAGCAAAGCAACATCGTTTGTCAAGAAAAATATGTTAACGAGGATGAGAGCGATATACCAACCTGAATCTGTTGACACACGTGAACCTGTTATTCAGAAAAATACCCGTGGACGTCCGAGCGCAAAGGACAAAAAGGGCAAGGCTACAAAAGTCCCGGACTTGAATGAAGTCCCGGACTTGAATGAAGTACCAACCGTAGATCACCGAAGAAGCACAACTTCAAGATCTACAAAAGTCCCGAACTTCAACAAAGAATATGCAAGACATAGTTCTTACACGGGTCCTAGTGTTCAACAAAGAATAAGACACCAGTTGTACGTTGGAGATGTAGATAACGAATATTTTATGGAGCAGATTCCAGAGAGATGGCATCCATACATAATAAGTATATATAATGTGGTAGGTGATGGAAATTGTGGGTTTCGGTGCGTTGCCCACGGTATTTGTGAAGACCAAAATATGTGGCGCGAAGTTCGAGAGATGTTATTGCAAGAGTTAGCCCTACATAGGGAGGTTTACACAAACATGTGGTTGCAAGCTGGCTTTAACAGAATTTTGTATTCAGTAAACTGGTTCGGAAATGGAGCTGCGCCTGAAGATCGCTATATGATTATGTCAGACACGGGGTTGGTTATTGCATCACTGATTAACCGACCTGTTGTATTTATATCTTGGCAGGGTTGGAATACGTGTTTTCCGCTTTTTTTCGGTCCAAACTTCTCACAAAGAACTGACCCCCTTGTGATAGCCCGTGTGGGGTCAGACGAATGTGGTCACTACATTTGTCTGACGCTAGACGGAGATTCTCCACTTCCGCATCTCCACCCACAATGGAGGAGGCACAGAACCCAAGATGCATCCCAATGGGAAACATTATATTACGATCGACTAAATAAATCATTGTAGTATCTTAGAACTAACTATTGACGAGCTTGTAATTTTGTGAACACCCTATCTTTTGAGGTATATATATAACAATACATTACTTATTTATGTTTATGTTGTAAATAACTGTTTGTATCATTTGAATTAATTATTTGGCCAGGTGGAACAAAATACTCCTTACATGTGTCGCTGTAAGAACGGATTCATTAAAGAGAGGATATCCCGTAAAGAACATAGTTATGGTCAACCGTATTACGCATGTCCTCTTTCAGTGGTAAGTAATCATATGTTTGCTTAGTTATGTAAATTATTTGTTTGTTAATAATACATTTCTTATTATTTTCTTAACATGTAACAGCCAGGAACAGATGACTATGGTTGTCGGTACTTTATGTGGAAGGATGAGTTTCAAAGGAGGCACTTTAGTCGAGCCTCTTCTTCAACGCAATGCTCAAACTGCGTTGCTAACGCTAATAAGATTGACCAGCTTGAAGCAAGAAACAAGCTGTTGATGACAAGAATAAAGACGCTGGAGATGGAGTTAGAAGTGGCAAGGAATCCTGAGGATCACGCTTGTCAGTCGAGTGCAAGGCTTCATGATCTTTTAAATGAAATGAATAATCTTCATATGTCGTAGATGTTGTTGTTTTTAAATAATGTGTTGACGTTGTCGTTCAATTTAATAATAAAAGTTGTTGTTGTAGTTATTTAATGTAGCAATATTTAACATGCTATTATACAAAAAAATAATTATACAAAACATTATACATATACAAAACATTATTAAACACAAATATACAAAACATTATACATATACAATACATTATTATATATTTCTAAAAAAAAAAAAAAAAAAAAAAAAAAAAAAAAAAAAAAAAAAAGGACAAAAGCTGACAAATTCTATTTAAAAACAAAAACAAACAAACACAAAAAAAAAAAAAAAAAAAAAAAAAGGGACAAAAGCTTACAATGAACAGTAAAAAGGACAAAAGTCAAAATAGCCCCCGTCCATCTAAAATAATAGCTACCGTCCATATATCACGCCCCTTCATAATTAGTAGATTTCTTCATAGAGTTTTCCTCTTTTAGTGATCCTGGTTTTTCTTAAAAATTACAAGGAGCAAATTAAACGCCTCGAGAGATGATAAAGGGGTGGTGTGGGTCGATCTTTTTATCTTTATATTTGTGAAAGAAAAGGATATTACACGAATTCATCAACACTCTTCTTCACCGTTGCTTCCATATCCAACTTCTTACTTCTTTAATTCTAGCTCTTCCTTTTAATATAAAGTTTTGTCTTTTTCATGCTGACATGTAAAATTTATATTTCGCCACGTGGCACTTCATCCTATACTTGTTGGAAATATCTTCTACTTGAAGCAATCATCCCACCCATTGATCACGACTTTTCAAGCAAATATTCATGCACGTACCGGCGCTTTTCTTTCATAATTCCAGACCTTTTTTGTTTTGTTTCTTTTTTTTTTTTTCTTTTTTTTTTTCTCTATGATAATTACTTTTCAACAACGTTGTCATATTTTATTTTTTCCATTTTCTAGTCGACTGGATAAAAGGGAGATTATTTGCACATATTTGACTTTGATTTGCACACGACAATGTATAACTAGTTAAAGCAGAATTTATAAACAATATAACTATTTAATACACATGTTAGAGTGTCTCAATTAAAAAGTAGAGTGTGCAAATCATTTTCCTAAAACAATATATCATGTGTAAATGTAATTAATCTCATGAGGGTATGTGCTATCTAGCTGGAAATCCCAAACAATTTTCGAACACATAAGCTATCTCTTGTTGCCCTGATTTTTTTTGGCTGTTCAATCCATATATAGTCCATACACACATGAATAACCTTTAGTTAGTATGTAGAATACATATCAAATTTAAACGTTTTGTTTTACAATGCGTCACAAAAGGTTTAAATAATGCCTGGTACAAATTGAAAGATATCCTTTGAGTTTGAGTTAACAAAGATACCTAATCAAAATACAAGTAATCGAAAATTTCTCAAATTTCTAACCATGCAAGCTACTAAAATAAAAAATTTAAATAAATTAAATAGAATACGTATAATAATTAACCAATTGTCAGTACCGAAAAGGAGAATAAACACTCGATCGATATTCAATTTGGAGAACATTTTCAGAATGATATATATATATATATATATATATATATATATATATATATATATATATATATATATATATATATATATATATATATATATATATTATACATTCATGTACGTGTCTTTGGATTTACTAATATAATATTGTGCTCGTAATGTTTAACTGCTATCGTAATATTTTCAGTTTTTTTATAAGATATAAGTAAAAAATCGGATATAATTTGCAGGTCAACGTCTTATTTTTAACTTCTAGTTTTGACAAATATCTATAAAATGAAACTGTAATAATTTGAGTTCGAAAATATCATATCATGTAGGAATTTTGTCAGAGGCATCTCAACCTTCGTGGAGGCCTAAAGCGAAGCTTTAAAATATTTTGTTATCAAAGTTATTTAACGAAAAGTTGTTTATACGAAAGTTATTTGATGAAAAGTTGTTTCTAGCTTAATTAACGCAAAATCTTTGATTACTTTGTTAAAGTCGATATGGTATAATAATTTAATTTCAGACGATAAATGAGTGAATCCATTTAATATTTTTGTGACATTTTCGATCTTAAATTATTTTTCAATTAACTTTAGTTCTGAAAACTTCTTTCCACCAAAACAACCATCACCAAAACGGTTAACAATATTTTATATGCAATATAAGCATCGGGAAAGAATTTAGATTTCTAATATAATTAAGTATATCAATCGGTGTAGTATTTTTTACATGTATAATTTCTCTAAAACTCTTAGTTTCGAAAATAAATCTATGTTGTTAATATCTGAACAATTGTTATTTAAAGAACTTTCAAGGTTAAGAAACTTTCTTTTAGCTTGGTATCATCAAGTTAATTTAAATTTTTAATGCTAAATAGAAAACTAAAAATACCTTTATACACTCTAAATTGGTCAACTCAATTTTTAAGTGATGATATAGTTTGATCTGCAATGTATAAGAAATAATCAGTACTAAACACTTACGGTATTTGCCAATTTTTATAGTTTCTTTGTCAATATTATCATCATTTTTTCTGTTTCTACTAATAATTTGTTTTTATTCAAATTTTAGTTTTACATCCATTTCTTTAACAATTTCTTTGGCTGAAATTAAAGCATCTGTAAATCCATTATCTATACAATTTTTGAAGGAAAAAAAACAAGGCCTTCTAATTGTTTAATAGCATCATTAATACAAATATCTTCTAACCATAAATTTTAACTAACAGAATTGATTACAAATAACACATCATACGAAATAACTATTCTTAAGAAAAATCAAAATTACCTAGTTCATTTCTTTAAATCGCGTTTTGCTTTAGGTTTGGTACAAAACCTTTTTCATAGCATATAAGGCATCTGTTAATTTTTGGGCTTGATATCTTATCGCTCGACACTTTCTATGCGACTTTCTCAACGTGTTTGTGCTAACGGATTAAAAGTTAAATATTGAATATGATCTTATATGATTTTTCATCTTTTGGGGGTAAAAAGAAAATAAAGGACATATACTTTCTACTACTCCAAAAATCTCATAGGCTTTTAAATAAGAATTAATCATGTCATATATTATGAAATATAAACTATGACAATCACATGGCGAAAGAATGATCTAGGATTAATATCTAAAAATCATTTTTGTACCCCAAAAGATGTTTTCTACAAGTTGTAGGCCTAAAAACTAGAAATACAAGAGACCTAAAATTTTCGATTATTTAACTTTTATCGGCTTATTAGGGCGTTATATAATTAGATCTTTAATGATGACAACAAAAAAACATGAGACTGACTTTATTTATATACAAGGTTTTAGAAAATCGAAGGCTTTCAAAAATTAAAGGCCTAAAGCCTTAGCTTTATTGCTTTACCCTTGAGCATGTGTAGATAGAAATTGTTAAGTCTTATATGTCATAGTGTTTAAATTTTCAGAGTAGCAGAATGGCAAGAACAGAAAGAACTTCATACTTGAAGTTAGAAAATCGTCGACCAGTGAGTGTGGAAACAGGTGGACCAAGTGTAGAAAGGTAAATTACACCACATTATGTAGAAACTGTTGAGATTAAGAAAATGAACAAGCTAGTGACACTGGTACAAAAAGTGGTATTGGTCACTCCAAAAATGTGTGACAATATGCATATAGTCACACACGTTTTTTTTTTGTGTGTCACTAAAGGTCGCGCCACCGTAGGTTGCATATGGTGACATTGTTTAATTTGTGGCCATTTTCATTGAAAAAGAGTGACCAAAACCCGAATATGTGTGACAAATTAGGCACAAGTTTTGTTGGATTAATCAGTATCTGTGACCGTAAACACTTTATAGTCACACAAATGTTTTTTGAGGGTAACTATTGTTCGTCCTTTGGCCACATAAATATATAATATATGTGACATTTGAGATGATTTATTCAAGTAAATGTGTATTTTGTGTGACTATTTTCTGTCATGTGGCCACATGAATATATAATAAATGTGACGTTTGTGATGATTTAGTCACACAACGTGTGTTGTTTTTTTGGAGTTAGTCACATACAATTTAAAAAACAGTGGCCAAAAGTGTTAATAATTGTGACCATATGCTTTCTAAAATCAAGTATAAGTGTATTTGTGTGACTATTGTTCATCCAATGGCCACATGAATTTTATGTTTGTGTAGCCTTTTGTAATATTTAGTCACACAAATTTTTTTTTTTTTGTATATTTAGTCACATACAATTAAGCATAAAGTGACCAAAAGTGTTAATAAATGTGACCATATGCTGTTTAAAGTGAAGAAATGTGTATTTTGTGTGACTATTGTTCATCAAATAGCCACTTGAATTTTATGTTTGTGTGGCCTTTTGTAATATTTAGTCACACAAAGCATGTTTGTTTTGAGTATTTAGTCACATACAATTAAGCATAAAGTGGCCAAAAGTGTTAATAAGTGTGACCATATGCTGTTTAAAGAAAAGAAATGTGTATTTTGTATGACTATTGATCATCCAATGGCCACATGAATGTTATGTTTGTGTGGCCTTTTGTAATATTTAGTCACACAAAGCATGTTTGTTTTGGGTATTTAGTCACATACAATTAAGCATAAAGTGGCCAAAAGTGTTAATAAGTGTGACCATATGCTGTTTAAAGTGAAGAAATGTGTATTTTGTGTGACTATTGTTCATCCAATGGCCACTTGAATTTTATGATTTTGTGGCCTTTTGTAATATTTAGTCACACAAAGCATGTTTGTTTTGGGTATTTAGTCCACTACTAGAAATCATGCCAGTACCAACGGCCGATATTCGTTGGTAAACACCCAAATCTGGTTGGTAAAAGGTGTTACCAACGACTTTACCAACGAACCAAGGTTTTGGGAAAAAGGCTTGTCGCTAATTTAAAATACCAACCACATTCTTCGATCGTTGATAAATTACCAACGAATATCTATGTTGTTGCTAAATTTCACAAACATGCCAAAGTCGTTGATAAATATAAAACCAACAAACTATTGTGAGTTGGTAAAATTCAAAATTGGCATCAACAAGAGTTGTTGGTAATTTCTCAAAATTAGCAACGATAGTATATTGCTTTCGACTTGTTGCTAAAATGGATTTTACCAACAATATAAATCATTTCTAAGCTAATATCGGCCGATCATTTTATGGTGCACGCCACAAGCAGTAAATGTAAACAACCCCACAATTAACACAAGTTCTACGTCAATTGCACAAAGTACTAATACGTCCATACATAGTTGGCTAGTCTATGATCTTTCCAAGATAACCCATCAAATACAGGTAGCTATAGTTAGGAATTAACAAAAGATTACAAATAAGCTACCATAATGTTTAGTAATGAATACCAAAAATGGGTTAAATGGATGACTTAGATAATTACTCCTGAGATGGCAAGTCAACTTGTTGCATGTTTAATGTCTTCAGGATTTGCCCAATGCTAGCTTTAAGACTAGCATTTTCCTTCTTCAATTCAGCGATTTCAGATTCTCTAGCTTTAAGACTAGCATTTTCCCTCTTCAATTCAGCGATTTCAGATTCATTGTTGCTTTCATTGTTGGATGAAGTGGATGCATGAAAAGTAGATTGCTTGGTGGAAGATGGTTTTACCTGCTTTTGTATGTTTTCAGCTTCTTCACTAAGCCCAAATCCATAAACAGTTTTTTGTGGATCACCAGTCACATTTACCCAAGCTTGGGCATCGAATGGAAGAGGAGCAGGAAGTGGTGGATTAGCATCAGTCGCAATCCCTTCATCACTTATCTCCACTTCAGATGTATTTTTTTCTTTGACTATGTCATGATACTTAGAATGAACGTTTTTTGCCCTTGTATCACACCATTCACCTTTACCTTTGTTTAGTTTATGCACCCTTTCAAAAAGCTGAATTTTCGTTGGGTCTATCCCTGTTTTATCCCTCTACAAAAAGTCAAAAGTAATAGTTAGTGTCAGTTAGTGTCAATGTACATAACCTTAGATAAATAGAAGGTTGATTCATATAGCCAAAAAAATAAATCTAGTGGCATATGCTACTGATATTATGTCCAACAGATTGTGATACATATTAGGGGTGTTATCGGGTAAACCCACTCAGTATAAAAGATTACAAATTTACCTACACCCAATTAACCCCGACAAAGTTCATTTGCCACCACTAAACTAAACCATAATAATGTCCATGCATTGCTAACTTGCACTACTAAAATTTGGTAAAGTACCATCTCTAGCGTCTTTAGTACTATTTGAAACACTAGGAATAATTAACAACCTGGATTGAAATCTCTGCATTATCCTGGCCAAGCATGTGATATATTATCAGCACAATGTGATACGAGGCCTACACCAAAATGTACTAAAAGCAATGTCCAAGTGGCATTTTTGTCATTTAGTTGCTACTTTATCAAATAGGTTTAATCAAGGGGCGATATGGTGTAGTTATATATAGTATGTAGTTTTGAAAGTTGAAGGCATCTCAAACTAAAGCTTCTCAAAACTTTGCAGTCATCATCTCACTGAATTACCTGTGAGATTTTTCTTTTGACTGTGCATGTGAGATGGCAACTGAAATTTATATTCCAGAATCTATTCTCTCAAAGGTTAGTGATCATAACTTTATATGCTAATTCTGTTTTTAGTTTAGCATCATCAGTAGTGAAAATAATAAAATTTGCATATTTGATACACATGATAATAATATTGTTGGATTCTTGTCATAGCATGAAATTATAAATTAATTGCATGAAAAGATAAGAGATTCCTATAAGAAGCATAAAGTTCCAACTTAGTTTAGATTCTTATCAGTCGGGTTAAAGGGTTATCGGGTTAATCGTTTCGAGTTGAGCCGGGTTTGAATTTTTAAAAGTGACCCATTACCCCGGCCCTATTTTCAGCACCTACTTTGTATAATGGACAGCAGTAACATATATATTGTATAATGGACTAGCAGCAGCAACAGGTAGCACATACCCACCCCATCCACCATTAAAAAATTACATGTACATACCATAATCTTACGATGTATCCCGAAGTTGGTAGAACCTACAGTGTGTCTTACATATGAGCTTGCACCAGCTTCAACCTCGGGCACCTTCTTCCTATTTTCAGCTCCTACTTTTGAACATTTCTGCCATTCTGGTTTCATCCAAGACTTCAGAATATCTTCCCAATCTTCTTGTTCAATATTATCAAGACAATACTCTGTCCAATTAGATGGGATCACACTGCCCGACTCTTTCTTACATTTGGCCCTAATAGTGTTCCAAGTACCTGAACAAAGACGTTGTGCCCTCTTTGTCCAAACATTCTTGCCCCATTTTGGATCTACTGGTTCGTCATACATATATCGATCCTACAGTTAAAATGAAACGTTTTCACTATACATATAAATTTAGTAATTAAAGATATTTAACGATAGTAAGTCTAAATAAATGTGACAACCTGAAAGCATTTGTACAAGTGTTCGACTAGAGTTTTATCAAGTTTGTGCCACTCGGTTTGTTTCCCATAAAAGTTTCCCTTGAAATCTTTAGAAATCATTCTCGGCACCTCTGGTTCCAAGTAGCTATACAAAATACAGCACATACGATAACTATTTACACGTGTCTCCGACTGAAAATAACAATTACATATATGATACTTACTTAAGACCATAAATGTGTATCACTTTCTGTTTAGACACAACTGCTGGGATGTTTTTGTTTAGGTATGCTCCCCTAGGTCCTCTTGGTTGTTGAGGTGAGTCTTGATCTATAAAAAAACAAATATATGCAGCTAATTTAAGATAAAGCTACTAAAAAGAATAGTTTTTTATAAAAGGATCAAACCTGCACTTGTGTTCTACCTCTTCAAATTCGGTTGATGGTAAAGTAATAACATCATCCAAATCAACATCTACCCCCACTAAAGTTGGTGACTGCATTTCATCTTCTTGGTAAAACCCTTCTTCTGTTGTGACAATTTCATCTTCTTCCACAATGTTAGACATAGTGTTGTAAGAGCTTCTTATTGTGGTCTTACATACCGCTAACCAATCAATTCGACTTCTCCTTCTTGAAGGATAAGTAGTGTAATATACTTGTTGAGCTTGTTCTACCAACACAAATGGATCGTTGCCACCGAGTTTTAACTTTGAATTGACATCTATTAGGCCATGTTTACAATCCACCATGACACCTTTTTCATTATCGTACCAATGGCATAGAAACAAAGTTACTCCATTGTTTCCAACATAATGCAATTGTACAACATTGAGTAGAATGCCAAAATAGTCTTTCTCAAATTCGTTGTAAGAACTCCCTTTAATATACACACCACTGTTCACTATAGTCTTGTTTTGACAATTGTCATTTGTGTGAAACTTGTATCTATTCACAAAACAACTATTGTAAAACGTTGCGTATCTGTTAGGGCCACTACAAAGGTTACGAATCTTTATATCAATTTCCATGTCTTGACAAACCTATCAAATACTTTTTATTAATATAAGGATTCACTCACTATATGGTTGTAATACAAACCAATCAAATATTCATTCTTTGTTTAACCCATTTGGAAAATTGCAAGTCACGTAACTGATCAAGTTCTCCATCTCCAATATTTGGATTATTGTCGATCATCAACTTATCAAATTCTCTGCATCATAAATTAAATGAGTTTTTGATTATTAAATACGCATTTGTATAATATATGTAAACAATGGTTGCATACATACTCTACAAATGGCATAATCTCTAAACAATTCAGAAGAACGCATCTTTCTGCAGCTTTGAAATCATCTTCATTTAGTAACATTTCTTTTGACTTTCCAAAAGGTCGACAAGCATAACGAAAGACATGAAGTTTAGTGTTGTCACCCACATAACCCCCATCATCATTCTGTTGAACACAAATTTAACTTTGTTTAAACATCAGGTTCAAAGTAAAGTGAGCAAAAGTTTGATGTTTCTTGAATGAGGTATGCCTCACATATCGAACCTTCAACGCGTGCTCTATTGCGAACCTTTTTCTTCATGTTCATCATACACGTGAGGGAAAAATGTGACGACTATAAGTATACTTAAAAGGACATCTTACAGATCAGATTTGTTTGGTTTTTAAATACCTCTCAAATGGGTAAATCCAACGATATTGCACCGGTCCACCCACTCTAGCTTCATACAACTATATAAACATGTCACCACATAATCAATCAAACAAAACAAATTGTAAGCTTGTAAATAAGAGAACTACTAACAAATTGTAAACATGTCACCACATTAAAATGCACAATTAAAAAAATTGAGTTGCATTTAGCCAAAATTGGGACACTCTAACATATTTAGGATAAGGTATACTAACTAAGAAAAGAATCACGTCAAATTGACATTTATTTAGGATAATTTATACTAGCCAAAATCCTAAAACTAATGAAACAAAAATTGACAGCAACCAAACCACATGGGGTGACCCTTGAGGTCCCGGGTTAAACCCTTGGGGAGAAAATTAATTCCCATGTGGCCGCGGAGGTTCACCTGCGATGACTCCGGGTAATCCAAAAGGGGTAGTCGCCCTGGGATTAGTCGGCTCGCAATGTCGAGTCGGAACCCAGGTAAAAAAAAGAAAAAAAAATTGACAGCAACCATAAAATATCACATACAAAATATTTAATAAAGAAATAAAATATAACATAAGTGATTGATTAAAAGTTCAACTAATTAGAAAGAAAGAAACCAACCTCCTTTTGATGACAATGAATCGAAATGGTCTCTTGGTGCAGTATTGGGTTTGAGATGAAAACTTTTGGGAAAGTTAGGTGGGAGGGCTGCAAAGAGTGAGAATGAAATATGTGACAACCCGTAATTTCAGGTTATTTTCCAAACCTCGACAAGTTACTATTCACAAATCACTATTTATCATTTTACTATTCATCATTTCTGAAGTCAGTTTGAGACTTTGAGATGTTTTCAAAAATTTCACTATTCACGAAACCATATTCATTCCCGGAGGGAAATCACTATTCATGGTTATCATTCATCATTACGTAAACTAGGTTTGCGGGTATTCAAATGCGCGTAACCAGTATGGTTTAGCTGCGTATTCATATATAATCAGTAACATCATCATCAATTTAGGTCATTTTAAGTTAAATGAGATATTGTTATTTTAAAAGCTAGCAAAACCCGGTTTAAGCGATCATTTGCATTTTTATCTATTCATGAACCGTGCTTGAAATTTCTATTTGTTATCATATTATTAGTATTCCATTATAATCTCCTATTATTCAAAAATTTCTATATTTCCCAATTTCTGTTTCATTTCACGATTTCGTCAAATTTTGGTAACAACTCGCGTTTAACGTACAATTAATTCAACCGACACTAGACTATGTCCAGTCCATACTTTTTATGCATCATTGGTTCCTTACAATTCTATTTTAAAAGTCATTGTTCACTTTTTCCATTTTACGTAAACCTTGCACCTTTTACGTCTTACGCGTTCTAAACCTTCGTTTTTGGATTTTAATTAAATTTGTACCCTCCGATGAACTCACCATCATCTAAAATAATAAAATAGGTCATGATAACAAGTTTTTATATTTTTAGAAGTTTTACAATTTTACGTTACCCGGTATTGCATTATGTGTCTTAAAACCCTACGTTTGAGTACCGGGAGCAATCTACACTACACAATACACTCTATAACCTAACAACTAATAAAAAACTGCATTAAACTCTCTAGTCCCTTGTTTTTGCCGCCCCACTAGCCACTTCACTCTACACTTGTCCTTAGCATGGACAAGTGTATACTCCTACCTTCCACAATACTTCTACCTTCCATAAGTCTCACCAAACTAACTCATTTACATGCAAAAAGCTCTAAAAATTATGCATCTCCTTCTTCTTTGTCGAGCCATATCAAGATCAAAACACAAAAATATTGTGTTGATTTCCATTAAAGATTTTGTGATCTTGATTTCTTGGATTTTCTTGGTTCTCTTGTTATTATTCTTGTTCTTCATTTTTTTGTAAGGAACCAACACTCATTTTTTCATTTCTCTACTGGTATTCATGTCATTTTATGTATTTTATATGCTGCATAAGTTATTTCTGCTTGATTATACTTGGTACATACTCTAAACCACTAGAAAACCCTAAAAGGACTTAACATGCAAAACAGTATTCTGATCAGGGGTAAAAATGGAATTAACTGTACCGATCAGTAGACTTTGGGCCTAAGGGAAAAATATGTAGTTGTAGATCTATGTTTTGTGGTCATTTTCCCGGGTGGTGATTCCCGTGACGATACCCGATGATTAAGATATGATTTTTTTGGTAAAAACAGTCAGATCTGGTGTACTGTTCCCATTCGGGGCAAAACTCAAGTTTTATAGCATAACTTTTTAAATATCAAATATGTAGCCTATTCTAGAGAAATAGGGCTATCATCTCCAATTTATTTCACCTTCATAGGATCTGTAGATTTAAAGATATGGCCTTTTTGGCAAGACATAAAACTCAGTCAATATCACCATTAGGACTGACTTATAAACAAAAATTATAAAAAGTGGCTATACTTAGATACTTTTGAGTAAACTTATATTTACAGTAAAGTAGGGACTTAGAGAAAACTAGGGATATAATGAACATAATTTTTCGACTTACGGTTTGAAAGTTATGAATTTTTGAAAGTGGACAAGTTATAAAAATTCCATCAGATTTGGATTAAAAGAAACGAAAAGATTAATAACTTGTATATTTGAACCTTGAGTTTTTATTTTGAACCACCAAAGATATTTTGGACCCTTAGACATAATTTGAACCTTTTGACTAAAAGTTGAACCCTTAGACTTAATTTGGACCCTTAAGACTTATTTTGGACTTAAGGACAAAATAGGATTAAAACTTGAAATTGGGTAAGAAATATATTTCATACTTGTAAATCATTTTAAAAGCCAAATTCAACCTTGGAAATTATTTAAACATTATGTACCAAGCATAATTGAAGTTACAACTTACATGGCATACAGAGATAAATGTATCATTATTTTTAGAGGCTAAGACACGCGCATATATATATATATGTTGCTTGTAGGATTCTCGCGGTTATTCCTTCATTATCTCACTTGATTGTTCACTTTGTTTTCGGTGAGTTCATGGCCCCTACTTTTACTTGTTTTGTAACTGTTTTGGGGGAGAATACATGCTCGTTTATATTTAAACTTTATGCTCGTTTTACATTTAAACTCACGGTTTGTTTTACAATTAAACACCATGCTTGTTTTACTTGTAATGTGACTGTCTTTTAAACATTATTAATTGTTTATATGGCGACATTGTCAGAATCGATTATATGGCGACATTGTCAGATTTATTTATATGGCGACATTGTCATGGCGACATTGTCAGATTGTTTATATGCGACATTGTCAGAATTGTTTAATGGCGGCATTGTTGCATTGATTAGATGGCGACATTTCCACACTTATCTTTATGGCGACATTTTCACACTTATCTTTATATAGCGACATTTTTCACACTTATCTTGAATCTTGGTCCATATATTACTTTTGTTTACATAAAAAAAAACTTATTTGGCATGGTTTGTAAACACAAGGTTGCTCTTGTATGGGGGGACTTGGGATTGGGTGGTTTCAATCCTTTGGGGGAAAATATTATTAAAACATTGATTTTGCACTAAACTCTATGAACTCCCAAAAACCTGTGTTGACACTTTAGAGTATTTTAGGTTTTAAGCAATTGCACACTACTGGGGTTTTGGCGGGCCCCTGCTGGTCATAAAGACTTGGTAAACTTTGGGAAAACCTTTTTAACTTATTTAAACCCTTTACCGCACTACTTTCATAATGAAAATTTTAAACCCTTTTGATTTTCAAATATATTCAAATGTTGTGGTGAAAAGTTTTTTTATTGTTTGGATCCAAATTTTTGAGTTGCCCCCAGCACGTTATGCTTCCGCTGAACCCTTTCTGGGGGTGGACATTTTGGTATTAGAGCTTTGGCTATAGAGACCTGGGGTTTTAAAACCTAGACTTCTACCTTCACGAAAATTAAACCCATGACCCCGCGTCCTGCCTCCCAATTGATCCTCATTTGTGGTTTGTTGCTGACATATTTGATGAGTTTGTATTTTATTACAGTAAATTATCCCCATCTTTATTGATTACTAAAATTTTTTTTCTTTAAGTTGCTTGCATACGTACAGTCCGGGTTACCCTTTTTTCCTCACGAAATCCCCCTTCGCCCCAATTTTGGGTCCTTGCCTTTGTCTTTTAAAGTCTTTAAATGTGAGGGAAATTTTATTTTTAAAACTGAGGTGAGTATTTCAAAATTTTGAACCCGGTGGAATATAGGTGGTCATCTATATTCGACCAGGAAGGGGACATAGGCTGACCACCAGTCCGACTCAGGTGAACTTTGCAATACGGGAATAGTTAAATAGAATATGTTCGTTGATTCCCCTTGATTTCTAAAAGTTTCAAATTCTGTGGTTTACACAACGTTGAAAGAACTTTCACATCTACATCCCCTCGTGAACCCCCCCCCTAAAGAGTCAGTAACCAAAACCAACCTAAGTTTTTTTTGGGGCGAGCCACTTTGGGCATCTATTTCAAAACCCTTTTAAAACCTCACTCTTCTTTCTTGTTTTGAAATCATCCCCCAAAAAGAAAACCATTTAAAACGATGACACCAGCGAGATCGGAAGCTTGTTCCCGTATTTTAGGCGCACTAGTGTTAAAGAGAGGCCGCAGGTGCGTGGATGCTGCAGCCATGCTAAAACCGTTTCTCAGGCAGAGACGGCAGAACAACCAGGCTTGTAAGGGGCTTAATGGGGAAAATGTAGTACATTTTTTAAAAGTGGTGCCCCCAAAAAATTAAAGGAATGAAGGACCCCTGCTATGTTCGTTGTTTGAAAAGACGAATTAAATTTCTTTTATGAAAAGGCCAAGGGGGACAAGGTTTTAAAATTTTTCTACAGTAACTTGTTAGGAAGCGTGTAGGGGGAAAATTTTTAAAAACCCCCGGGGGAAGGAAAAAAGCTCACAACACGGGGATGAATTCAAGAAATTTTTTAACTAATAAGTTTGTCCCGCACAGAAGAAAGAATTGGGGAAAAGGAGTTTTTTGAGCGTGACGCGGAAATGATATCGGGGCATATATCGGGGGTTAGGAGTTGGAACATTATGTCCGACTATGGTTCCAGATAATGAGAAGCTGTTAAAAATTTTCATTGGTGGATCCTCACAGCATCCGTGGGGTGTGATTTTGTGACCCACAAACATGGACGAGGCAATCGAGTTTAAAGTTATGACTCAGGTTTAAAGAAAGGAACGATGCAAACAACAACAACAACAACACAACCCTAATCGAAAAAACAACAACTCCCAACAACTACCAAAAACAACAACAAAACAACAACAAGGGGATTTGGGGGGAAAAAAAAAAAGAGGGCTGCTATAACCCCCAAACCAAAATGCAAGAATCGCCCCCTATGGCAGGTCCAGATGAAAAGAAAGGTTACCAAGGTACACTACCCAATTGCAACAAGTGTCAAAATCATCTAAACCCCGGACATTGTTAAACCATGTGGAAAATAAGAAGTTGGTCTGGACTAGGGAAAGCCAGTTTTTCCAATCATTGGGAAATCAGAAACCTCCAGTGACATGTTTTGGCTGTGGGAGTAGGACTTAAGGTGATGAATCAAAAAAGTTTTTATTATTATTTATTATTAATTTGACTTTTTTTTATATATTATGTTGAGGATGAATTTAAAAACGTTTACTTTTTTAATTTCGGGTAAAAACAGCATTTGGTAAAACTTGGCGATTTTGGACTAATAAGGACAAAACGTGCATAAAAGGAAGAGCCCTACTGTAATGAAGAAGATAAAAGACTATCTGCTCCGATGTCCGCATCTCACTATCAACATGCGCCGCATCTTATCAAGATATCACCAGATACATCCAAATACAAGAAGGACATGCGCCGCATTAATCAAGAGTTACGCCGCATCCGGCGGTGTACGAATATTCCTGAAAAATTAAATCTTGGACCCCACCGAAGTTAAAAGTACATGCGCCGCATTATTTAAGTAGATGCGCCGCACTTTCCTCAGACAAAAACTATAAATACCCCGTAGACCAGACGCATTAAAGAGATTGGGTTCGGAATTCGGAAGTTCGAAAACCTAAAGCCCGAAAGAAGAAAAAGGAACGAATTCATCAAGAAGGCAGCACAAGACACACCCAAATCGAAGATACAAAGCTGTAAGAAGGTGCTGCATGTATTTAATTCATTAAGTATTTTTTGTTTATTGTTTAGCAAACTTTAATTCATCAGGATTGGTGGCTTGTGAATGTACAACGGAAGATTGCACTCCCTTTAATACTTTCTTTCCCCATCAATTAAAGTTTTTTATGTTGATGTCTTTGGGTTTTACTACTTATTAGTGCATTTGACCACCTCTTTTTATTAGTGGCTGGGGGGCACCCGACTGCGGGACAAGGTTGGCCCCCCACGGTTTTTTTCTAAATTGATCACTTGGAATAACTTTTAGACATAAGTCTCATTAAGGGTTTACTCCCGAAAAAGAATAGGCCCAACGAGAAAGGGTAAATTACATACATTTTCAATAAAGCTATCAATAAAACAAGTGACAAACTACTTAATCATAAGGACGCCCTTTATTGTCTCTAGTATCTACTTGTACTTGTGGCACTTGCTGATCGTCCCCTATTTGTTTTTTTATTAAAATTTAATTGCAAACAAAACTGTGCCGTCTCTCAGGCTAAACCCCCTTGCGTTAGGATTTTAAAAAATACTGATTAGATTAACGAGATTATACGTTCCCCTCTTAGTGATCGACACTCTACTTACCATTACTTCATACTGACCGGGTACACTGTCTTTTAAGTGTGTGTGTTATTGTAGTCGGCTAAAAAATAATTTAAAACTTAGTAGGCATTAAAACTGCTAAACCGCAACGACACATCACGCGCATCAAGTTTTTGGCGCCGCTGCCGGGGATTGAATTTTTTATTTTATGTTAATTTGATTAGTATTTTAATTAGGTTTTTTTTTTTATTAGATTAAATTGCATCATTGTACTATTTTGCATATTTGTTGTATTGTGTGCATTTGTTTTCTTTTATTTTGCTTTTTTTTTTTTTGTTCGTGTGTTTTATTTTTTTTTCGTTTTTTTTTTGTGTTTCTGCTATCGTTGTACGTGCTAAATCAAACGATAGGCGCATCTGATCTCTCAGATACGGCGTATTGCGTTAATTTTTTTTTAATACAACCGTTTAATTAATTCGATACGACGTTTCTTTTCCCCAAAACGGCTATCTGTTTTTAATAAAAAAATTTTTTTCTAAGCGATAAAGTAATACGACGCATCTGCTTTTGTAGATACGGCGTATCTGTTTTGATAAAAATTTTTTTAAACATTAACGCCTACGCCCGCTCTTCTTTTTGAAGATACGGCGTATCTATTATTTTAATTAAAAACAGTTTGCGAATTATTAAACAAAATACGGCGTATCGTTTTCCCCGTCGATACGGCGCATTTACTGAATCAAAAATCTTTTATTTTTAACGTAACGAAAATACGGCGCATTAACTTTTTGTTAATAGACGAAAATAATTTGTTTTAAAAATATTGATTTTGATATTTCTTTGATCGGTCCGCTACTCTCGTGTGCAATTTTTATTTTCAGGATAAATGATGACTCAAGCATCACCAATAGGATTACATTCTGAAAAACCAAACCATGAGACCTAGTTTAAGTGACCGAACATAAGACGGGAAGAGTGGAGGAAAATCAGTATGGTAACATTGAACTTCTTTAATTCTTGAAAATAGAATCCCAGGGAAACTCTACGATAATCAACTCCCAAAGGAAAGTTCTCTACAACTATGATCTCGTTTTATTATCCTTTTTTATACGTCTGATTCAATCGTAATCTTAATTTTGTTGCCAAAAACATATTTGTTCCTACCCCCGGAAAAATCCTTATCCACTAAACAATAAGATTACGATTATTAATGAAACTTTATGCCTATACTCTTTTTTTGAATTCACTATAGGTGTGCCGTTTTTACCCAAATTTGATGTATAAGGAACTTGTTGCGGAGGCCAAGGACTTCTTCATTTAAATTTCGTTAACTAACATAGAGTAACGGCGGATCAAAATATCCGAACGCCCTATCCTGACCAACTAGGACTTATTGACTAGTCAACGGAATTAACTAGATACGGCGCATCCCAATTTTCTAATACGGCGCATCATGTCGCCTTAAAAAACACGAAATCCCCGCATAAATACACACAGTTAAGAACACGCACTAAAATTTACTCAAAATCCGATCATCTTTCTTCAATCCGCCTTTAATCCGAGCATTAAAACGTTCTCCTAATCACAAAAACTAAGGTAATTGTTACATTTCGATTTAATTTTTGATTAATACGAAAATTAGGGATTATTGGATTGAATCGATTCGCGCTTAAACATTATGGATATGATTAGAACTTGGAATTAATTATTTCCCCTAATTTAATTTTTAGATTTGGACATCGAATTTGGCACTAATTGAATCGACCAAAATTTAGGTTTTGGGTTTTTTTAATATTTAGCGGGAAGGTTAATTAGCTGTGGTTGATTGAACGATAAAGGAGAATATTATACTGTGATATTTTGTGGAAGTTTTCGTCACGGATACGGATTCTTGAAAAACGGGCCTAACCCTTTATTTTATGCTGAAAATGCTTTTAATGCGGGGGCATCTGGTTTGATTTAAAGCGGGGGTAACGACCTATTCAAAATTGCTAAAATTTTAGATACGCCGTATTGATTAATCTAGATACGAAAGCACTCAATACCCGTATTCCTTTATTGCCCCGCATCCCCTTTTACTTTATACAGATACGCCGCATTGATTTAATCAAAACGCCGCATTTTTCCTGACTTACAGACTGTTTTCTGACTGGAATGTTTATTGCAGATGGAGTTACCTGAGCCCGCACGTAGACACCCGTGGCTTCGTTTTGAAACGATGGGACTAGCACAGGGTGTTGTTGATGATTATATGACTAAGCTCAGAAAGTTTTACCAGAGGAAAGTATTCATTGTTCCGGTTTTGAATTTTGATAGCATCAACAATTTTGGGCGAGGGAAACGCTGCTAAAAGGGGTTGAGAACTGGTTGGAATGATATACAAAGATGGGGAGGGGCGTTTTTTTTCAGGGTCCTACGCCTGGGAAAGGTTGTTCAGGATAGAGGAACCGTTAATTAAGGTTTTGATGTTGGAGTTTTTCTGCACTTTACACTATAGGGAGACTGATCTCGGTCTCGACACCGTTTGACACTCTAGTATTCAGATTGGGTGGTTTTGAGAGAAGGATGTCTATGGGACAGTTTATACTTGCTCTTGGGTTGCATACTACACAGAGATGGCATCTCCTGGTTTTACTGATTATTGGGCTAACAGCTTAAGAGTTGTTTCAGATCGTGGGGAGTTGGGAGATTACTGGGTTGAGATTTCATCTGGAGGTGATTCTACCTCCACCACTCCCTCGTACACACTGATTAAGAGCCCGATGAGGAGGCTTTGTCATCGCCTGATTGCCCTGACTATTGCCGGAAGGGGACAATCCCCTGAGAAGGTAACTACTTTGGATCTTTTTCTCTTGCGGAGCATGGACGGGGGGGCTGTGGTGAACATCCCTCACTTCTTAGCACATTATTTACACCGAGTTGCTCCAGGGAGAGATGGTAGGAGCCAGATGACTGGGGGCCATTTTGTCTCTCGTCTTGCTAGGCATTTTGGGATATTAGGTGATGAGATTCCCGGTGATCTTCCAGTTGATGTTGCTAGATTGCCTAGTATGATGCGGATTATCTTGCGACTAGGCTTGGGATGTGTGAAGAGATGATTGATGGGTACTTCTGGGCACCACTTGGACCACCTAGGCCTGCTGAGCCAGAGCAGGGGGATGCTCAGCAGCCCCGGCTGCTGCTCCTGCTCAGGAGGAGGTACATGCACCAGCACCAGCTCCCCGCAATATTGGACAGAGAGTCGAGAGAGTGGAGCTGGAGGTTAGGTCATTGAGGGAGGCTCTGGAGGCGCAGAGAATTGAGCTCGCTGGAATGAGGAGAGATACGAGTTGGCTGGTCGACGGTGTCATGTAGGTTGATGGCTCTTAATGGGGTCAGCCACAACCTCCCGACGGTGCTATGTGAGAGGGATTATCAGATACGAGCGCAGGGTCCGCCCCAGGACAGACGGAGCTAGCACTTCAGGGGCCCAATCAGATGACGTGACTCCTGACCAGCCCATGGATTGACTACCTTTGCATTTTCATTATGGACACGTTTTCCCGTACATTACTTATATTAATTTTTGGATTGTACTGACAACTATTCTCATGTTTATATTTAATGTTTCAGTTATGTTTCTTGTTATATTTTGACGAAGACTGGCATTAAGTTCAGCACGAGAGTACGAGAGACGTATGAGATTAAACCGTGGAACAAGTCGTTTTTGCAACAGACTGTTAACAGTCTGTTTGGTTACTACATGCGCCGTATCTGCTTAAACAGATGCGACGCATCCTATCCTTTATTTTGTTTTATTTTCATCCAGGCCGCACGAAGATACGGGCCCTCTCAATCCTGAGATGCGACGCATCCTCTGCAATGGTCATATCTTATTTTATTTTTCTTTCATTTTTTATTTTTCGACTTTAAAACTATTTATCAGTTTATTTTAATGCGGCGCATCCCTGGTTAAGGATGCGGCGCATCTTTATTCTGATCCGTATTTATTCCAGGCTCGATACGGCGTATCTTCTTCAATAAGATACGGCGCATCGACTGACCTGATGATTTTCAGTTTTAATTTTTAAGTTTTATTTTTCCTAACTACTAATGTATTATGCAAGTTGAACCTTTCTTATCTTAGGTGTGTTTTAAAGTGTTGGTGGTATTATAGTTTCTGGATTTTCTGTGGATAAATCAAGTATTTAAGCTTTTAACGTTCTAATCCCAAGAAGTTGATTTTTTTCTCTTACACTAATGGAGGATCATACCGAGCAAATCTCAGGGGAGTTTTTCCGTTCTAATTCTTTTTATTTCCAGTTTTTAACCTTTTATACAAACAACGAGGACGTTGTTTAACTTAAGTGGGGGGATAGGAGAATTAGAACACTTAACAATTACTTGGGCCTAAACTTTTTCAAAAATTATGCTTAAAATGTGCTTAATATATCAAACTTAAAATTTTTTAGCATGTTTTTGTTTAAGATCTAAGTTACATAACTGCACACAAGACGTTATTTTCAAAAATTGTGATTTTTCCAAATTCACAAATCTATGAGTGTGCCGGTGACTTGTAAACTTTAGAACTTGGCTTGTATACTATTCGAGACCACCATAATGAGTATTATTTATTTAATTGGAATGACTTGTCTAAATTGGTAAAATTCTAGGATTACACCAAATAGCCTTTATATGTTATGTGTTATTAACTAGCTACACTGGTTAGTTAACCCCCGTATAAACCCTTTTGTTACTCTCATTTTTAAGAGTAAGATACCCCTAGAAAAACACTCAGAGCCATTCTTTCGTTTCTTACACCTATTTTAAAATGTTTCGTTACACCTTACACCTTAGCCTACCCTGTTAGATTAGAATCCGTGGTTGGTTAATTGCTATAGGCAGAGTGTGTTTCCTTACATTACCTGTGTTCGCGTGCGTAAATTCATTATATATGGTTAGGTCGGGAAATTGCACAATGCAAATTGGAGTGAAAGTAAATATTGTATATTTTTGAGTTTATTTTTCGTGTGTTTACTATTTTTCACTATTACCATTATTTCTGAAAGTATGAAAAGTATGAATAAAAATTATCCGGAAAGAAAGTTGTAGTGATTGGTGAAATTTTACACATCTATGTTTATTTTTCAAGTAAAAAAAAAAAAAAAAAAAAAAAAAAAAAAAAAAAAAAAATCGAAAAAAAAAAATAAGAAAAGAAAAGAAAAAAAGAAAGAGTTGGATGTTTATTTTAAGCCAACGATGTAAAGTTATGTAAGTGGTCGATATCACCACTATTTGTTGTATTTATCTATGGATTGAAGGGGGAATTGGCAGTTATGGGAATGCCAATTAAGGATTATTCTTTGATTAAGATTTTGTTGAGTATAATTCGTGTCTACCTAAAGCGTGTGTTTTCAAGTGTTAAAGCGGAGTTATTCAATGATATGAGTCTTATTCATGGGATGGTTGGGATAGTGATTAACCACACTTAGGATTTTAATTTATTTGTTTTGTTTATTTTTATTTTTATTTTTACACCAATTTATATCCCAAATGTTATCCATCCCCGTATGTTCTTTATCCAACCGAACCTTTGATTTATTGAGATTAGGGATTTGAGCAATCTTAAGTATCGTAGTCGTGGATTCGGCTATGTATTTATGATTTGTCGCCCTTTTTGATATATTATTATTGGTGAAGTTTGGACCTATCTTTAGCCTATTCGAGTTAAGGATTTGAGCAATTGCAAGTATCGTGTTCGTGGATTCGATCATGTATTTGTGATTTTGTCGCCTTTTTGGAATTTGAGATCGATAGTGAAATAAGAATAATTAAACCCTTAAGCCTAAAAACCCTTTTTACCGCTTTAGAACTTGTTATTCCTTAGCTTTAGTGGTGGAGATGTGTATACTTGCCAAGCTTATGATAGAATATTCGTCGCGACTGGACAGTTAAACGATTAGATTTGCTTTTATCGACTTATTTTATTTTACTTCTAATTCGTTAAGTGTTTTAGTTGTGTGATTACGAAATAAACGAATACATGCTTAAATATAAAAATAAATCCTAACATTCTTTTAGGATACATTTTCATGAGATTTAATCTAAGGTTTACTTGGGGACAAGTAAAGTTCAAGTGGGGGGATATTTGATGAACTCAAATAAGTACATTTTATTACTATCATTTATCCTATTAATTTGACTTGTTTTACTATATTATGTATGAGGATTGATACTTAATCGTTTACTTTTGTAATTCTCAGGTAAAAACAAGCATTTGGTGAAACTTGGCGATTTTGGACTAATAATGGAGCAAAACGTGCATAAAGTGAAGAGTCTACTGTAATGAAGAAGATCAAGACTAATCTGCTCCAGATGCGCCGCATCTCACTATCAACATGCGCCGCATCTCTATCAAGATATCACCAGATACGATCCAAGATACAAGAGGACATGCGCCGCATCTAATCAAGAGTTACGCCGCATCTTCTGGCGGTGTACGAATATTCCTGAATATTATAATCTTGGACCCACGCGAAGTTAAGTACATGCGTGCATCTACTTAAGTAGATGCGCCGCATCTTCCCTCAGACACAAACTATAAATACCCCGTAGACCAGACGCATTAAAGAGATTGGAGATTCGGAGATTCGGAAGTTCGAAAACCTAAAGACCGAACAGAAGAGAAGGACGAATTCAGTCAAGAAGGCAGCACAAGACACACCCAAATCTAAGATACAAGAGCTGTAAGAAGGTGCTGCATGTATTTAATTCATTAAGTAGTTTTGTTTTATTGTTTTAGCAAACTTTAATTCATCAGGATTGGTGGCTTGTGTAATGTGACAACGGAAAGATTGCACTCCCTTTAATACTTGCTTTCCCATCAATTAAAGTTTATATGTTGATGTCTTTGGTTACTACTTATTAGTGCATTGACCACCTCTGTGTTTATTAGTGGCTTGCGGGCACCCGACTGCGGGACAAGGTGTGGCTCCCACGGTTGTTTCTAAATTGATCACTTAGGAATAACTTTTAGACATAAGTCGTCATTAAGGGTTTTACTCGCCGATAAGAATAGGGACCAACGAGAAAGGGTTAATTACATACACTTCATATAAAGCTATCAATAAAACAAGTGACAAACTACTTAATCATAAGGACAGCCCTCTTATTGTCTCTAGTATCTATCTGTGTACGTGTGTGCTACTTGCTGATTCGTGCCTATTTGTTTATTTTATTATTTAATTGCAAACAAAACTGTGCCAGTCTCTCAGGCTGAAACCCCCTTGCGTTAGGATATTAAAATACTGATTAGATTAACGAGATTATACGTTCCACTCTTAGTGATCGACACTCTACTTACCATTATCTTCATACTGACCGGGGTACACTGCTCGTTAAGTGTGTGTGTTATTGATAAGTCGGCTAAATATAAATTTAAAACTTGAGTAGGCATTAAAACTGCTAAACCGCAACGACACATCACGCGCATCAACAGGAATGAATGTCCAAAACAAGGAAATCAAGTGAACGGGAACCAAGGTGGAATAGCTCGTGGTAGAGCCTAGGTCATCGGAGGAGGGAATTGTCAGCACATCAACAACGTTGAGGACGACAGCAATGTTCATGAACCAAGAACTTCTGCCTAAAAAATAACGGAAACCTAAAACTCCCTAGTGTTGTATTTCTTTTGCGCTTCACTTTAAGTTCTATCGTATGAACTTCATGTACTATTACGATTTCCGATCTAATGAATGTTTTATCTTTTATCACCGCAATGCGACTCAATTATCCACATTTCTTCACCGAGTCCACTTCAGAGGCCAACACGAACTGAATTCAGGGACTGAATTCCTTTAACGGGTGGAGACTGTGACACCCGTAATTTCAGGTTATTTTCCAAACCTCGACAAGTTACTATTTACCAATCACTATTTATCATTTTACTATTCATCATTTCTGAAGTCAGTTTGAGACTTTGAGATGTTTTCAAAAATTTCACTATTCACGAAACCCTATTCATTCCCGGAGGGAAATCACTATTCATGGTTATCATTCATCATTACGTAAACTAGGTTTACAGGTATTCAAATGCGCGTAACCAGTATGGTTTAGCTGCGTATTCATGTATAATCAGTAACATCATCATCAATTTAGGTCATTTTAAGTTAAATGAGATATTTTTATAAAATATCATCCTTGTGGCATTTATTCTTACAAGCTATGCATAAATAGTACCCGGTTTAGCGATCATTTGCATTTTTATCTATTCATGAACCGTGCTTGAAATTTCTATTTGTTATCATGTTATCAGTATTCCATTATAATCTCCTATTATTCAAAAATTTCTATATTTCCCAATTTCTGTTTCATTTCACGATTTCGTCAAATTTTGGTAACAACTCGCGTTTAACATACAATTAATTCAACCGACACTAGACTATGTCCAGTCCATACTTTTTATGCATCATTGGTTCCTTACAATTCTATTTTAAAAGTCACTGTTCACTTTTTCCATTTTACGTAAACCTTGCACCTTTTACGTCTTACGCGTTCTAAACCTTCGTTTTTGGATTTTAATTAAATTTGTACCCTCCTATGAACTCACCACTCATCTAAAATAATAAAATAGGTCATGATAACAAGTTTTTATATTTTTAGAAGTTTTACAATTTTACGTTACCCGGTATTGGATTATGTTCTTAAAAACCCTACGTTTGAGTACCGGGAGCAATCTACACTACACAATACACTCTATAACCTAACAACTAATAAAAAACTGCATTAAACTCTCTAGTCCCTTGTTTTTGCCGCCCCACTAGCCACTTCACTCTACACTTGTCCTTAGCATGGACAAGTGTATACTCCTACCTTCCACAATACTTCTACCTTCCATAAGTCTCACCAAACTAACTCATTTACATGCAAAAAGCTCTAAAAAATCTTCATCTCCTTCTTCTTTGTCGAGCCATATCAAGATCAAAACACAAAAATATAGTGTTGTTTTCCATTAAAGATTTGGTGTTCATGATTTCTTGGATTTTCTTGGTTCTCTTGTTATTATTCTTGTTCTTCATCTTTTGTAAGGAACCAACACTCATCTTTTTATTTCTCTACTGGTATTCATGTCATTTTATGTATTTTATATGCTACATAAGTTATTTATGCTTGATTATACTTGGTACATACTCTAAACCACTAGAAAACCCTAAAAGGACTTAACATGCAAAACAGTATTCTGATCAGGGGTAAAAATGGAATTAACTGTACTGATTAGTAGACTTTGGGCCTAAGGGAAAAATATGTAGTTGTAGATCTATGTTTTTTGGTCATTTTCCCGGGTGGTGATTCCCGTGACGATACCCGATGATTAAGATATGATTTTTTTGGTAAAAACAGTCAGATCTGGTGTACTGTTCCCATTCGGGGCAAAACTCAAGTTTTATTGCATAACTTTTTAAATATAAAATATGTAGCCTGTTCTACAGAAATAGGGCTATCATCTCCAATTGATTTCACCTTCATAGGATCTGTAGATTTCAAGATATGGCCTTTTTGGCAAGACATAAAACTCAGTCAATATCACCATTAGGACTGACTTGTAAACAAAAATTATAAAAAGTGGTTATACTTGGATACTTTTGAGTAAACTTATTTTTAAAGTAAAGTAGGGACTTAGAGGAAACTAGGGATATAAAGAAAATAATTTTTCGACTTACGGTTTGCAAGTTATGAATTTTTGAAAGTGGACAAGTTATAAAAATTCCATCAGATTTGGATTAAAAGATACGAAAAGATTAATAACTTGTATATTTGAACCTTGAGTTTTTATTTTGAACCACCAAAGATATTTTGGACCCTTAGAAATAATTTGAACCTTTTGACTAACAGTTGAACCCTTAGACTTAATTTGGACCCTTAAGACTTATTTTGGACTTAAGGACAAAATATGATTAAAACTTGAAATTGGGTAGGAAATATATTTCATACTTGTAAATCATTTTTTAAAAGCCAAAATCAACATTGGAAATTATTTAAACGTTATGTACCAAGCATAATTGAAGTTACAACTTACATGACATATAGAGATAAATGTATCATTATTTTTAGAGGCTAAGACACGCGTATATATATATATTATATATTATATATATATATATATATATATATATATATTATATATATATATATATTATATATATATATGTATATATATATATATATGTATATATATATATATATATATATTTTATATATATATATATATATATATATATATATATATATATATATATAGGTTGCTTGTAGGATTCTCGCGGTTATTCCTTCATTATCTCACTTGATTGTGCACTTTGTTTTCGGTGAGTTCATGGCCCCTACTTTTACTTGTTTTGTAACTGTTTTGGGGGAGAATACATGCTCGTTTATATTTAAACTTTATGCTCGTTTTACATTTAAACTCACTGTTCGTTTTACAATTAAACACCATGCTTGTTTTACTTGTAATGTGACTTGTCTTTTAAACATTATTAATTGTTTATATGGTGACATTGTCAGAATCGATTATATGGCGACATTGTCATATTTATTTATATGACGACATTGTCAGAATTGTTTATATGGCGACATTGTCAGAATTGTTTATACGGCGACATTGTCAGAATTGTTTATATGGCGACATTGTCAGCATTGATTAGATGGCGACATTTCCACACTTATCTTTATATGGCGACATTTTCACACTTATCTTTATATAGCGATATTGTCACACTTATCTTTGAATCTTGGTCCATATATTACTTTTGTTTACATAAACCAAAACTTATTTGGCAGTGGGTTGTAAACACACAGGTTGCAAGTCTTGTATGGGCGGGACTTGGGACTGGGTGGATTTACAATGCCTTTGCTGGGAAATCATTATTCATATACATTGCATTTTGCACTAAACTCTATGAACTCACCAACCTCGTGTTGACACTTTAGCATGTATTTTCAGGTATTAAGCAATTGCACACTACTGGAGGCTTTTGGCAGGGCATGGCATGGTCATAGAAGACTCTGATAAACATTTGGGACCGTTTAACTTATTTAAAGGCCTATTACCGCACTACTTTTCATAATGTAAATTTAACACTTCTGATTTCTCAAATATATTCTAAATGATTGTGGTGAAAACCGTTCTTTGTACTTGTGTTGTGATACTAATTGAGTTGCACCCCTGCGACGTGTATGCTTCCGCTGAACCCAGTTTCTGGGGGTATGACAAAATATTAGAAGGTTTTAGGTCAATGTATCTTTGGGGGGGAATTGTTTTTGGTATGGAGGGACTTTTAATTTCAGGAATAAATTTTACTTTGGTTTGAACCAATTACAAAAAAATTATAAATTTTACTTTCGGTAATAAATTTTACTTTGTCCCGATCTTGGGCACTACTTGCACTACTTTTTTTTTTTTATCTTTGTTGGTAAAGTTCGTTGGCAAAGTCGTTGGGAAAGTAGTAATTTACCAACGAATCAATGATTGTTGCTGAAATTTCATTGGTGCTGCCATGATTTCTACTAGTCGTCACATACAATTAAGCATAAAGTGGCAAAACGTGTTAATAAGTGTGACCATATGCTGTTTGATGTGAAGAAATGTGTATTTTGTGTGACTATTGTTCATCCAATGGCCACATGAATTTTTAGTTTGTGTGGCATTTTGTAATATTTAGTCACACAAAGGATGTTTTTTGGGTGTATTTAGTCACATACAATTAAGCATAAAGTGACCAAAAGTGTTAATAAGTGTGACCATATGCTGTTTAAAGTGAAAAAATATTTATTTTTTATGACTATTGATCATCCAATTGTCACATGATTTTTATGTTTGTGTGGCCTTTTGTTATATTTAGTCACACAAAGCATTTTTTTTTTGGTATTTAGTCACATACAATTAAGTAAAAAGTGGCCAAAAGTGTTCATAAGTGTGACCATATACTGTTTAAAGTGAAGAAATGTGTATTTTGCGTGACTATTGTTCATCCAATGGTCACATGAATTTTTAGTTTATATGGCGTTTTGTAATATTTAGTCACACATCGAATTAAACAAAGAGTGACCAATAATGTTGATAAGCGTGACCATATTATGTGAGTGCATCTTTTAGTCACAGAGTTACTACTGCTAGTACTAAGTTAGTACTGCTGGAGCAGAGTTACTACTGCTAGTACTAAGTTAGTCCTGCTGAAGCAGAGTTACTACTGCTAGTACTATGTTAGTGCTGCTGGAATAAGTATATATATATATATATATATATATGTATATAACAAAATTAAAAACAAAAAGAAATTTCAAATTGAATAAAACTCGAATGTATATAACTGAACAAAATATACAATTGTAATGTCGTACATAATCAAATTCTCAAGTACCATAATTTAAAGCCTTTTGACTCTTCGCCTTCGTAGCTTGCAATTGCCTTTGCATGGCTTCAATAGAGACATAATTTTTGCGCTTCGATGGTATTTTTGGTCCAGAATTGTTCTCAGTAATCTTTTGTATCGTAGTTGGTGGTGTAACATGTAGTAAACAAAAGACGCTTGTATCAAACATTGAATTAAATATAAAGAATTATATATATGTAGGTTTAAAAAACACATGTATGTACCTCCTCTTCAAGAATAACTTGATCCTTTGGCCATGCAAAGAAATCACCTACGCCCTCCTTAACTGTTTTTAACCCATTATTTCCTACGTCCGGTATGCATGCTGCATCCACTAACGATGAATCAATTGACACTCTGTAGCAATCATTTGGAAGTGCTTGGTTATGCAGCATTTGTTTTCTATGAGACTTGTATACGGTACCCAAAGCAACAATATTTGATTTCTTTAAGTGCCACAGTTTGCCCTTAAATGGCTAAAAAAAAGAATTTTTGCATGTATATATCAGAAATTATTCAAACAAAAGAATAACAAGAAACATGTTGAAATACATATTGTTGGTAGTGCTTGTGTTGGAGACACATTTTGTTGCGATTGGGAATCTGGAGACCCATTTTGTGGTGACTTAGGCGTTTTCTTAGGTCCGACAGTTTTAACAGGTTCCTATATGTATATATAAAACACATTACATTATTTAAACAAAAGAATAACAAGAAACATGTTGAAATACATACTGTTGGTAGTCCTTGTGTTAGAGACACATTTCCTTGTGATTGGGAATCTGTAGACCCGTTTCGTCGTGACTTAGGCATTTTCTTAGGTCTGACAGTTTTAACAGGTTCCTATATGTATATATAAAACACGGTACATTAGTCATGTATGTAAAATTCAAAAATCAAAGGGGGATTTTTTATTACTTACCATTGTTTCCATTACCTTTTCCGAAGTTACCAGCGCATTAGACTTCTTCTGAATTCTCGCATCTTTATCACGTACAACATCACTTGACTGAGTTTCGTCCACCTCATAAGGGCTGCTATCTATATTATCAATGGCCATTGGAGTCACCTGCAATATAAATTAAGAAATACATTGACTCATCAGTTTATGTTCAATGCCTGCTATCATTAGCATCAGTGGTGTTAACATTAGAAAATGAAATTGTTAACAACATAAAAAATTGCTTACATCTGAGGCTACTGGAAATTGAGATGAAAAATTTAACTGAACCCCTTGTTTACTCAACTGTTCCATCAGTTGACTAAGTATTTCCTTTGTTTCTGTCATCTCATTGGACAATTTCTTGACCAATACATCTTTTTCTGTCATCTCGGTGGACAATTTCTTGACCAATAAATCTTTTTGTTGACGCTCGCGTCTCTCATTATCAAGTTGAGTTTGAAGTAACTTAATTCTTTCATCAGTTTCTTGTTTGCTTTGAGGAATACCAAAATACCTTTTGTATGTAACTCCACTTCCCACTCCTCTTGCATAACTCCCTTTTCCTTACCAAACACAACTGTCATGGCATCAGTGCCATTATCAAGATTCAAGGTTCCTTCCTTGATCTTGTCATCAACTTCTTTCTGCAATAAAAATGTGGGAAATGTTAGGATTAAAAGTCTTCTTGATGCTGTTAGAGTAACTGTTGCTCATATTTATGTTAATGCTGCTCAGCTGGAGTTAGTGCTGCTCATGAACTTCGATGAAAAATATGCCAAGTGTTTACTACTGCTAGTACACAGTTACTGCTGCTAGTACACAGTTAATACTTGTTGTTCCCTTAACACGCTTAGAGTTAACTAGAAAGTTAATCTATTTGTGTTTATGACTAATACAATGTAATGATTCTTTCTATCAGTTAATGAAACGTAAATGTAAAAAACACAAAGTATTTTTCAACGTTTAAATTCTTATTAGAAATGAATCAAAGAATCTATTACCCAAGTGTTTTGCGGAAGAAACACTTGGGATTGAATAGACAAGGTATGGTGTCTCCAATATAAACTCAAGCTATGCTTAAGTGGTAACAATATGCCTCACTGAGCTATCTCAGGGACTGGTTACTCTTTGTAGGAGAGAAGTTGTTTTGCAAAAGTCTAAGGCTTTCAATGTACAAAACACACTTAACTTCTCTCCTTCTGAACCTATTTATACACAAGTATAAAAGAGTAAAAGTGATTAAAATACTTCAACTTGTTGAGGAAGCGTGTCTGACGATTACAACAGTAATTGTCATTTCCAAGAACCAATAGGAAGGGACTAAAAGTCTTTAGGAGTGTTTGGTCTGACACTCCATGACTTTTAGCCGTCTATGGGAAGGTTGGTATCTGACAAGATAAGAGTGTTTGGTCTGACATTCTTATCTTCTCAAATACTTCCCACTTATTCCCGCCTTTATTTCAGGCGTTGGTTTCTTCAGTCTTCAATCACTTATTGTTGTTGAGGAGACTGGGGTTCATTGAGTTCTTGTCCAACACTCACTGAACCATCATCTTCTTCTTTGGCTTAAGTCCTACTCAGGGAGTACCGCCTACCTGAGTAGTGAATCCTTCTTCTTGAATTTGCCTTAAGCATCCTGAAGATGACTCACTGAGTGACTGTTCACTCAGTGACTTGAATTGTTCTCGGTTTAATTAACACTTAGTTAATTTGTGTCCAAATCTTGTTTTAACGACTCTTGGGTACCGAAGGACCCAACAATCTCCCCCTATTTGGATATAAATTATGCTTTAAGTGTTTTTGATCAGTTATGAGCGAGCTAATGACTTCTGCTCATACTGAATGTACTAGAAAGTAAATAAGGACACTGAAATAATAAAAACATCATCTTATTAATATTATTACAAGTCCTAACAAAACTATACATAGTACAGGGATAGTGGTGTTGGCGGATTCAGTCAAACTTATACCCTAAGGCTTCAAGCTTTGGCTTCTTGGACTCAAGCTCATGCTGATCAGGATGCTCTTGAATCTTTGTTCTCAGGTCTTGACAGAACCTCACATTCTTAGGAGTCTTGATAGGTGAGGCCATCATGAGGAAACCCAGCATTGCCTTGATTCCTGATTGGTCAATGTCACTCCATCTTTGGAAGGCTGGGTCTCCAAACTCATCAGTGAAGAACAAACCTCTTTCAGGTTGTTCGATGACCAAGTTGTTCCTGAATGGAACTCCTTCAGGGAGGGCTCTGTTGCAATCCAGACCAGGGACCTTGATCTCAGGCTCAGCTTCAATCTTCTTTCTCTTTCTTGAGGAAGACTGAGAGGGTGCAGGTGGTTGTTGGGCTGAAGCAGGGAGAAGTGAAGAAATGCCAAGTTCCTGAGGAGTTTCTGCCAATTTTTCATACCTTAGGCTCAGGGACTTCAACAGAACAGGGACCACAACATTTGACTTTTTCGCTATTATTGGACCCAATTCATCCAATTCAGTGATCCCGAAGTCAACGAATCTAAAGGGGTCATGAACCTCAAAGATTCTCTTGTCAGCACTTCTGTAGACAGTAACAACTGCGGGTTTGGTGTTTCGATGAATCTTGACATCAGTGATTGGTTCTGGCTTTAACCTGTTTGTCATGACCCATTGATATCTCCCAATCCTGTTCTGCCTAATCTCCTCAGTCCTTTTCAACTTTTCTTCCCTCTTCTTCCTGAGAGAAATCATCTCAGCAGTCTGAGCTTTCACAAAGGTCTAACCACCCTTCCTTCCAGCAAGTTCCTTAGGCTCAAGACCTATCTTCTCAGCCTCTTCATGGACCACCTGAATAAGAGCAGCCTTGCTCGCCCTTTCTTCTTCGGCTTCCTTCTTCATTGCTTCCTCTTTCTCCATATGAGCTTGGATTTCCTCATTAGTAAGAAGTTTAATCACTCCATTGACCTCATAAGGGACCCTGACTGGCTCATCAGGGTCTTGCCTTCTTTCCTTGGAAGCAGGTACCAAGATTGTAGGCTTAGGCTCAGTGGTTGTGAGGATGCCTTTGCCTTTGTCCTGGTGTGATGAAGATGGGGTTTCTTCAGGATTCTCCCCCTCAGTGTGAGAAGGAGGTTGTTCTTCTTCAGTGACTTTGACTTTCTCCCCCTCAACTGTTGCTTGACCCATAGTGAGAGCAAGAGTTGGTGCGCTCACTGAAGTTGAGGGAGCCTGACCTTTGAAGGCCTGATAAATCTCAGTCATCATTGACTTGATGTCTGAGGTGTCCTACTGAAGAGTTGAGACCTTAGCCTCAAGAGAAGCCTGAGAAACCTCCATTGCAGTCATCCTTGGCCCAAGATTCCAAGCCAAGGAAGAAGAAGAATTTGCCAAAGATGCCATGTGGGAATCCATAAGACCCAGGGAAAACCTGATGGAGTCTACTTTAGAGCTGAATCCCTGAAGATTTGAGGAGGTCAGAATGTTTACCAGCTCAGCCACCTGAGTAGATTGTTGTTGGTAGGTCTCAGAAGCCTGAAGAATTTTCCTGTTAAGCTCAGGGTCATCTTTCACTGACTCTTGAATAGTTTCAACGCTCTTTTGTAAGTTGGTGAGAGATTCGTTGAACATTTTAATATTGTAATCAAGATTTGTCAGGGAGAAGGAGATAGATGACTTGTGCTCATTTACATCATCATGATAGGATTCCACTGATTCCTTCAGATCGACGTAATGAACAGCAGCTTCAGTGTGGTGGTAAAAAATTTCTTCAGTTAGCCCAGTGAAGAGAGCATTGTTGGCCTTTTGTAGGAACTTGACCAATTGCCTCTCAGTAAGAGGAAGAATGTTGTCATATTTCTTGAGTTCCTGAGGGCATGATGATTCAGAATCTGAAGAATGATCAGCCTGAGACTCAGATTCTTCACCATTTGGAGAAGACTGATGCGATTGCTCAGTTGGTTGTACATCAGTCTCCATGTCATCACCAGCCTCAAACATTTCCTCCTCACTCTCTTCCTTGAGCTCATCTTCAGAATCTTCAGAATCAAGAAGAGCCTGAATATCCCCCATAGACTCAATCTCAAAAAGGTTAACCGGCTCCTCTTTATAAAAAGACTTGCCTTGGTTTTGGCCAGGTCCTGACCCCGCCATAAAAACCGATTTGGTTTTATCAGCCTGGCTAGTCATAATAACTGATTCCTCAGCCTGACTTTTGGGGGCAGTTCTTGAAAGAATGGATCCACCTGAGGTGGTTGTGGGTTCCGTATCAGCGGGTGGTTTTTGTCCCTCTGAGTCTTTGTCCCCCTTAGCGCCTTCAACTACTAACGGGTGTTTTCCAGTAGTATCACTAGGCACTGATTGTGAAGATTGATGGACCCCCTTCCCATCAGGATTGTACTGTCCTTTTGGGGATTTAGGATCCTGAACTCCCTGAGATCCTGAGGATGATTGTTCAGGAACGTTAGCGGGATGTGATTGGTGATGGGTCCCCTTCTCAGTGGAGTAGTGCTGCCCCACCGAGGATTTAGAACCCTTTTCTCCCTCAGGAACTGATTGTGATTTGTCAGTTCCTTCATCGGGATGTGAATGGGTGGTTGTTCCTGACCCTACTAACTTGTGTATGTCAGTAGGGACATGTGGAAAAGGTTTGCCCGAGGACACTGAGGATGATTGCTCAGTGCCCTCCGTTGGCCTTTGTTTTGTGGTCAGGGGTTCTCTGTAGTGGGTGTCTCAGAGGTCTAGGCCACATTCAACCCCTTTTTAAGGTTGAGTTGGTTCTGGGCATCAGTCTCAGTGGCGAGTGGTTTAGTTCTAACCACCTTACTGGACTGACCCTTCTTTGTCTTCTTCACCTTTTTTGTCGGTGAAGGTATTGGAGAAATAACGTTCTCCCCCTGAATGACCACTTGCATGTAGTCAGTCAGGGCAATGGGTTGTACCTCAGTGATGCCACTAGTGAAATTGGTCTTATGTAAGACGTCAGGTTTCGTACCTTCGACGTCAGGCCTCACATAGTCAGAACCAAGGAGGTCCTGGAGCACACAGGAAATAAACCTAGAATAAGACAAGTGTTTTTGCCTAGATTTTCCTTAGAGCTTAGCAACAAGGTCACAGAAGATTATACCTCCGATATCTATCTTTTTACCCTCCAAGAGACTGAACAACATCAATTGTTTTGATGAGTTCAATTGCTCAGTGGAGGATTTATTCCCCCCAAGGACCTGAATGACGAATGTCATTAGGATCCTCCAGACTGGGTGGAACCAGGTTTTGACAATTGGAGCCTTCTCTAATAAGGCTCCAGCGAACAACTCAAGACGTTTAGGGTCGTGAGGTCCCAAGAAGATCAGCTCTCCCTTAACCTCTTGGTCAGTCGGATTGGGCTCAAAAGCCTCAGCAAAATCAGAATTCCCTCTAGTCATGGTAGATGACTGAGGGGGTCATGGTAAATGCTTTTGCAAGAAAACAGTTTTGAGTTAACTAGAAAGTTAATCTATTTGTGTTTATGATTAATACAATGTAATGATTCTTTCTATCAGTTAATGAAACATAAATATAAAAAACACAAAGTATTTTTCAACGTTTAAATTCTTATTAGAAATGAATCAAAGAATCTATTACCCAAGTGTTTTGCGGAACAAACACTTGGGATTGAATAGACAAGGTATGGTGTCTCCTATCTAAACTCAAGCTATGCTTAAGTGGTAACAATATGCCTCACTGAGCTATCTCAGGGACTGGTTACTCTTTGTAGGAGAGAAGTTGTTTTGCAAAAGTCTAAGGCTTTCAATGTACAAAACACACTTAACTTCTCTCCTTCTGAACCTATTTATACACAAGTATAAAAGAGTTAAAGTGATTAAAATACTTCAACTTGTTGAGGAAGCGTGTCTGACGATTACAACAGTAATTGTCATTTCCAAGAACCAATAGGAAGGGACTAAAAGTCTTTAGGAGTGTTTGGTCTGACACTCCATGACTTTTAGCCGTCTATGAGAAGGTTGGTATCTGACAAGATAAGAGTGTTTGGTTTGACATTCTTATCTTCTCAAATACTTCCCACTTATTCCCGCCTTTATTTCAGGCGTTGGTTTCTTCAGTCTTCAATCACTTATTGTTGTTGAGGAGACTGGGGTTCAGTGAGTTCTTGTCCAACACTCACTAAACCATCATCTTCTTCTTTGGCTTAAGTCCTACTCAGGGAGTACCGCCTACCTGAGTAGTGAATCCTTCTTCTTGAATTCGCCTTAAGCATCCTGAAGATGACTCACTGAGTGACTGTTCACTCAGTAACTTGAATGGTTCTCGGTTTAATTAACACTTAGTTAATTTGTGTCCAAATCTTGTTTTAACGACTCTTGGGTACTGAAGGACCCAACAATACTGCTGGTATACAAGTTACTACTGCTATTACACAATTAATGCTGCTGGTATATAAGCATAATAATAGAATTTACAGTCAAACTTACAAGTTTATCTCCTACTGATCTAATCTCATCATCTAGATATTCTCCGTCTTTGTTTACCCTTCCTTTCAACCACATAATACCACGCGGGGGTTCTTCATCTACTTCAATTTCTTTATTTTCAATCTAATAAACATCAAATGCATACACATGTAAAGTTAAACCAAGATAAACGAAAATATGAGGATGTATACACATGCAAAGTTAAACCAAGATAATCGAAAATATGAGGGTATTAAATGCAAATGTGCAAATTGTGCAATGTAAACAGATTCATTTCTCAAACTGAACGTCTCTCAATTTGTAAAACAAACATCATGTAATCTTACCCTTTTCTCTTTCAAATAAACATATCCACCTCGTCCCATTTTATGCTGATAAATATTTTTGGAACGCGCCATTTTAGCTTTATTTGATATCTCTTAAAAACACAAAATCATAAGGCGTTTAGATGCGGTAATGCTGCAAACTGAAAATTATGAAATGACATATATCCTTAATTAAATATGACTAATTAAAACCTTGTATGCATCGGTGGTCGTGTAGTTTACAAACTCGACCCAATGTTCTGATTTCACAATTGCACTATATTTGCCCGGGACTTCATTCAGTTTCAAAGGTGTATTTAGGTTGGGCAATATGTATTTTTCTCTAAGTTTCATTCTGAAATTCCTTAGCAATTGACCAAGGCGATGCATTACCAATTTTCTGAATGTCGAGTCAACATCAAAATATCGCTGCAAAGATTAACACAATGTTGTTAATTAGTTGCACATAATGTAACTGCATAGACAAACTTATGTAGTACTGGGTTAAAAAATAGTATATATGTACCATGATTTCATCCCATAGTTTATCTCTCGATTCTTTATCCACCTTCTTCCAGGATAGAATCTTCAAACCTATGTGCTCACGAACTAGATCTCCTAAAAAACTCGAAAACAGTGCTCTGTGTAACCCTGATACCCTATTCAATGCATTGAAGGTTACCTTGAGCTTTATTCCACCAGGTTTGCCATATTCCATGCGAAACTTATATAGCCTGGTTATGCCCCTCTTAGCTAGTTTCCGATCTGATTGGTTGGTTCCAGGCGCATCTTCATCATCAGAATACTTCTCGGATTCATATTCTAAGTTGTTATCATCATGTTCATTATCAGAATGAAGCAAAAGATGATGATCAACAATGGGTTGAATTTCCATGACTCTTGAGCAACAATGGGTAAAAGAAAATGATTCTGACTTGGAGAGTAATGGTGATAGAAGATTTGATTTTTGTGTTTTCTTTGCAGTCTTTTTTTTAGGAGAGAAAAGAGGGTTTATGAAGAATATGAATCATTATTCTTGGTAACTGCTTTTAATTAGGTGATTTAAAAATTTTGGATCAAAATTTTGGCTCCAAGTTCTAATTTGAAATTAACAATTTAATTATTTAAATTTTTTGCCTTTGAACCTGTTAATTAAAGCATAAACTTGAATAAATTAAAAATTTACACAGCTTTACATTCAACAATAAACTTCAAGTTTACACAGATCATGGACACAAATGCAGCCCATTTCAAAATGTTATATATCATTATCTTAATCGCAAATCATGAACCAAGATCTTGAACCACGATCATGAACACAAACTGCATATCAAATCAAGAACTCAAATTTACACAATTACACCAAGATCATGAACACAAACTGATACCATTTAACACAAACTGCTGCCATTAAATCATAAACCAACATGAAATCAAGAACACAAACTGCTACCAGTTATTGTACCATTAATAATTACATTCATCCAAATGTCAGAACTACTACTACTTTTTTACTACTTATTGTGTACTTTAGAATCTTTACTTGGAAAGACCATTTTTTTTCTCCTGCACATTGACTGCACTTTCACATGCAAACACTATTTTTTTCTCCAAACAAGCCTGCACTTTGACAAAAACTACAAGCCTTCACATACCCATTATATAAAGGCATAACCACCTACCCGTCAACAATCAGTAACAAAAAACTACAATTGAAAGAATGAGTAGCAACAAGAAACAAGGTATTGTCTTGTTCATGTGATACTGCAAACACACCTTTCATTATTTTTTTATTTTTTATTTCCAGAAATCATTAAGATTTCCAGCTGTGAAGATTCAAGTTTTGATTCACATCCAATGTCATGGGCTGACTATTTTCCAAAGGATTATCAACCAAAATAGCTTGCAAAGATTGGTTCAAGCTCAAACAAGGTTGATTCCAGCAACAGTCTAACCTCAAAACAGCTTGCAAAAATTGCTTTTGAAGATAGGATTAAGGTTCTAGGCATGCCAAACAAGGCAAATTGTGAACTGATTGGTATCAAGCCTTTTTCAGGCAAATGCAAAAAAAATGGTTTAGTGGTATGTTTAGGACTTTCCTATCAAGCCTTGCAATAAAACTCTTTGTAACACCTAGGGAACTGATCTATGTAATTTGACTTCCTAAAGTCAATTTTAAGCTTTAATCCAGTAACATGAAAACTTCAAATTGCATAAACATCAAAACTGCATATACATGAAAATACAAGAAACCTGTAAATTCTTTCATAGCTAATAACTATTTGACTTTATGGAGTCAAATACCATTACAACAAAAACTATACTACCACAACATATGGCATACAATCCTACACAATACTACACAATCCATACAATCCTACACTATCCTACCAAATCCTCATACCTAATAAAACATACAGAACAAACAATATCCCAACCAAAATGACAAAAATTCGGTCATACAACTGTAATTTTGACTTTGTGACAGTCAACTCATGTATAAGCCAAGATTTCTCCATTGCTAGCATACCAATGTGTTCTTGCATATTTGTCGTTTGACTACCTCTTTTGACCCTTGAATGCAAATCCAATAGCAGTTGCCTATAGTAATCACTTGGTAAATCGTCATTAAAAAACTGATATACATTACACTTGCTTCTCTTGTCCTGAATTTAAATAACAGCACCCCCATCAATTATAAAAGAATAAAAATAAAATTAAATCAAATTAAATTAAAAAAAAACAACTCAATTAAAAATTTAGGGCTTACATAATTGGGGCAAGCAATAAACCTTTTTCTTGGATTCTCTGGTGTCCAAGCCGTTTTCACAGTCAAACGATGACCACATTCACAAAAGCGTCGAACGTACTAGCCAATTACACGAGGAGTGCCTGGTGCATAAGACGCCGTGGTGGTGGTTGGTTTTATCAATGGTTACTATAGGAACAATTATCCCAATTTTTTACATTTAGAAACAATTATCCCAATTTTTTAAAAGTTAAAGAAAATGAATATCGTATCAAACAATTTAACGCAACGTATCGCAACGCAATGTACTCGGCACGATATTCACCAAAAAAATCAAATGCGCAAGAGTTTTCAAAAGTTAATCATTCTCATTTTCAAAAATAATCTCGTTTTAGCCTTTTAAAAGGGTTTGGTATCATCATTCGTGTAACGGTAGAGAACACGGACTCACGAGTACTCACTCCAAAAAAACGAATAACCGAATAGTCGAGAAGAGTATTAACGATAACTCGAGTCGAGACGAGATGACGAAAAGAAGTCAAAGAGATAACTAACAACAAACATATCAAATAAAATGAGTCGATTGGTAATCGTCAGTATTTTCCCATAATCCCATTTATTAGTACAAGGTATACTCGTTTTATGATTTAAAACGAGTTTGGACTTACGACAAAATTAATCTTTGGAAATCACAAAATTTCGCCATGACTCTTTCATTTATCGAACGTTTCCAAGTCAAAATACTTTATTGAAAATCAATTTCCTGAGTAATTTATAATATAACGAGTATTTATATAAACCCTAAACCCGAAACGCTAAACCAATCCGTAACTCAAACAATAACCAAACGAATAGTCCAATAATCCAAATATGTTAGTCTACGGGTAGCATGTTTCGAATAGTCCAATAGCCCTCGTATGTTCCGTTTTTATCCCAAATGTCTCACGCAAGGTTTTCAAAATCGGGATGATCCTACTTAGGATCGATTTCGTCTTTGCAAGATCGAGATCATAAGATCGGATCGGGATCTTAAGATCCTACTATAATGTCATTTTGTTAATAGTTTTTGTAATATTATACAAATCCATAAATTAATATATATCATAAACACAAATTATTTAAATATTTCATAGAAATGTTGTCTTAAATTATGATTATGAAAATTTTAAGAATATTAACATGTTGTTTTTCTTTAAATTCTACAAAATACATTCCATAAATTTTTAGTTTTTTTAGTTTGTGGTTCGAGAAAAGTAAGATCGGATCGTATTAGATCTTAAGATCCTATGGTGAAGATCGGGATCCTATCAGATCTTAAGCTTTTAAAGATCCTTTGTAAGATCCGGATCGTTTTTGCTTTGCAGTCTCGTAAAATCGTAAGATCCTAAGATCAGGATCGGGATCCTGACAACCATGGTCTCACGTACACTTCTAATTTCCTTACTTCGTTATTAACCAAATTTAATAACAAATATCTTTACAACTTTTAATTTAACAATTATTTTTATTTCTTTCTTTTATTTTGTCCAAATCGAGTCAATATCAAGTCGCAACAAATGAGTTACTATTTACTTTCGAGTCACGGTCAAACATTTATTCCCTCGGGTCAATAATAATGAACCCAATCCCAAATCATTTCATACATTCCCTCGGTTTCATTTTGTCGAGTCAAACCATAATCAACAAGTCAACTAGTCTCACAATTCCAAATCAATTACGCTAGTAATATCACAATATCGGCAAGCCAAGGTCGCAGCGAGACAATAGGGTCTCGGCTAACGTTTGACGCGGCCAAACATCACAAACAAAATCCAAACCATACCGTAGACGTATGGTCTAGACTGACCCACGACAAGTGGGCCAGGCCCGGCAAACAGCGGCCCACTCTACGCCTAAACCCTAATCCATGCCCTATAAATACACGGCTGGAATCCCCATCTTCAGATCATCATACAACTATATACACAACAGGTTATCATAACCCTAACTCTTGTAGGCTATATCGCACCGATACTAACTTGACCGTCGGAGGTGGATCCCGGGGCTACGGCCTCGGGTCCACTCCTAACGGGTTCTCTTTGTGGAACAGGTCTACTCAGGGCTCGAGAAGACGACGAATGGCCCATGGAGAGTCGTCGAATCCAGCCCGCGCCAGATTATGTATCAACACATACCAAACGAACCAAGGTTTATACCAAATCCAAGACAATCAAACCGGACCAAAGTCAATCCAACACCAAACACAAACCAAATCGGACCAATATTATTCCGGGATCAAACTACCAACAAATCGGACCAAAACATTGTTGGAAATATTGAGTTTGGAAGTTTATTATTCACAAAGCATGAGATACAACTAGTTGTTGCATCAACTCATTATACATGGTAAGTCAATACTTGGTAAAAGGAAATTTGAGACTTTTTCGTACAACTGCTTCCACTATTCCTTATGTTTAGGATGAAGTTTAAAATTACTTCAATTCACAGTTTACTTTTGGCGCCTTTGGCGCCTTTTCCCACCTAAAGTCTTGGAAACCGTTCATCTACCTCACCAGCCTATTTAGACCTATCCATTGTATACCAAAGAACACACACAAACACATATATCCCTTTCAATTCAAAGAAAACTTCAACAATGGCAGCAAATAATGGTAACTTTCAAAATGATGCAGAAGAGTACGAGTTCATGTTAAACAACTATTTGCAGTTTGACGCAGTGTTTGATGTGTTTCGGGGATGAACCCATTGCAGAATATGGGTCGTATAGGCATGTAGATACGTTGACGAGGAGAAGAATTTTGAACTGGCTGCATACAAAAGAATTTTACTGGGATGAGGTTTTGGGACTGAATGTGGTGGAGGATGAGGAAGAAGATGAAGAGGAGGAGGAGGATCAACAGGATACGGAGGTGGTGCAGCAAAATGAAGAGGATCAGCAGCAAAATGTGGTGGAGCAGCAAAATGTGTGGTGAATCAAAACCAGGGGGAGTAGCAAGATGGGTTTGAAGACCCTTATGATCTAGAATAGAGGATTCGCGATCTTGAAATTATGCTTCAACGACTCGAGGAAAGGAAGAAATGGTTGGAAAGCAGGGAAGAGAGTTCTGGTTCTAACAAGTTGGTGTGAAATGGAGTGAAGCAGTTTATGATGATGGTGTTTTTATCTTTTTAGTATGTTTAGTATTTAGGTTGGATAATTATATGTATGGTTTTAGCTTTTATGAATGGTTGTAGATTTTAAAAAATATCAATGAAATATTTGATGTTTAATTAACTGTTTATGGTTGCTTGGGAATGTTTGATTTAAGGAAGTCAACAAACCAAAATTTGCATAAGGGTAAGTGGTGAAAAGAATGTTGAGGGTTTATCGGAAAAGAGGAATCGTTATATGTGTTTCCTCTGATGTTAAAGGGGTGTTTGGTTTCTTGGATAATAGCAGTCTTTTTTAAAAATCTACTCTTTAATACTTAGAACACTATTAACACTGAAACAGTAAACTGTGTTGTAATGTGATGAACTCAAATAAGTACATTTTATTACTATCATTTATCCTATTAATTTGACTTGTTTTACTATATTATGTATGAGGATTGATACTTAATTGTTTACTTTTGTAATTCTCAGGTAAAAACAAGCATTTGGTGAAACTTAGCGATTATGGACTAATAATGGAGCAAAACGTGCATAAAGTGGAAGTCTACTGACATGGACAAGATCAAGTCAATTCTGCTCCAGATGCGCCGCATCTTACTCTCGACATGCGCCGCATCTCTATCAAGATATCACCAGATACGATCCAAGATACAAGAGGACATGCGCCGCATCTAATCAAGAGTTACGCCGCATCTTCTGGCGGTGTACGAATATTCCTGAATATTATAATCTTGGACCCCACGCGAAGTTAAGTACATACGCCGCATCTACTTAAGTAGATGCGCCGCATCTTCCCTCAGACAGAAACTATAAATACCCCGTAGACCAGACGAATTAAAGAGTTCGAAACCCAAAAACCGAAGTTCGGACAGCAGAGCAAAAGGACGAATTCAGTCAAGGAGGCAGCACAAGACACACCCAAATCGAAGATACAAGAGCTGTAAGAAGGTGCTGCATGTATTTAATTCATTAAGTAGTTTTGTTTTATTGTGTTAGCAAACTTTAATTCATCAGGATTGGTGGCTTGTGTAATGTGACAACGAAAGATTGCACTCCCTTTAATACTTGCTTTCCCATCAATTAAAGTTTATATGTTGATGTCTTTGGTTACTACTTATTAGTGCATTGATAACCTCTGTGTTTATTAGTGGCTTGCGGGCATCCGACTGCGGGACAAGATGTGGCTCCCACGGTTGTTTCTAAATTGATCACTTAGGAATAACTTTTAGACATAAGTAATCATTAAGGGTTTACTCGCCGATGAGAATAGGACCAACGAGAAAGGGTTAATTACATACACTTCATATAAAGCTATCAATAAAACAAGTGACAATCTACTTAATCATAAGGACAGCCCTCTTATTGTCTCGAGTATCTATCTGTGTACGTGTGTGCTACTTGCTGATTCGTGCCTATTTGTTTATTTTATTATTTAATTGCAAACAAAACTGTGCCAGTCTCTCAGGCTGAAACCCCCTTGCGTTAGGATATTAAAATACTGATTAGAATAACTAGATAATACGTTCCACTCTTAGTGATCGACACTCTACTTACCATTATCTTCATACTGACCGGGTACACTGCTCGTTAAGTGTGTGTGTTATTGATAAGTCGGCTAAATATAAATTTAAAACTTGAGTAGGCATTAAAACTGCTAAACCGCAACGACACATCACGCGCATCAAGTTTTTGGCGCCGTTGCCGGGGAGTGAATTGTTATTATCTGTTAATTTGATTAGTATTTTAATTAGGTTTTTCTTTTTATTAGATTAATTGCATCATTGTACTATTTTGCATAATTGTTGTATTGTGTGCTATTTGTTTTCTTTTATTTTTGCTTTTATTTGTTTTTGTTCGTGTGTTTTATTTTTGTTTTTATTTTTCGTATTTTTCTGTTCTGCTATCGTTGTACTGTGCTAAATCAAACGATACGGCGCATCTGATCTCTCAGATACGGCGTATTGCGTTCAATTTTTTATATACAACGCGTTTAATTAATTCGATACGACGCATCTTTTCCCCAAGATACGGCGTATCTGTTTTTAATAAGAAAAATTTTTCTAAGCGATAAAGTAATACGACGCATCTGCTTTTGCAGATACGGCGTATCTGTTTTTAATAAAATTTTTTTCTAAAACATTAACGCCATACGACGCATCTGCTTTCGCAGATACGGCGTATCTATTATTTTAATTAAAAACAGTTTGCGAATTATTAAACAGATACGGCGTATCGATCTCTGTCGATACGGCGCATCTTACTGAATCAAAAATCTTTTATTTTTAAACGTAACGAAAATACGGCGCATTAACTTTCGTTAATACGACGCATTTAATTTTAATTGGATAAGTTGATTTTTGATTAATTAATTCGATACGGCGCATTCTTAAATTCTAAAGCGGCGTATCTATTTTCTGAATAAAGTCTGATTAAATTTTAACGATTATAAGATACGGCGTATCCAACTTTTTGGATACGGCGCATCGTCTGCAGATATCAGCTATTTGTATTCTTATATCCGTTTCTATATTCATTAATTTCTCTTCTAGCGAACAAATCCTACTGATGATTTTACCTTGGATGACAGATTTTGCTATGGAAGACATGTCAGTTAACGGATATCTTGCTAAGGAATGCTTGTTTTCAGATTCATTCAATGTACTCATGATCGATGCAGATTTATTCTCCTGGGAGACTCCTCTTGAAGCTGCTTTTAAGGAATTCATGCGTTTGTCCAACATTGACGAGGAGGTGTTCTCTTATGATGTATTTATGAGGTATACTGGAGATGAATTATCGCTCTTATGGCCTAACATTGAGTCCAAAGGATTGAACTGGACTACTATCGAAGAAGATGATGGGAAATTCTCTCTTGCATACATGGACTCAAGCAACAACAACTGTGGTGGAGACAATACCCAAAACTCTTACATGCCTTATTTCGAGTGGTACTGGGGATTAGATGAGAACTATCAGGATAATGACATGAATTATGCTTTGGCGGAATTACTATTTCATGGCAGGATAGTAAGATTGATAGACCTCTCCCTCAATGATTGGCTAGAACTCAAATATGGTAGTCCGGAATTTGCCCCTGCAAACGAAGTCAAGGAGATTATGACTTCATGGTTGACTCGGAGTTTTAAGAAGCAATTTAACGAGTTCATGGAGATAAAAAAGAATATGATTGGGAAGGTTTGCTTTGACGTTAACCATGATCCTAACGATGTAGATTTTTCAGAATGGTTAGCTAGTAAGTTTAATAACCATAAGAGCATGGATCGAGCTACTAAGGATGCATTATGGGTATATTGGATGAGAGGAGAAGACGAAGAAGTAGAAAGCGATTATGGGTCGTCACATCATGATTCAACAATCAATGAGGGCATTGAAGAACTTTTCAGAATTGACATTGATTTGTTAGAATATGAGACACCCTTGTGCAAGCAGTTCAAGGAATTTAACTACCTTCTTCAAGTCGACGATGATGTGCTTACTGGAGATCTACCAGGATTTAAGACTTATGACGATTTCAAAAACACCTGGTACTATGAATGGAATGACCAAGTACCATGGGTATCGGATAAACCATGGGAATTTGAGCACATTAATCATACATGTACACCCTTCGTTTTCAAGGACGGAAGTAGTGTTTGGCCGACCTGCGATTATAAAAGTGACGGAACCTGTAATGGGGGAAGTATAATTGGGATGAAACGGGTTGGCAACGATGTAACCTTTGAAGATTATGAATGGTACGATAATATTGAAGACTGCCCACGAAAATCGGAGGCTTTACAAGAAAAGGGCAGAATTGAACGCTTGAAGGGACTTAAGGGGACATCGGATACTACTTTCTGGGAATGGGTGCATAAACAGTTTGATGATTTCACGAAGCTTAGTCGACGGTTACAATATGATTTGGAAAGAGAATGGGAGGCAATTCAAGACGATAAGTCACTAATTGAAGAACTAGATGATTATTTAATTAAGGATCCTTATTTTAAGTTTGTTGATAAAGACGAGGAAGAATTCACCAAAAGAAAGTGTCAACTACTTGGGATTCCTTACAATGAGCCACCCATGATTATTTCTGAACAATTTAAAATCATCAAATATTCTTTGAGTCCTAATGAAGAATATACTGCGGTGAAGACGAAGAGTTATGCTAGACTAAGTCGAACGGAAGAAAACGTCGCAGAGATATACGGGAAAATCTTTCGGATGAAGGACGAAGGATGGACCGTGACAAGGACTTATTGCTGAGCTGAACGTGAGTCTAACTTGAAGACTCTGGAATAAAGACAAGTGCTTACCGGGAGACAACCCGGATTTATCTTTTATTATTCTGTTTTCTGTGTCGAGTCAGTCCAGGCCGCACGAAGATACGGCGCATCTCAGTCCTGAGATGCGACGCATCCTCTGCAATGGTCATATCTTATTTTATTTTTCTGCATTTTTATTTTTCGACTTTAAAACTTTTTATCAGTTTATTTTAATGCGGCGCATCCCTGGTTAAGGATGCGGCGCATCTTTATTCTGATCCGTATTTATTCCAGGCTCGATACGGCGTATCTTCTTCAATAAGATACGGCGCATCGATTAACCTGATGATTTTCAGTTTTAATTTTTAAGTTTATTTTTCCTAACTACTAATGTGTTATGCAAGTTGAACCTTTCTTATCTTAGGTGTGTTTTAAAGTGTTGGTGGTATTATAGTTTCCTGGATTTCCTGTGGATACGTCAAGTATGAAGCTTTAACGTTCTAATCCACAAGAAAGATGATTTTTGCTAATGGAGGATCATACCGAGCAAATCTCAGGGAGTTTTTCTTGTTCTAATTCTTTTATTTTCCAGTTTTTAACCTTTTATACAAACAACGAGGACGTTGTTTAACTTAAGTGGGGGGATAGGAGAATTAGAACACTTAACACTTACTTGTCCTACTTTTTCAAAAATTATGCTTAAAATGTGCTTAATATATCAAACTTAAAATTTTTTTAGCATGTTTTTGTTTAAGATCTAAGTTACATAACTGCACACATGACGTTATTTTCAAAAATTGTGATTTTTCCAAAATTCACAAATCTATGAGTGTGCCGGTGACTTGTAAACTTTAGAACTTGGCTTGTATACTATTCGAGACCACCATAATGAGTATTATTTATATAATTGGAATGACTTGTCTAACTTGGTAAAATTCTAGGATTAAACCAAAAAGCCTATATATGTTATGTGTTATTAGCTAACTACACTGGTTAGTTAACCCCCGTATAAAACCTTTTGTTACTCTCATTTTTAGAGTAAGATACCCCTAGAAAAACCCTCAGAGCCATTCCTTTCGTTTCTTACACCTATGTTTAAAATGTTTCGTTACACCTTAAATCTTAGCCTACCCTGTAGATTAGAATCCGTGGTTGGTTAATTGCTATAGGCAGAGTGTGTTTCCTTACATTACCTGTGTTCGCGTGCGTAATTCATTATCTATGGTTAGGTCGGGAAATTGCACAATGCAAATTGGAGTGAAAGTAAATATTGTATATTCTTGAGTTTATTTTTCGTGTGTTTACTACTTTCACTATTACCGTTATTTCTGAAAGTATGAAAAGTATGAAAAAAATTATCCGGAAAGAAAGTTGTAGTGATGTGGTGAAATTTTACACATCTATGTTTATATTTCAAAAAAAAAAAAAAAAAAAAAAAAAAAAAAAAAAAAAAAAAAAAAAAAAAATCGAAAAAATGAGAAAAGAAAAAGAAAGAAAAAAGAGTTGGATGTTTATTTTAAGCCAACGATGTAGAGTTATGTAAGTGGTCGATATCACCACTATTTGTTATACTATATTTATGGATTGAATGGGAATTGGCAGTTATGGGAATGCCGATTAAGGTTTATTCTTTGATTAAGATTTTGTTGAGTATAATTCGTGTCTACCAAAAGCGTGTGTTTCAAGTGTTAAAGCGTGAGTTATTCTATGATATGAGTCTTATTCATGGGATGGTTGGGATAGTGATTAACCACACTTAGGATTTTAATTTATTTGTTTTGTTTTGTTTATTTTTATTTTTACACCAATTTATATCCCAAATATTATCCATACCCTATTCTTTATCCAACCGAACCTTTGATTTATTGAGATTAGGGATTTGAGCAATCTTAAGTATCGTAGTCGTGGATTCGGCTATGTATTTATGATTTTGTCGCCCTTTTTGATATATTATTATTGGTGAAGTTTGGACCTATCTTTAGCCTATTCGAGTTAAGGATTTGAGCAATTGCAAGTATCGTGTTCGTGGATTCGATCATGTATTTGTGATTTTGTCGCCTTTTCTGGAATTTGAGATCGATAGTGTAAAAAAGAATAATTAACCCTTAAGCCTAAAAACCCTTTTTGCCGCTTTAGACTTGTTATTCCTTAGCTTTAGTGGTGGAGATGTGTATACTTGCCAAGCTTATGATAGAATATTCGTCGCGACTGGACAGTTAAACGATTAGATTTGCTTTTATCGACTTATTTTATTTTACTTCTAATTCGTTAAGTGTTTAGTTGTGTGATTATGAAATAAACGAATACATGCTTAAATATAAAAATAAATCCTAACATCTTTTAGGATACATTTTCATAAATGAAATTCTAAGGTTTACTTGGGGACAAGTAAAGTTCAAGTGGGGGGATATTTGATGAACTCAAATAAGTACATTTTATTACTATCATTTATCCTATTAATTTGACTTGTTTTACTATATTATGTATGAGGATTGATACTTAATCGTTTACTTTTGTAATTCTCAGGTAAAAACAAGCATTTGGTGAAACTTAGCGATTATGGACTAATAATGGAGCAAAACGTGCATAAAGTGGAAGTCTACTGACATGGACAAGATCAAGTCAATTCTGCTCCAGATGCGCCGCATCTCACTCTCGACATGCGCCGCATCTCTATCAAGATATCACCAGATACGATCCAAGATACAAGAGGACATGCGCCGCATCTAATCAAGAGTTACGCCGCATCTTCTGGCGGTGTACGAATATTCCTGAATATTATAATCTTGGACCCCACGCGAAGTTAAGTACATGCGCCGCATCTACTTAAGTAGATGCGCCGCATCTTCCCTCAGACAGAAACTATAAATACCCCGTAGACCAGACGAATTAAAGAGTTCGAAACCCAAAAACCGAAGTTCGGACAGCAGAGCAAAAGGACGAATTCAGTCAAGGAGGCAGCACAAGACACACCCAAATCGAAGATACAAGAGCTGTAAGAAGGTGCTGCATGTATTTAATTCATTAAGTAGTTTTGTTTTATTGTGTTAGCAAACTTTAATTCATCAGGATTGGTGGCTTGTGTAATGTGACAACGAAAGATTGCACTCCCTTTAATACTTGCTTTCCCATCAATTAAAGTTTATATGTTGATGTCTTTGGTTACTACTTATTAGTGCATTGATAACCTCTGTGTTTATTAGTGGCTTGCGGGCATCCGACTGCGGGACAAGATGTGGCTCCCACGGTTGTTTCTAAATTGATCACTTAGGAATAACTTTTAGACATAAGTAATCATTAAGGGTTTACTCGCCGATGAGAATAGGACCAACGAGAAAGGGTTAATTACATACACTTCATATAAAGCTATCAATAAAACAAGTGACAATCTACTTAATCATAAGGACAGCCCTCTTATTGTCTCGAGTATCTATCTGTGTACGTGTGTGCTACTTGCTGATTCGTGCCTATTTGTTTATTTTATTATTTAATTGCAAACAAAACTGTGCCAGTCTCTCAGGCTGAAACCCCCTTGCGTTAGGATATTAAAATACTGATTAGAATAACTAGATAATACGTTCCACTCTTAGTGATCGACACTCTACTTACCATTATCTTCATACTGACCGGGTACACTGCTCGTTAAGTGTGTGTGTTATTGATAAGTCGGCTAAATATAAATTTAAAACTTGAGTAGGCATTAAAACTGCTAAACCGCAACGACACATCACGCGCATCATAATGCAAGAACAACAATATCACCAAAACTGATTGATGACGTATAGTCCGTATTCGGGTCACGAACCCGACCCATACTTAAGTCCATCACGAATGGACTCTAGCCCGTCACGATATGGGCTATTGTGATAACGGTTTGGGCTTACGATGGCCCAAACCCAACGTTATTTATGGCTGCGATAATATATCTTCTATTTATGGGATATATATCGACTAACCGCCCTACGCGGGATAGACCGAAGATTGGGGAACACGAAACCAATAAGGATTTCGTGTCCATATATAGAGGGCATCTCAACCCTCACAAAGGTACGACACAAAACCCTAACTCTTCTACAAACCCTAAATCGATTACTTACTCTCACGCCGGAGGATAATCGTGGGAGACAATCCCACGATAAGCCTAACGGTGTCTTTTTGTTTCTTAGTGCGCAGGTCTCAAGCATTAAGATCTGATTGGTACGGAATCAAGGAACGCCCAACTTTTGTATCAACAAGTGGCGCCATCCGTGGGACCCTACACTAAGAACTTTGCCAAGAACTAGAATGACGAAACACGGAAGTCACAAGAGTCCGCATGCGAAGAAAACGCATGACGACCTACTAGGGAAGAAGCAGCAAACTGACGCGGCCACTAAGCAGGCCTCTGGGACAACCAGCACGCCTAGAAGCTTAGGAGCGCACTCAGATCTGGTCTTTCCTACGGTGGAATCACTTACCAGGACTACCCCCGCTATTACAACAAGTACTAGCGCGATAGAACTGGAGCGCACTCCTCTTGCCATGCCAGAGGTGAACTTCACTGAGCCTCCCAATGCGCCTATCCGAAACAAGGATCTTGTTTTGGAAACAGACTCCATCGCACTAGAAGGAGTCACTCCTGAATTGGCGCCAAGTGACTTCGTATCTCAAAATTACGAAGCCTTGGCTGCGCTCATGCGAGAGGAGGCAAAGAAGAGGTCAAGCCAAAGTCTGCACGCCAGGCTCAACTTCGACCCTGAGTATGAAGCATCCCCACCGCGCTACCGAAAGGAAAAACGCGAGAGGGATAGCCGCAAATACCCAGTGTTTACCAGGATTGGAAGGAAGGTTGTGGATGATGAAACAGCCGACTTTCAGCATCTGGAGGAGCATGAAGATGGGGAACGGCGCGCCAATGTCCACGCTAGGCTTGGCAGTCGCAGGGTTCACGATAGGCTTGGGCGACGGTGCTCCCCAAGTGAAAGCCCTTCAAGCTCTGATTCCGAGGATAGTCGGCGCAAGCGCCACAAAGGAGCAAGCTCAGATTCCGATGATAGTCGACGCAAGCGTCGCAAAAGAGTAAGCCCATCCTCAAGTGATTCCTCGGACAACGAGGACAAAGAAACTAGACACTGGAAATCAAGAGGAAAATACCGCGACCAGGAAGATGAAGACATGTCTCTTCCCTGGCGCCGTCAAAAAGTTGATGCGTTTACTAGGCGCATCAGCGATTTTTCGGAAAATAAGAGAAGGCGCATGCCTGCTAATGTCAAAACATATGATGGGACAGGTGACCCTGATGATCACCTAAAAATTTTCGAGTCAGCAGCTACTATCGAAAATTGGCCACAACCTGTGTGGTGCCATATGTTTAACTCTACATTAGTAGGGAACGCGCGCAATTGGTTCAATAAGCTTCCACGCAGAAGCATCGGTGGGTTTGAAGAGTTGCGAAAGGCGTTTCGTTTAAACTTTACTCAAAGAAAAAAGTGCGCCAAAAACCCTGTTGAGCTCGCTAGGGTAAAACAGCGACAAGGGGAATCCACAAGCGCTTTCATGGAGCGCTATAAGGACGAATGCATGCAAGTCAAAGCGTGCCCAGAGATACTAAAAATATCGGGTTTTATGAACGCAATCAATAACCCAGATTTGATAAAAAAAAGTTAAACGATAGGGTTCCCCACACCTTTGACGAACTCATGAAGCGCACGAGGTCCTTCGTCCAAGGAGAAGCAGCCGCTGCGGATAGCAAAAAAGGCTACTCGAACCATAGGTCACAAGAAGAGTCAAGGAGACCATCCAATGACCAGAGTGGGAATCGTAACAAAAGTTATCGCACCCAAGGAAGTGGAAGGGGAAACGATAAGTACACCCCACTAACAAAAACTCCAAAGGAGATATTCGCGACGGAGGGTGCGAACTTTCCAAGACCCCCACCTATGCGCACCCCGGAGGATCGGCGCGTAGGGAACGGATACTGCGAGTATCACGCACAGAAGGGCCATACCACTAATGAGTGTGTCCAGTTACGCCAACTAATCTAGAGACTAGTGAAAGAAGGCAGATTGGACCACCTCGTTAAAAATATCAAGGAGGGGAAAGACAAGCAGAGAACCGGAGGCAAGAAAGAAGCGCCTAAGGAAAAAGCTGATACTATCTACATGATACAATCATGGCAGCGAAAGACTAGGCAAAAGGTGAGCCAGAAATTCTCTCATGGAAGCGAAATCTCCTTCCCCACCTTGACTGCGGACAACGCAGCGGCAGAACCACTTACCATTGAAATAAATGCAGGGGGTCACGACATCCACCGCATGTATGTCGATGGGGGTGCATCAGCGGATATAATGTATGAACATTGCTTGAAGAGATTGCGTCCTGAAATACAAAGACAGTTAAGTCCAGCCACGACTGCGCTTACTGGCTTTACAGGAGAAAAGATATAGCCTATGGGGCAACTGCGCCTACTAGTCGCTGTCGGTAATAAGGAACACTCCACGACAGCCTGGATGAACTTTATGGTGATCAAATCTCCTTCGCCATACAATGGCATTATTGGAAGGTCAGGAATCTCGGCGTTGCGCGCGGTACCATCCACAGCGCATGGGATGCTCAAATTCCCAGTAGAAGGCGGCATCGTCACCATTTACAACAACGCTGCGCCACCAGAAGAATGTAACACGATTACATGTGAGACAACGCACGTCCCAGAACAGAGCGCAGCTAAAGTTCCAAATTTGAAGGTCGCAATTCACCCTGATTACCCAGAGCAAGAAATATCAATCGGAGGATCGCTGTCTGACAAAGGCAGAGCAGCCGTATGCGCACTCTTACAGAGGAATCTGGATATCTTTGCCTGGGAACCAAAGCACATGACTGGTGTGCCACGCTCGATCGCAGAACACAAGCTAAAAATCCGACAAGGATATTCTCCAGTGCGGCAGAAAAAGCGCGGCCAAGCTCCAGAGCGCGCAAAAGCCATTCTGGAGGAAGTACACAAACTTGTAGACGCAGGCATCATGCGTGAAGTCTATTACCATGACTGGCTCTCTAATCCAGTCATGGTCAAGAAGGGTGATGGCAGTTGGCGGATGTGTGTGGATTTCACTGATCTCAACAAAGCATGTCCACAGGACTGCTATCCGCTGCCAGAGATAGACTGGAAGGTAGAATCTCTGTGTGGATATCCATTTAAATGTTTCTTAGACGCATATAAGGGATACCACCAAATCCAAATGGCCAAGGAAGACGAGGAAAAAAACAGCTTTCCACACAAGCCAAGGGGTCTACTGTTACACAAAGATGCCTTTTGGCCTGAAGAATGCGGGCGCCACCTACCAGCGATTGGTAGATAACGCATTTGAAAAGCAAGTGGGCCGCAACTTAGAAGTTTATGTGGATGATCTTGTCATAAAAAGCCATACTGAAGACGAAGTGGTGCGCGATATAGAAGAAACATTTAGAACGCTACGGGCGATCAACATGAAGCTAAATCCCAAGAAGTGCACTTTCGGCGCTACAAAAGGCATGTTCTTGGGATATCTGATAGAACCAGATGGCATTAAGCCATGCCCAGAAAAAACAGAGGCTGTCATTCAACTTCCTTCACCACGCACGCTGAAAGAAGTCCAGTCTCTAAATGGGAAACTAGCCGGTTTGAACAGGTTCCTGTCCAAATCAGCGGATAAGTCACTCCCTCTTTTTAAAACACTCAAGAAGTGTACAAAAACAGGAGACTTTCGTTGGACTGCGGAAGCGGAAGAGGCTTTCAAACAGCTTAAGCAACATATAGCAGCGCTTCCTAAGCTTGTCGCACCCCTACCAGGGGAGGAATTAATCGTTTACTTATCTGCGACTCATGGAGCAGTCAGCGCAGTACTACTGACAGAGAGGAACTCTGTACAAACACCGGTATACTTCGTAAGCAAAGCGCTCAAGAAGACAGAGATTAACTATAGCCCAATGGAAAAGTTGGTCTTAGCATTAGTGTTCGCCGCCAAAAGATTGCGCAGATACTTTCAAGCGCATCCAATAGCGGTAATCACAGACCAACCAATCAAACAAGTTATCTCTAAACCTGACGCATCGGGGCGATTACAAAAATGGAGTGTGCTGCTAGGCGAACATAACATTTCCTATAGGGCACGTACTGCGGTCAAAGGGCAAATACTAGCAGACTTTATCATCGAAAAGCCAGACACCGATGTCGCACCTCCACCAAGCAAGGCAGAACTACAAGAGCCATGGATCTTATTCACGGATGGATCTTCATGCGTGGATGGGTCAGGCGCTGGCCTTATACTCACTAATCCAGAAGGAATGGAGTTCACTTACGCACTGCATTTTGAATTCACAGCCACGAACAACGAGGCAGAATATGAAGCCCTAATCGCTGGATTACGCATTGCAAATCGAATGGGTGTACGTAACCTAGAAGCAAATGTGGATTCTCGATTAGTAGCCAACCATGTGTTGGGCGAATATGTAGCTAAAGAGGACAACATGGTTCAATACCTTGAAAAGACAAAGTCACTAATTCAAAGTTTTGATAGGTTTACTATCAAACAAGTTCCTGGAGGGGAAAACAAAAAAGCAGATGCACTGAGAAAAATCGCATCTACAAGCTTTGCGCACCTGTCAAAACAAGTATTGGTGGAGATTCTAAAGAACAAGTCCATCTCGGAGATGGAGATTTCTACGGTGATAGAAGAGCAGGATCCTACATGGATGACCCCTATCATCGACTTTATAAGCAAGGGCAACTTGCCCGATGAGCAGAAGGACGCTCGACGTATACGGCGCACAGCGCAGAGGTTCGAGCTTAGAGATGGTATCCTATATCAGCGCTCATTCCTACAACCATGGCTTCGATGCGTTGGACCTCTTCAGGCAGATTACGTACTCTGAGAGATCCACGCTGGTTCATGCAGTATGCATTCAGGACCACGGTCCGTCGTAGCACGCGCATTGCGCTCAGGATACTACTGGCCTACTATGCACCGTGATGCGCGCGATGTGATAAGGAAATGCAACGACTGCCAAGTTCATAGACCCATCCCGCGCAGACCACAACAAGAGCTAACGCCTATTACTTCTCCATGGCCATTCTATAAATGGGGCATTGACATTGCAGGTCCCTTCCCTGTCGCAGCAGGAGGACTGAAATTCCTTATTGTGGCAATAGATTACTTCACTAAGTGGATTGAGGCAAAAGCAGTTGCGACAATCACAGGTAACCAAGTAAAACGATTTGTTTGGGAAAATATTGTATGCCGCTTTGGATTACCGGGGGAAATCGTTTCGGACAACGGAAAACAATTCCGTGATAACCCGTTCAAAGACTGGTGCGCGGAGCTAAATATCACACAACATTTTGCATCAGTTAAACACCCACAAACCAATGGTTTGGTTGAGCGCGCAAATCGCAGTCTAGGCGAAGGAATTAAAGCGCGCCTGGACAAACACAAAGGAAGATGGGTGGACGAATTGTCGCATGTCTTATGGGCGCACCGCACGACAATTAAAGTTAGCAATGGAGACACTCCTTTTTCCCTTGTCTACGGGACAGAAGCTGTTATACCAGCTGAAATTGGGATGCCAACTATCCGCACCGCGGAAGTTAATGTCGCGACCAATGACGACGAACGACGGATAGATTTGGACCTGCTGTAGGAAAGGCGCGAGCGCGCAGCCATACGAGAGGCAAAAACCAAGTCAAAGATGAAAGGATACTACGATGCTAAAGTTCGAAGCACCTCATTCAGACCTGGCGACTTTGTGTACCGCGCTAATGATGCAAGCCACGCAGAAGACACAGGAAAACTTGGACCAAAGTGGGAAGGACCCTTTGAGGTCATCGAAGCACTAGGACAAGGTGCGTACAAGCTGCGCGATATGGAAGGTCGTGAGCTACAACGCACATGGAATATCTGCAATCTTAAGAGATGCTATCTTTAGGAAAGGTTACGACCCAATGCATGGACACATACGCACTTTAGTAAGTGCCAAATAAATATCCGTGTATTTACATTCTTTGTTTCATTTAGACAAATGTTTTTATCTTTTTACAAAAACTTGCAAGTATTAATAAAATGTTGCGGTTTCTAGCTAACTCCGCGACACACTTTACTTTATTGTTTACATATAATTTATGTCTCAATATTGTTTGTTATATTATCTTTTGCCTACATGGCGTGCATGCACTAATTAAAAACCCATGATGGTAAAAGGATGAGTAAACCTAATAAATGACTCGTTGAGTAAGAGGGTTGCAAACCCATCAACACCGGATCACGCATCCTTGTTAAACACCTTATTCTCAAGACGTTGGAGTAAGTTCCATGCGTACCCCACGACGGATACACATCAATGCACACTGTGCGCGTTTAACAAATTAGGAGTTAAGACAACTAACCCCTTAGTATGGTCTTAGTAGCACGCTGCAATCCATACACTTGTGCACCCCACGATGGGTACACAGCAACTTGTAAATTTCATACACAATTATGTTATATACAACCATGTCATACACGACTATGTCATAAATTTCATACAAGATAAGTATAAGTGATTATGAATCCTTGTAAACCTTCTTCAAATGTGTTTATACAAACAGCCAAATTTGATATAATATGCATACAATGGTATTATTCAAAATCAACGCTTCATTATAACAAGTTCATCAAAAGTACACATCCAACAAGCATATGTACAAGGAAAAAGTGGACATATAACAAAATACCACTACACCAAAACTACCAAGACATGCTACGAGTACGCCTTAGCCCTGAGCTACCTGCCTGGTGCGCCACACGACCAGCATCTGTAAGCATCTGCAACAACTCAGCATCCTTGGGCGCTACTGTTGGTACGCTAACAGGCACCCCATCAGATCTAGGAATGTGGGCTGCGCCAAGACCACACAGGATAGCCTTCCCCTTCTGACCCCTCTTCTTGGCAAGTCTCATCTCATGAGCTTCCAAGGATGTCTTCAATGGAATTTCTTTCTCAAGAGCAAAAGGGTTGAGGATATCACGAGGGCGCGCGAAAATGGGCACATGTAGCTGCGACACGTCCGCCTTCAAAAAATAGTCAAGCTGCTCCTCAGCACCCTCGGATGAATGCCTAGCCAAGGTCAAACCCTCCATAATCACACTGATAGGGAAATCCTGGTCACGCTCCAGCTGCGCTATATGAGGAAGCTCAAAAAGTTTTAACCTCTCCATAGCAGAAACAAGCTCACCATAAGCATTTTCATTATAACCAGGCACTTCTGAGGGAGACATCGCCAAAACCTTGGCTGCGCATAGTTCCTCTACTGCTTCCGCCTTACCACGCGCTAAGGCACATTGAACCACATTCTCGAAGGACTCCTTAACCTCTCGAGACTCCAGCGTGGTCATGGCGGCAAGACGCAAACCATGGCTGATAAGCCACCTGCGCTCAGCTATAGTTGATACCAAATGAGGATACAACTCCTCATCATACTCAATGCTGAGTTTGCGCAGTTTGCTCTCCTGATTCTCCAGCAAGCCCTCCACAGCCTTGCGGAATCCATCCAAATCAGACATGAGCTTCCCCTTGTTCAGCTCCATATATCTCATGGCCCAAAGGCAGGAGGCCTTGTACTCCTTTGCTCCAGTGCGCTCTTTAGCCAGATCAGCCATGAGCAACATCTTCTCATCAGCAACCTTCTGGTCATACATTGCGGATGTTCTCAATTCAGCCTGCGCCTCAGCCAACTGCGCCCTTAGAAGCTCAATCTCCTTATCCCTTTGGGCAACCAGGCTGCTCTCACCAGCATACTCAACCTGTAGCCGCGCAACCAATGAAGCCTGGTGCGCAGCAGCCAACGCCAACTCCTCAAGAAGGCTACTTCTTGGCGCATCTCCAGCGGATTTTTCCTCATCCACTGGACTCTCAGGCCCAAACTCACCAACATCAGTCTTGGGAGGCGAACTCTCCACATGCGCATCATCATCAACAGCAGTCTCAGCCCTACACGCAAATAACAAAGTTACTCTATCATACTAATAGCGAAATAAAGGACTGAAGATCTAAAGACACAAACGCTTACGTAGGGGGAGGAGTTTTATGCGATGACGCATCCTCTTCGGTGGGTCGCTCGACAAAAAGAGCAGGGCGCTTACTTGATGTCCCCGCGCCATCATCACCAGACGACCTCTTGCGTTTCCGCACCAAGCCTTCCTCTCCAGACTCGTCCATCGCACTCTCCGACGAGTCTACGTGCAACATCTCAACAGGGATCTGTGACCCAGCAGAGGGAAAGCTACGCAGGGGAGTTGCCATAGTGACACCTGCAGGAACCTCCCCTATCTCCTCTGTCTCTTCTGTCTCCTCCTGCGCAATCAACATTGTTCGCCCTGCAGTAGCCTCAAGCAATGGCTGCTCCCCATCTCTCAAGGGGCGCACCCCTACAATCACCTTTGTGGGCTTCGCCAAACGAACAACATCAAACAAGTCCATCTCTGCGCAACAAAGCAACAAACAAATAGCAAAGGTGTTAGATAAACTACAAAGGAAAGAATGCTTACAACTACTAAGTGAAGAGGAAGGAAGAGACAAGCACCCACCCCGGCTGTTTTCATCCAAAAATGTTGGCACCTCTTCCGGACTACCAAAGTAGTTGCGACTGATGCCCATGTGCACCAAAAATTCCTCTGGATACGGTTCAATAGGTATGCGATTGGTGTCTATCGTATCCGCATCCGCCACATTATACAATCCGGGGTCTGGGCGCTCATCTCTCGGTAACGATTCTTGAGTATAGAACTCAAATACCCAGGGAAAAAATGCACTATCAATCCAGAAAAAAATTTCCCTCCATACCCTTAGTGCGTCTAATTTCTTTGTATAACACTGCAGAGATCCCTCGCGCTTAGCAAAAGAGACCCACCCGTTTGACCACGACGTGTGGTAAAACGCGCGGAATAGATGGACTGTGGGTTCAATCCCCAACAGGCGACAATTTACCTTAAAATTGGTAACTTTCGCCGCACCTATACAGTGCAGTTGAGAGATATGCAAGCGATAATGGTTTAAGATATCGCACAAAAACAGGGAAATGGGAACACGCTGGTTCGCAAATTCGAAGAAGCGCGTATAAACCCCCACCTTCCCTTGCGGGAAATTCGCTATTGACGCATTCGCGGCCGGAACTACCGGATGCAATGCAAGAGGGATATAATAGTCTGAGGTGAACTGACGAAGTTCATCCTCAGATATATCGGAACTAATCTCAGATAATTGAAGAACCATGATACCTATTATCGGCGTACGCGCTATTATCTTCGCTTTTGTTGATTTGTTGATCGCTTTCTTGAAGGTTTAACAATGGCGAAAAATGATGATTTCTTTTTACTGTGGTAACCACAGTCAAATGACGGCTACAGTTTATATAGGGTACACATATTCATGGATGCACGACATGTGTACCCCACTTGCTCCAATCGGATGGTTGGGAACCCAAAAGGTAAAGCACTTTTTCACCCACCCTCACGATTTTCGAAGAAGATACTTGGACTAGATTAACTTGCTAATTTTGGCGGGAAATACTTGAAACTTCCCCGCTACGCATCAAGGAATATTTTTTAGTTAGTCTAGCATCCGCAATTTCGCATTGCGCACACTAGACTGGGGGGACATGATGACGTATAGTCCGTATTCGGGTCACGAACCCGACCCATACTTAAGTCCATCACGAATGGACTCTAGCCCGTCACGATATGGGCTATTGTGATAACGGTTTGGGCTTACGATAGCCCAAACCCAACGTTATTTATGGCTGCGATAATATATCTTCTATTTATGGGATATATATCGACTAACCGCCCTACGCGGGATAGACCGAAGATTGGGGAACACGAAACCAATAAGGATTTCGTGTCCATATATAGAGGGCATCTCAACCCTCACAAAGGTACGACTTACAAAACCCTAACTCTTCTACAAACCCTAAATCGATTACTTACTCTCACGCCGGAGGATAATCGTGGGAGACAATCCCACGATAAGCCTAACGGTGTCTTTTTGTTTCTTAGTGCGCAGGTCTCAAGCATTAAGATCTGATTGGTACGGAATCAAGGAACGCCCAACTTTTGTATCAACACTAATTAAGTGCCTTCCTTTATACTTAATCCCTTCCAAATGTATGAGTGCAGTATGGTTTTAAAAGAAAATTGAGTTCATACTGCTGAGAAAAAGTTTTTTCACAAAGTTTGTACTGCTAGGTAAAAGTTTGTACTGCTAGCGTAAAACTTTGTACTGCTGGGTAGTCGTTAGTACTGTTTGGGTTATAACCATGTTTTATTAATAGCCGTTGGGGTAATTTTTGTCAATTACTTCGCTTAAAGGTTTCATAAATTGGATAATTCTCTTTCTTTATCTAATTTATACGATTTCTTCAAACTAAAGAAACAATTTATTGAAGTCGGTCCAATCTAAACCATAAGTATTCTCTATAAAATCCCAATTGGCTTTACCAAACATACTTTATCCCAATTGGCTTTACCAAACATACTTTCTCTCATAAACGATCATAACCCAGCACTCTATTCAAGCCTTTAATCAATTTTCATGGCAAATTTAGAGTTTTGTGATAGACATAACCAGTTTGCATTCTTGGAAAAACCAAAAGGGAGTCAAGACTTTCACCAGATAGTAGATTTTCTAAACACTACCCACATCAGGTATGCCCTTACAGTCAATCCTACTATCTATGTCTCTCAAATCAAACAATTTTGGCAGACTGTTACTACCAATACATTTGATAATGGAGACAAATAGTTAATTGCAACAGTTGATGGCAAAACAATAACTATTACTGAGTCATCTGTTAGGAGTCATCTCCATTTAGCAGATGACAATGGTATTAGTTCTTCGCCTAATACTGAAAATTTTCATCACATTTCCAGAATGGGGTATGACACATCTTCTCAAATTCTGACTTTTCAAAAAGGATGTTTTGCCCCACAATGGAGATTCTTCATACATACCATCATTCATTGTTTAAGTCCAAAGAAAACCTCATGGGAGCAATTCAATAGCAATATTGCAACTGCTCTCATTTGTTTAGCAACAAACAGGACTTTTAACTTTTCAAAATTAATTTTTGATGGTATGGTGAAAAATGTGGACAACAAATACAGGGAGTTGTTAAAGAATGATGGAGCATTACTGGGAGTTGTTAAAGAAGGATATTTGTGAGTTTATCTCCATTATGTATTATCAAAAATTTCATGAATTAACCAATGCAACACTGGACAGGGAACATGAGCTTATGACGGATACACCAAAGTCTCCGAAATGAGACATGAGTAGAAGAATTCTTCCGAGAAAAGAATGATATTAGAGGGTGAAATAAAGTCAAGGTTTGGAAATGACGGTGGTCAAAGGATGGTTTATCCGGTTTGTCGTCACTATAGGAAAATACACTTAGGAGAATATCGTATAGGTAGTGATGGTTCTTACCGATGTGGGCAGTTGGGTCAATTCAGTAGAGATTGTCGAAAGCAACTTCAAGTGTGTGAAGTTTGTTACCGACGGGGTCATGAGAGTAAAGATTTTCCGAGAGCGAAACTAGTAGCAGATCAAGATAGGCAGTTTAGGGAGACAGAAAGAAAAGATCAAAAGATATCAAAGCCTAAGGTTTGTGTACATCTAACTTAGTCGATGAAGCTAAAGAGGAGATCGGTGAAGGATCATGTATTGGTGTTTATATTATGTTAGTTACATACTAGGTAGAATTATCCAAAATGAGTTAGAAACTCATGATTAGTATAAAGCCTAAGTGTCGGATACATAACTAGATAAAAAGAAATTAAGTTATTTCAAGGGTAATTAATGGGGACAAAAACTGATTAAGTGAGGGAGAGTTGTAACACACTGAATTTTATGTTTTTGCTATAAATATTTAAAAGTGCATATGAGTCCTTAGAAAGTTATTATAAGTAGCATTTAACAGAAAAAGGACCAGAAACACATATATTTAACGAAAAAGAACCTCTGACATAACGGACTTAACAGCAGGGACTAACGGTTAATAGGGGCAGAATTACAAGAATGCCCTTATGGGCTTATAACTCTTAAATTGCAGAGAGTATATCCAATAGCCCAACACGTGTCATGGGACGTGTTTATCATAGGAAAATTAAGAGGGAAATCAAGAACTGGCCATTTGCAGAGATTATACCCAATAGCCCAACACGTGTCATGGGACGTGTTTATCATAGGAAAATTAAAAGGGAAATCAAGAACTGGCCATTTGTCTCACAGAAAGGTTACAAGAGATTTGAAGAAATAAGCTTTGGGTGCTCAAGCGATGAACCATTAGTCATGTTAGTTTGCCTAAGAGATGCACGAAGTGGAAACTCCCATCATGTATAATGTTCATATGGGATTGACTAGAAATATATCATATAGGACAAAGTAAAATTATAACACATGTTGGCACATATGAATTAGTTATGTTGCCAAGTTAGTAGTCATGACTCGATTTGCATTTGTGCAAGAGTGTAAAGGTCGCACGTGAGTACTCGCCACCTTTAGAGGGAATCCGTATTAGTAGCAAGGCAATTAGTGTTGTAACACCCCTAAATTACCGCAGCGGAACAGTAGTGTCATAGGGGTATTACTTCATAATATAGATCAAGGTATTGAAAATGACCTCTAAATGAGACGTTTTGAAATGTTACCATTCGAATTATTAAAATCAGAGTTAAACAAGAGATTCAAAGTATAAAGTTACATAGATGTTTTTAAGACGTATCGAATGGTAAAAGATAAAGATATAAGTCTCCAAGTATGTAAATGACTCTAAGATCCATGCATCCACTATCGCCTTATAACCTGAAATAAACATGCTAAAAAGTGTCAACCAAAGGTTGGTGAGTTCATAGAGTTTAGTTTAAAATGTAAAGCATTTGAATAAATATTTCACAGCAAAGGCCTTGTAAATCCACTCAGTCCCAAGCCCCGCCCATACAAGACTTGCAACCTTTGTGTTTACAATCCATTGCTAAAGTATGAGTAGAACAGATGTGTATATAAATACGTATCATGTCATAAGTGTTTTGAGTACTTGCATTCCACTGCAAAATGTATCTTGCATATCCATGCAAAATGTATCTTACATACCAATGCGAACTGTATTAGAATACTAGTATAACAATGCATAATGCAAAATTTATTAGAGTACTTGTAAAAGTAATTGAAAATAGTTAAGCATATATCTCCCCCAAAGAGTTAATAAACAATTAAACAATAGAAATTATGGGGCTATGACTCAACTTAGCTGTAAAAGTCAAGGTATTGTTATGTCAAAAGTATCACAGGAATGGCTCCAACACACGACCTGAATAATAGGGAAGTCTGAGATTTTGATGGTTTAAAATGGACTTGATGTGAACAATGATTGTGAAAAAGTGTCGGATAACGAATCGGATCGTGATGAGAATGAATGATATGCTTAAAATGCTTAAAGTTTAAAAATAAAATTATATATAATATTATCATGTTTTTATGTTTATTTGAATCAGTAATTATCGTCTCTTCAAAAGTTGGTGGATGATAAGTTACGTTTATTCGTTAAATCATATTACACAAATATAAACGTAACTTTCGTTATATAAATCGTACGAATTGTAAAAGGGATTTTAAGAATGAGATTTTATAAAACATAAGTGTGATTATAAGTAAAACCAAGTTACTGTATGGTCCTTGTAGTTATAGGAAATTTACACTTTTAACCCTAACGGTGAAACATTTGCACCGTTAGTCCCTGGTTAGGTTTTAATTACATTATTAGTCCAAAAGGTTCAAATATGGCATTTTAGGACTTTTAGTTACTGTTTTGTCATTATCTACCCATAAGTTACCAAAATGATAGTTTTAATACCAAGTTATCCGGAAGTTACAATTTTAACCCTAATAGTAAATATGTTTTGCAAAACAAGTCCAAAATTCACAAAACTTATATAAATAAATTTCTGAAAGTTTTACAAGCTTCATACAACTTATTCAAGTTCAAAAAAACTGCTTATTACACAAGAGTGCTTATTTTTTGCTTAATGGGCTTTAACGAGTGAAAAATAAAGCCCCATTAACGTTTTGTGATCCGAGGGGTTTGAGAACAAGTTGGGCCTGAGTTTGGGCATATTTTAAGGTCTAAAAATCATTACCATTGAGCTTCTTTGAACTGCTTATCGCGAGTGCTTAAAATATGCTCATTGGGCTTAAAAGCCCATGCGTTAAAAATAAAGGGTTTAAAACAGTTTTGAGTAGCGATTAGATTGAGGTTCAAAAAGGAATTTTTCTAGCTTATCATGAGAGCTTATTTTATCAGCTTGTTAGTTGAGTATATGGAGAATTAGGTCGAGTAATAAAAACCATATGTTGTGTGTGCGTATTTGATTTTATTAGGCTATTCTATTTGATAAAACGAGTTGGTCCAAAAATAGATATGACTTATAATATGTTATATGATTATATACGATTCACACATGATTAAAATGGGACTCGAAATGTGATAAAATGAAGATGTGAGTGTCGAATGATTGTGCTACTCGATTATTAGTCATCCATAATATTGGAGGTCAAATTTATATGCAAAATGAAATAACAAAAGATAGAAAAATGAATTGAAACTAAACACGATGTCGAGTGAAATACATAAAAAGTGAATGAACTATAAACCATAAGTATGAATAGATATGGGTCGAATAGCCTTACCACTAGGGGTGTTCATCGGTTCGGTTCTCGGTTAATTGGTTTATTCGGTTCGGGTTGTTCGGTTAAAAAAATTTTTGAGTCATAACCGAAAACCAAACCGAACCGAGAACCGAACCGAAGTTCGGTTCGGTTATGGGTCAAAACTGAAAACCGAAATTTTGTACTTGAATATTGAACAACATTTATATTTGCTCTAATATTGAACCATAACAGTCTTGCATACACATATTGATATGTATGTCAAATGATTAAACCTAGAGAATAGAACATACATCATCCAGATACATAAATTTTCCTAAGAAATAACTAATCATAGCACATGACCCCATGACGGTATGCCAAAATATATGCAAAACGACATACCTAGACAAGTTTTAACATCTATTGAACACAAAATACCCTAACATCATAGGACCTAGGGTTAGTCAAGTTATATTTTTTTAATTAATATATAAAAAATATTAAATATTAATTATAATTCGGTTTTCGGTTCGGTTCGGTTGTCAATATGCTAAACCCATAACCGAACCATAAACCGATTAAAATGTTCGGTTCGGTTCGGTTAAGAATTCGGTTCGGTTCGGTTTCGGTTTTCGGTTACTGCGGATATTACCCGATCCATGAACACCCCTATGGGTCGAATAGCCATACCACACCAAGGATGGTGGTGATAAATCGTTGATATGAGCTAGGAATGAGGATTTTTGCACGTTACTTGCTAGAGTTCTTTCAAAAGAAACGATTTCGACATCGTATATGTGGAAAATGAGTTCGAATAACTAGGAAAGTGGTGCAATTCTCTCGAATGGAATTCACAGGAGAAAACACTTAGAAAAAGTAAAGGAATGTAGAGGAGAAAATGTGAAAGTGTGTGCTTGTATGGTGTATGTATTATGTATATATGCATGTATCTCGATATATTTTTTAAAAACCAACAAGTTGGTATGGCATTGATGTCGAGAGATAGGATAAGGGGACATGGAGAATATAACTAGCTAGTGAACTTGAGTATTAGTCAAGTGGATGTGGGTATATCTCGGTTAGAAGTCGAATGGTGTGTATACATATTGGTTCAACCTACAAAAGGTCATATCGACAATTAAACGTGACCAACAAGAATAGGAAAGTGTGAAAATGTTTTGTAAACGTTTTTGAGCCAAGAACAATGGAAAACATATAGGTAAAATAGGTGTTGGTCGAGTTTGATTATAATTGGGTGAGTTGGATATGTGTTCAAGTGAGGCTAGCTTTAGGTCTCGCAAATAAATCAAACGTTCGAATTAGAGTAAAAGGCTTGTCATTCTCGAATCTTGGGTGTATGGAGAATCGAACCATGTAAAGTAATGTGTAGCTTGTATGTCGAATTTTAGAAATAAAGAGGCTAAGTAAATGAGTTGTGTCGAGTAGTATAAAAGTGAGAAATAGAAAGTGGGCTAGATTTGTTGTTGGGCTTGAAAAGTAACAGGCCAAGCATAGAATTAAGAGTTCGTTTGGTGTTTAATCGTGTTTTGGATTGTCGTAGTGCGCGTGTGAGCTCGTTCCAACGTATAGTGGATCACATAACAACGTTTTTGAATAGAAATGTAATAAACAAAATTTTCAGATTTTGCTCGAAAAATGGTTAAGTGAATAGTAATGACGTGTTAATACTAGATTTACGTTCACTAATGACTAGGGAATTCTACGGGTTGCTACAAGTGTGACAAACGGTAATTTTTTAACCAATATTTTAATAATAAATGTTAATTTATTATTACCTAACTGTCTGATTAAGCATTCATGAGCTTGCATAACTATTTCAGGAAGCAAACCCGCACAATGTAGCTTACAGTAACTCATTTCATTGTTTATTTTATCAGAAAATATGAGCTTTTCGTTTTCTGACTATTATTGAGTATTTACACGAGAAGTATCTCACACAAAACACCACACGCGTACCGACACTATTCTAATAACGGCATAAAACTAATAAATTATATCAGAGCTCTGCAAAACATGGGGTACACTTATCGCCCACAAAACTATAAAACTTAGACATAAAACTTACATTTTATTTACCTACATTTTTAATCCAACCCACCCATTTATTATATACTCGTACAAAACAAAATAATAATAATAAATAAATAAATAAAAATGTTTCTTTGTTTTCATTTGCTTATCCCCACACATTCTGCATCCCTTCTCTCTCTCTCTCTCTCTCAGAGTATGCCGTCATCACCGTCCCCCACCTCACATCTCAGATCTGAGTTCATAACGATGAAAACAAGACTCCAAAGGGGTCCCTAGCATCCCTAATGATACGCAGTCTGATCCCATTTGTCTAAACCCTAGAAGTCAACACATCCCACCAAAGAGATGATAAAGCTAAAGGAGACGGTATCCATTTTCAGCTTAAGGGTCGACTGGTAACGAAGAGAGGAGGAGTCAAACCTTCCTTGTTTCAATTTTTTCTTATACCCCTAATCGGTCCACAAGAAAACCACATCCCAAAAACTTCACTCAAAAATCAAAGGGTTTACTGTGGTGGTTTGCTTGCTTGGAATCGGAGTTGGGTTTATTGTTGTTCGAAAAGTTTGTCAGCTTCTTGTCAATCGATTCATTTACCTGCTATTGTAAGGCATTAAATTCTTGTTTGATTTGTTTGAATATGTGGATACCTTAACCACGGAAAACATGACTTATTTGAATAACCCGGTGACCTACCAATTGTAGAAGTAGGATTTTTGGTAAATCTTAAACTATGATTTCCCTTTCTTTGTTTCAAGCTTTCAACCTCTCTACTCCCATTGGTCGAGCTCAATCCTAACTTTAGCAAGTCAGCTCTACGCCACTGATGATCTTGTTTTGTTAAAATCTTGTGGATTTATGTGAATCGATTGAGTGTTTTGTTTTGTATGCAATCGATTATAAGATCTTTGGCGAGGTTCTGTAATCTTTGATATCGAACAGTTATATCCTCATTCTGTGAATGCTATAAACGTCAGTTGTTGTTGCTAAATATGCGTGGTAAACTAGTAATTTACAAACTAAAAATTTAATCTGTCAAAGTTTATTGTATTGGCTCAAGCTTTGTGGAATTACTTACTCTTAATTGTTAGCTTATTGGCTTAACTTTGAGTTTTTTTTTTTGACACAAATCAGTTTGTCTTAACTTGGTATTTGTCGAGTAGTAATTTGGACCGAGAGAGATACCTAAAAGGGTCTCGGTTTGCTTACTTTGCTCGATATTATGACCAAGCACTTATTCTTGCTTAACATTGTGTTAATTGGTATGCTTTGGGGTTGAGATGACCTTGGGTACGGATCAAAACCCACTGTGGTCGAACCACAGTGGATGGGTTTTTGGTTGGTCTCCTTGCGTTATCGACACCTACTGAAATAGATCTTGTTTTTGTAACCTTTTGCCTCAACATGTTACCTTAAAACTCTCAGAAGATAGAACATTCATGTGTCTTAGTTTTTGTCAAAAGGAGTAATGGCCTGTGTTCTTTGTGCTTGCTGTCATGAAACCCAAACCCCCAATAATAAGGGTGGTTTTTGTGTTCTTGCTTGCCCCAACTTGTAACTTCAAGATATAAATGGATTTGTTTAGTTTTGGAGTATATTGCGCTTGCATCTTGTTGTGCGGTCGTGTGAGTCTCGAGAGTATGTCCCCCTAAACCGAAAAGAGTTTTAAAGTTCCTTGCGATATTTTGTATTTGATTTCCTTGCGTAATAGTAGTTTCACCACTGCAAATGAGAACATTCTACAAAACATTGAATCTGGGCTGTGTTTTGAACTGTTTCATCCTTGGACCTCAAGCCCAGTATATTAAGAGGTGTTTATATTTGTGTTAAAGTGTAAGGTTGGTGTCTGGGCCGAAGCCTAGTTAACCAAGGGTCCGTTTGGTTCTGTCAGCCCACCAGGGCGTGTCTGGTTCGTGACTGCCATAATGGGTACGTTTGGTTTTCGTGTCGACTTGAGTTATGCCTCGACTTCTTTCCTTCTTGTTTAAAGGACGCCACCTCTCGACATACATCACGCACACGGCTCGTTAATCTTTACTCGACCGCCTCCCACGTCACGACACATCTCATCTTATATCAAAAACACAAGTCACAAAAACAAACAGTGGAAATGTAAACAATAGACAAAACTTGAAAACCTATTTGTTTAAATAAAATGAGTTTTACACATAAACTATAAATCGATATTTTTGCATTCCTCATAACTTAAATGGAAAGTTCTTATGCTACTAATTGATAAAACATAAACTTGTAAACATTTACTTACAATTATTAATTCGGGTACTCGACTTGATAAAAATATAAATGGTAACTTATTTTGAAATCGTTAATTTATATTCGTGGTTGATTTAAGTTAACTTACAAAATTTTTATTAAAATTTTTATAAATATTATATCGCGATTCATTATTGTAATGCGGAAATGTTAACTTTTAATCATCTCGGTTACACTAAACGTATATACGGGTCACGCCCAACTTTCATAAAAATCCTACGCCCAAAGTGTTTTATCAAAACTAATAAACGGACAATAAGCAAAATATTTTAAACAAGCATTTTATATAAATACACTTGGCTAAATATATATGTACCCCCAACGATAAGGCTATTATATTCCGTCAACGCATAATTATCACTACCTTTCCGTACTCCGTCTTTCGGTTATTTTCAAACCAAAGGTTTATTCCGTCTTTGATACTTTTACTATTATACACTTATACACTTTCATGAGCCAATTTTTACACACACTTAGAAAACTATTTTCAAACTTAAATGCTGTCGCACAAGCAACAACGACGCAAACACTTTAAAACTTTAAAACTTATTTAAACTTCGTTGAGTCTTAAATTGGAATCGAGAACTCAACTTGCCGTACTAATCTAGGTTGCATGTCGGTGCCACTCACAATCACTACTTGATCCTTTTCATTTTTAGACTGCTATTCATTGAGGTGAGTTTATAGCCCCACTTTACTTATACTTGTTTTACAACTATGGGGTGAGAAACATGCAAAACTTTTTCTGGACCAAAATAATGTTTTATTTTCTCAAAAATATTGCGTAGTTATCCTAAGCCCCTGAACCCAATGTTATGCCCACCTTCATGAACCGTTAATTCCTGCTGGGAAGCGCGATTGATATAAATAGATCTATTGGGGTGACTCCCCCGTTTGGTTGGCCAGACAGGTCAATGCGAGCGTATACCAAGTCGGACTACGAGTGTATTGGGTTAAACACTCGCTATGGGCCCCTGATTATTATTTATGTGCTACATATGGTATCGCATTGAACTGTCGAGCTTCGGTTGCATGAACTTAGTACTAGCGTGATAGACTATTTTGTATGACATTATATGCGTTGTAATGATCGTACAAAAAACTACTGGTCCAAACTTATTACTTTACTGCTTCATTCTAAACCTATGAACTCACCAGCTTTTGCTGACTTTTAGCATGTTTTTCTCATGTGTTTAATCTGCTTGATTGATACAAGGTATTGGAATGGCAAGGGTCATAGACTATCTTCCGAAGTGTTTTTACGCATAACTATGACTTCTTTGTATGGGACAACTAAACTTATGGGCCTTATTTTCTGAACTTGAAACTTTATTGTAAACTCTACTTAACTTGGATGAATGTATTTAAACGGAGTATGTATTTCATTCTTTATTACATTTTGTTGTGATTACCAATTTAGTAGCACCCCATGACTCGAATGCATCCGCAAATAACAAAATTGGGGGTGTTACGGATTGGTATCAGAGCCTAGGTTATAGAGAACTAGGTACATATAAACCCTAAACTATAACCGCTTTTTGCAAAAAAAAAAAAAAGTCCCTATGAAAAAAAAAACCGCTTTTTGCAAAAAAATAAACAAGTCCCTATGACCGTCATTTGCCTGCCTGCCTTGCTTGCCAAGTTACTTTTTTCTTTACTTGTTTTATCTACGTGTTACACTGTAATACCCAAATTTTCAAAACATGTAAAATGACCAAAATACCCTTGTAACTTGAAAATTCCATTAATGATTAAATAAAAATCAGATAAATCACAAACACTTGAAAATTAGCAACATATGAAGTATGATAATTTTTGCATGAACATTTTAATTTTCTAAATGTCCAAAAAATACTTGTCACATCATTTATAATATTATGGACCGAATTTTTATTTGCACCTATGTATTTATTTTTTTTCTTAAATAACTAAAATCATTAAAATAAATGATAGACATTATAATTAAGAATAATATCTTTTAAAATTAGAAATTGGTCCTAATTAATCTCCTTGGGCCGAAATCCTTGCCCCTCCTCTTTAATATACACGGTTTCCCTTTTTTATTCCACAAAACCTTAACCGATTAAAACAAAAACTCCCAAATCGACACTACCAATTTTCTGCATGTTCTTGGTATTTTTCCTAGATCCATTGGAGTTAGAAGAAGGCTAGAAAAATAGGAGTTTGAATTTTTGAAGCATGGTTCGTTGGTTTTGAGTTCTTGCTAGCGTTTTATTCTTACCGAGAAGAATTAACTTTCCACGCCTCATCCGATCATCATAAACACTATCTGGTATTTTTGTGATCTTCTTTACATCATATATGATCTCAATAAAATAATTATTTCGATCCATGCATGCTTTTCAGATCGTTTGGAATAAATCGTTTCTATAAACCCTAAAATTGTTCAAAACTGAAATCGACCATATATTATTTTTATAAATCTCAAACATATTTTTATGGTCTGTAATATGACATATGTGATCTGTAAAAATTGTATTCGAGTTGATTTGAATCCTAGATCCATGGTTCATGAATTATTTTGTTATGGTTTAATCGGCTAAAACTAAAAAGAAGAAATAAAATTCGAATGGGATTAGGGTTAGGGTTTATGATTATGAAATTGGTGAATTAAATGTGTTTTAAGGTTAACTTGATGATTGGTAATGATTGGAAAATTTTAGGGTTAGGGTTTGTATTTTTATTTTAAACCGATTGAAGATTAAAAACTAATTGGGTGTGTTTTGTAATTTTATAAACTTGTGGGCTATTTTTGTAAGATATTTTGGACCAGGGATCAGTCATATAAAATATAATATGGGGGTATTATATGTCAATTTTGTAACTAAAAGGTTTAAATGGTAAATTGTTTGATTTATTAATTCGAATTGAAAAACTAGAAAATAAAGGGACTTGTTTTGTAAATTATGAAAAACAAAAGGGTATTTCGTATAAACATTATGTAAGGGGTGTAATGAGTAATTTTTGATAATTGAAGGCTTAATGTGTAGATATGAATATTGTAAGGATTAAATTGTAATTTGATTAATTATAAGGTTTAATTTGTAATCTACTTAATTAAAGGGTTTAATTTGTAAAATTGTTGAAATTAAAGGATGGAAATTGTAATCATGGTAAACTTATGGATTAAAATGAATAACTTGTAATATTTGCATTTTGGACCTTAACTTTGGCATATTTACATTTAAAACCCTAAAATATGGAAAGTTGTCATAATGCACCCTAAACTATCATGACTTGCTAAAATGAACCCTATTTCCATAATAATAATTAATAAATGACTTAACCTAATTACTTTATGGAATTTGTCTAATTATGGAAAATTGCTATTTTTGGAAACTTGCTAAATAAGGAAACTTTCTAAAAATGGAAACTTACTAATTGAGGAAACCTGCTAAAAATGGAAAGCCGACTAAAATGAGAAATCTGATTTAAAGAAGATATTAATAATAAGACGACCATGTATTTGTGTAGATTCGCTGAAGATGGAGTTTGTTTCCGATCTTTATATTTCTAGATGTGTTTTCACTTGCGGTATAAGGTACAGATATTCTACCCTTTCTCAGTAAGGGTGTCCTTCTCATGACTTTTGATCCTGATTTACTATAGGGTTCCCTAAGCCATTGCTATGTTCCCTTATACTTTGATTCGTTCTTCATGTTTCACTTACATCTTTCTATATTGGTTTGATTTTGATCTGAGCCTTCTTATTTGGGGCCTTCTTATTTGATCTATGCCTCTGTTATGCTTCCTTTGATTTGCGAACCTTGATAATTGAACTTTGCCATGTCCCCTTGATACTTGATATGACTTGTTCGTCACCCTGTAGCATGAATATTGGAATCACTTAATACTTGTAGGATTATTTGATTTTGGTAACTAGATGTGAAAACCTTTCTGAATTATATACGAAAATGTGTGAGAAAAGCTATACTACTTTTAAATGAAAGTTACTAAAAGTTTTTAAGAAAACTATTTTTAAGACTATCTTTATGAAAACCATTATTGAAAGATTGCTTTAAATGGACTTTTTAAATAGAAACCTTTTTAAATGAACTGTTGATATGAAACTTTGATTATGAACTTTCTGATATTGACCTTTCTGATATTGAACCTTCTGATATTGACCTTCTGATATTGATCTTCTGATATTGACCTTTCTGATATTGAACCATCTGATATTGAACCATCTGATATTGAACTATTGATATGAACCCTCTGATATGAACCTTTGATATGAACCCTCTGATATAATTGAAATGGAAATTGGACTTGAAACACTTAATATGAAACTTGAACTGAATACTTGTACATTTGATACTTGACCATTGACCCTCAGTTTGAGACTACGAGCCACTATCTGTATCACTAGTCATGAGGGTTTCATGACCATGTCATTGATGCACCGATGGCATGACTCTAGGGTAGGAGAGTGATGTCCTATCCTGTCCCTGACTTGATTTGATTTGGTGTGTTGAGGAGGTATTTGGCCACCTGGGGCGTATGGATGCATCCTAGATCTGTTATCTGTTATCTGTATTTGTATCTGTTATATCTGGTGACTGATGGTGTGTGCGATACACGTCTTTCACATATCTGGGAGCTAGCTACTCCACCCCTTGGAGGTATCCCCTCATATTACTGGTTACTGAGAGGTCTCCCCTCTACATGATTATGATATGATTCTTTTTCTGGGCTCGTAGTGGATTACTATTTCTGTTACCTTAAGACCTTGTACTTAGTATTCCGAGGTCACCCCTCCGGATACATACTTGACTTGATACTTGACTTGACTTGATTTGATGTGGGCTTGTGGTGGGTTACGGTTTCCTTTACATTTATCTATTGTAACCATTTCTTGATAAATCTGCATAACCTTTTCTATTTTCCTTCCTAACTCCTGTTACACCTTGCATTGTTTATTTCTGCTTTGTTATCGTTATATATGTTCACTGAGCTTTCGTAGCTCAGCCGCATTTCTTTTCCTGCGGCAGGTTTTAGTTTGGAAGCTGGGTATGAGTGGAGAGTACCTTGGACTTAGAAGACCTTACTAGCTATTGAAGATGACTAGAAGAATTTATGATTTGACTTAGGAATTATTGTATTATAACCTTGTAGTTTCAGATTTCATTGTAAACATTGAAATTCAATTGTATTATTTATGTCATATGTTTGTGTTTGTTCTGATATGAAACCATTGTTGTGACATCTCAACCCTTGTCGGGTCGGGTGTTACAATTTATGGTATCAGAGAACAGGCTGCGACTTGTAATACATTTACCCTTGACCTGTGCGTTTTGGACCATTAGGCTTCCACTGTAAGAACACCTTGAGAACTTGCTTTAGGATTTCTTGATATGAACTTGAGTTTTGACCAGTGAGGAATGGGTAGACTATAAGGCAATTGTTTAAGTATTATTGCTTCCGCATCACTCTGATTCGTGCCTTGCTTTTGGTTAGAGCCTGTTGAGTAGTTTTGTTTTCCCTCTTGACTATGACATTTGATCTTGTTGACCTCTGAGACTGTAGAAGTACTAGGTGGATTAAGATAGGTTATTGTTTACGACTTGAGATAAAGTATGACCATCATGAAGGCATATTTATGTGGTGCTAGTATTATGACGCCTGATCAACGTGATAATACTTACACCATATAACGTGCCCTCATTGTGGCCATAGGATGTCTTGGGGAGTACCTAAGAAGTTAGAACTTGATCTCCGTTGGTTTATCCGTGATTAGTGAGACTTTAGGTTCATTTCTACCTATGCGTATACTCTGCCTTCGTTCATTAGATATCTGGATAAGCTTGGACTCTCGTTTTGCGTTCTGTCGACCTCAGTTATAAATCTTGAACTCGTGTAGAGCCCTCTACTATTGATACAGTTAATTCGGTTTGAAATCTTGTTCGTATTTCCATATAAGCTTTCCTTTTGGAAGTACCTCTCCGAGCGTGAGAATGTTTGCGACGATCTCTTGCGATTTGCTACGACTTCGTCTAACCTTGCGACTTCAAATTTCGAGGACGAAAATTTTCTTTTAGAGGGGAAGAAGTTGTAATACCAAAATTTTCAAAACATGCAAAATGACCAAAATACCCTTGTAACTTGAAAATTCCATTAATGATTAAATAAAACACCAGATAAATCACAAACACTTGAAAATTAGCAACATATGAAGTATGATAATTTTTGCATGAACATTTTAATTTTTTAAATGTCCTAAAAATACTTGTCACATCATTTATAATATTATGGACCGAATTTTTATTTGCACCTATGTATTTATTTTGTTTCTTAAATAACTAAAATCAATAAAATAAAAGATAGACATTATAATTAAGAAGAATATCTTTTAAAATCAGAAATTGGTCCTAATTAATCTCCTTGGGCCGAAATCCTTGCCCCTCCTCTTTAATATACACGGTTTCCCTTTTTTATTCCACAAAACCTTAACCGATTAAAACAAAAACTCCCAAATCGACACCACCAATTTTCTGCATGTTCTTGGTATTTTTCCTGGATCCATTGGAGTTAGAAGAAGGCTAGAAAAATAGGAGTTTGAATTTTTGAAGCATGGTTCGTTGGTTTTGAGTTCTTGCTAGCGTTTTATTCTTACCGAGAAGAATTAACTTTCCACGCCTCATCCGATCATCATAAACACTATCTGGTATTTTTGTGATCTTCTTTACATCATATATGATCTCAATAAAATAATTATTTTGATCCATGCATGCTTTTCAGATCATTTGGAATAAATCGTTTCAATAAACCCTAAAATCGTTCAAAACTGAAATCGACCATATATGATTTTTATAAATCTCAAACATATTTTTATGGTCTATAATATGACATATTTGATCTGTAAAAATTGTATTCGAGTTGATTTGAAGCCTAGATCCATGGTTCATGAATTATTTTGTTATGGTTTAATCGGCTAAAACTAAAAAGAAGAAATAAAATTCGAATGGGATTAGGGTTAGGGTTTATGATTATGAAATTGGTGAATTAAATGTATTTTAAGGTTAACTTGATGATTGGTAATGATTGGAAAATTTTAGGGTTAGGGTTTGTATTTTTATTTTAAACCGATTGAAGATTAAAAACTAATTGGGTGTGTTTTGTAATTTTATAAACTTGTGGGCTATTTTTGTAAGATATTTTGGACCAGGGATCAGTCGTATAAAATATAATATGGGGGTATTATATGTCAATTTTGTAACTAAAAGGTTTAAATGGTAAATTGTTTGATTTATTAATTCGAATTGAAAAACTAGAAAATAAAGGGACTTGTTTTGTAAATTATGAAAAATAAAGGGTATTTCGTATAAACATTATGTAAGGGGTGTAATGAGTAATTTTTGATAATTGAAGGCTTAATGTGTAGATATGAATATTGTAAGGATTAAATTGTAATTTGATTAATTATAAGGTTTAATTTGTAATCTAATTAATTAAAGGGTTTAATTTGTAAAATTGTTGAAATTAAAGGATGGAAATTGTAATCATGGTAAACTTATGGATTAAAATGAATAACTTGTAATATTTGCATTTTAGACCTTAACTTTGGCATATTTACATTTAAAACCCTAAAATATGGAAAGTTGTCATAATGAACCCTAAACTATCATGACTTGCTAAAATGAACCTTATTTCCATAATAATAATTAATAAATGACTTAACCTAATTACTTTATGGAATTTGTCTAATTATGAAAAATTGCTATTTTTGGAAACTTGCTAAATAAGGAAACTTTCTAAAAATGGAAACTTACTAATTGAGGAAACCTGCTAAAAATGGAAAGCCGACTAAAATGAGAAATCTGATTTAAAGAAGATATTAATAATAAGACGACCATGTATTCGTGTAGATTCGCTGAAGATGGAGTTTGTTTCCGATCTTTATATTTCTAGATGTGTTTTCACTTGCGGTATAAGGTACAGATATTCTACCCTTTCTCAGTAAGGGTGTCCTTCTCATGACTTTTGATCCTGATTTACTATAGGGTTCCCTAAGCCATTGCTATGTTCCCTTATACTTTGATTCGTTCTTCATGTTTCACTTACATCTTTCTATATTGGTTTGATTTTGATCTGAGCCTTCTTATTTGGGGCCTTCTTATTTGATCTATGCCTCTGTTATGCTTCCTTTGATTTGCGAACCTTGATAATTGAACTTTGCCATGTCCCCTTGATACTTGATATGACTTGTTCGTCACCCTGTAACATGAATATTGGAATCACTTAATACTTGAAGGATTATTTGATTTTGGTAACTAGATGTGAAAACCTTTCTGAATTATATATGAAAATGTGTGAGAAAAGCTATACTACTTTTAAATGAAAGTTACTAAAAGTTTTTAAGAAAACTATTTTTAAGACTATCTTTATGAAAACCATTATTGAAAGATTGCTTTAAATGGACTTTTTAAATAGAAACCTTTTTAAATGAACTGTTGATATGAAACTTTGATTATGAACTTTCTGATATTGACCGTTCTGATATTGAACCTTCTGATATTGACCCTCTGATATTGATCTTCTGATATTGACCTTTCTGATACTGAACCATCAAATATTGAACCATCTGATATTGAACTATTGATATGAACCCTCTGATATGAACCTTTGATATGAACCCTCTGATATAATTGAAATGGAAATTGGACTTGAAACACTTAATATGAAACTTGAACTGAATACTTGTACATTTGATACTTGACCATTGACCCTCAGTTTGAGACTACGAGCCACTATCTGTATCACTAGTCATGAGGGTTTCATGACCATGTCATTGATGCACCGATGGCATGACTCTAGGGTAGGAGAGTGATGTCCTATCCCGTCCCTGACTTGATTTGATTTGGTGTGTTGAGGAGGTATTTGGCCACCTGGGGCATATGGATGCATCCTAGATCTGTTATCTGTTATCTGTATTTGTATCTGTTATATCTGGTGACTGATGGTGTGTGCGATACACGTCTTTCACATATCTGGGAGCTAGCTACTCCACCCCTTGGAGGTATCCCCTCATATTACTGGTTACTGAGAGGTCTCCCCTCTACATGATTATGATATGATTCTGTTTCTGGGCTCGTAGTGGATTACTGTTTCTGTTACCTTAAAACCTTGTACTTAGTATTCCGAGGTCACCCCTCCGGATACATACTTGACTTGATACTTGACTTGACTTGATTTGATGTGGGCTTGTGGTGGGTTACGGTTTCCTTTACATTTATCTATTGTAACCATTTCTTGATAAATCTGCATAACCTTTTCTATTTTCCTTCCTAACTCCATTTACACCTTGCATCGTTTATTTCTGCTTTGTTATCATTATATCTGTTCACTGAGCTTTCGTAGCTCAGCCGCATTTCTTTTCCTGCGGCAGGTTTTAGTTTGGAAGCTGGGTATGAATGGAGAGTACCTTGGACTTAGAAGACCTTACTAGCTATTGAAGATGACTAGAAGAATTTATGATTTGACTTAGGAATTATTGTATTATAACCTTGCAGTTTCAGATTTCATTGCAAGCATTGAAATTCAATTGTATTATTTATGTCATATGCTTGTGTTTGTTCTGATATGAAACCATTGTTGTGACATCTCAACCCTTGTCGGGTCGGGGTGTTACATACACTTTTGTTGATTTTACTTTACCATACATATACTAAAAGTATTTTCTATATACTTACACACGTACACCATCTTTGTCACAAGCTATGCCTTCCTTCGACATCACTGAGGACATCTTGCGCACTCACACTTCATCATCCCATCAGACCACACCGGGCTCAAATGATCCCTACATGCAGGTGCTTTAGGTTTATCATGCACCAGACCCTGACACCATTGAGCCTACACCACCATCACCACCACATACTCATACCACACCATTCACTCAGGTTTCTCCTACTATTCCTCGCCGCGCTATACGCATAACCATACGCCCACCTACCAGACCATCATCCCACACTGCTGAGGGTACCCAGAGCCCTGCTCACACTCTCCTGTCATCTTTATCCCGCCGTAGGTCCCTATGCACCTACATGGGCACCCCCTACTACCCAGTATTGCCACCACCCATATTATCACCACGTTCACCTACCCACTCACCTCTACGCCAGAGGCTCAAGAGGGCCGATGACTCTTACTCATAAGAGGTTCCAGAGGAGGAGGAGGAGAAGACTCGGCATGTAGTTGCTGGCCAGACATTAGCTAAGAGTACTCCTGCTGAGGGTACAGGGATTGATATTGATTTAGGTTTGGGTATGTAGCAGAGGGCAGTTGTGCCCCGGGTTAGCATAATACTAGAGGATGTGCCTAGTACTTTTGAGATTGGAGAGAGCTCAAGGAGAGCTCAGGATGAGACAGAGGATGGCGCAGGATGGATGGAGATACCGTGTATGATCAGTCACACTACTGCTATTGGGAGTCCAGATTATGTGTTTTCCTCACAATCTTTTGTGCCTCCAGATTCTCCACTCCCAGTGGCATCACCAGCTGCTACAGAGACCGATGTTATCTCACAAATTCAGAATCAGCTAGAGTTACAGACTAGCATACTAGGTCTCCACTCTGACCAGCTTGACGAGTTGCAGCCAGCTCGTTTTGATTATTATGAGGACGACTTCAGCAGACTCTATGCTAGGACACACTCCAACAGTCGAGATATCCTTGATTTGGTTGGCAGATCGGATAGACTTGAGTAGACACATGTTGTAGCCCGAGAGGCAGCCCAGGTGATGCATGGGAGGATACTGATCCTCGAGGCCCAGGTTGCAGCTTTGTTGAGGGCTGATCAGGCACACCGCAGGGAGAACTTAGCATTGAGGACTCGCCTTGCTAAGGTCGAGGTACAGCTCGGGGAGCATGCTTTTAGGTTCCAGCACCTGGATAGGACCAGGGACCAGCCTTAGATATGATCCGTAGTTTTTGTATTTCACTTAACTGAGGAGTCCTCAGCAAGTGTAGGATATTATCGTGAAGCTTGTAATTTTCAGATCTTGTAACCGAATTTTAATCTATAACAAGCTGACTTTGTTATCTCTTTCTGTTGCTGATTATCTTGACTAAGTCCTTTTCTTTCATACTCTACTGTAATGATATCCATTCATGTGATGACTCCTCCTTATCCCTTGCAAAATCTCACCGTTTGTTTTCTCTTGTAGACAAATGGCTTCACTATCATTTTGTAAGCTATGTTACAATCATCCTACCAGTTTTACTATTGTTTCGTAATCTATCTTGCTCCCCTGTGAGCTACTTTAATAATTATCTCATAAAACAATAAACTTTGTTGCTATTGCTCTACAAACTACTTTGCACTTACCTCAGAAACCATTTTGTTATTATCCTACGAAACTATTCCGCTATTTAATCATAAACCAAACTACAACTTTTCTACTATCTTTCAAATAATAAAGTGCTTTTCCTATTACCCTACAAACTGTTTTGTAAACTACTCTACAAACTATCTTGTTACCATTTGGTGAACTGATTACTTCCCTGAAAAGTATTTCGTACTACTAGCTCATAGACAAAATTACCGATATTTTCTTTAAACTAAACCCAACATTGCATCATTGAACCTTAATTATACAAAGCTTGATCACCTATGCATAATTCAGGTAGAACCATGTTATGCTGGGAGTGGTTGCCTTAAAAAAAATAAGAATAAAGAAAAATAAATAAATAAATAAAATTACCAAAAGACAAATTTTCTGTTTTCATTTCGAGAAATTAAAAACTCGCGTGTGTGGTACATAAAAGTAGTGCAAGACATGGGCATCCGTGCTAGAAGCACAGTAACTAAATAGACTTCGACGCAATCTTACTTCATAAAATCAACCTTGTCTCACATCGAGTTCTAATCCGAGAGGATAAGTTACACCACCAGCCATCTTAGGACGACCCCACCGATTAGCATCTCATTTTACACTACCCCTTACGATTCTGAGATACTTCATCATCAATCAGACAATTCTTTAAGTTTGATAGCTACCGGATAACTCATAACCTTGTATGTGGCTGAAACATATCCTTGCTTTATAGCAATTGTGTCAAATAGCTGCAACGGTTATATTCAGAGTCCTAATCAAAATTTTATCTTCTGTGTAGAACGTTAAGTGCTTGAACAATTTGACTGATCGATTGCTAGTAGCAATCAACATTGTTCTACAGGATTATACTCTCCGCGTTAAGTACTAAGTACATTACTGAGCCAACCAACTGACTGCTAAGTAGCAATCAACACCATCCTTCAAAGTCGTACTCTAGACCTGCAAAACTCCCCACCCAACAGCGACCCTATGCCAACAAACCTGGGGACTCCGAAGTCGTCCCCAGTGTAGACTGGACGTCGAAATATCACACCGTAATCACCCACGATGGGAAAATTGTTCACGTACCTTATGTTAATAGGATCCTAGCAACACAAGAAGGACCCCTCATCAGAAATAATCAATGAGTGAACCACTAAACTTTTAAGGGCCAAGAAACTTACCAAAAGTTAACTAGTAACCCAACAGAAGCCTTAAGACCTTACGAAGTAACCCGAGCCACTATTGTTGGAAAAAATGTTTAACCCTTCACTAATTCCTTAGGAATACTAGCTTGTCTAGGACATGAGATTTTATCAAACACCGTTGCTCACTAAACCTAACCTTAGTAGTACATCAAGCACCTCCGTCTCAGATTATATATAGCGACATACCATGCTTTGACATTGCTTCGTCAAAGTACAATTTATCCTCTTCATTCCTTATAAAGAGGTTTCCTTATAGGTAGCGGATGCATTGAGTCAGATTATCAATATATAATTACCCTTATGACATTGTACACTCTAGGAGTCTAGATGGATCGACCCCATCATTTTTTTTTCTATAAGACCTCATTTCCACACCGAGATGCCAAGAAGTCTTAACATACCGAACGATCATTCATACACAGTCCTCACTTGTAAACAAGTAAGACATCTCTTTACATAGTATCCGACTGATTCATTCATTCCAGACCACTAGTGCAACAATTTAAGTCACGACACCTCTTAGCACGGCTTAACTAAACCGAATACTTATATCTACGAGCTTCGCCTGATATTAAACACCAAGTCCTACTCAACCTTGACAACTAGACTCTGTCTTTAGACACTTGAAACATATGTAGACGTACATACCCGACTACACCTTCTTCGTCGATATTCTTCCTTCTAAGGACCTTCTTTAAACATGCATTTGTATCAATCATAAAACTCGCAGTGATATTTTCCTGAAATACTCATTTTGATGGGTTAAAAATTTTTTGGTCAAACTTTATCAAGATTTCCGCATATTAAGGAATGACTAAATGTCAACTTTTGTGAAATCGTTTTATTTACAACATGTTTAAAGCCAACTTTACTAAATGATAAATCTTTCGAGGTCGTACCGCTTTACATAACTATTAATTTCAAACAAAGAAATGTCTGTTACTTGAACTACTGTTTTGGTCAAATTCGTATAAGCAATTACTCAAATAAAGGTTTCGAATTACCCATGCCTCTAAGAAAGAAGACACCCAATTCCGGAACAAACCTTAAGGACCATCCATCATATCACCTCATATCCGGATAGGATTGAACTTTGCGCTACCAGGATTTAGACCAAAGGGATGGTTTAAGACCAAGAAAAATTTAGCGGTGCCCACCCGAATGAAGATGTAAATCATCACAAAGTTAACGCTGAATAGCTGAAACCGTTAGGATTACTAGTGCAACCAGAAATTCCAGAATGGAAATTCGGAAACGTATAACTATGGACTTCATCCCAAAACAACCATGAACTTCTAGTGGTTTTAACACTATTTGGGTAATCGTCGACCGTCTCACCCAGTCCGCCCACTTCCTACCAATCATGGAGAATGACAGCTTGGGTAAACTTGCAAAATTGTACTTAAAGGAGATCGTGGCACGACATGGATTTCCAATTTCTATTATCTCCGATAGAGATAGCCTTTTCACGTCGAACTTTTGAAGATCACTACAAGATGAATTGGGAACCGATCTTGACATGAGCACCGCCTATCATCCCTAGACTGATGGAAAAAGTGAAAGGACCATTCAAACTTTGAAAGACATGCTGCAAGCGTGTGTGATAGACCTTGGAAACGGTTGGGATAGGCATCTGCCATTAGCCGAATTCTCTTACAATAACAGCTATCATACAAGCATCAAAGCTGCACCCTATGAAGCACTTCGTGGTCGAGACTGGAGATAACCTATATGTTGGGCTGAAGTCAGAGAGACTCAGCTTACTGGTCCTGAACTAGTGTAAGAGACTACGAAAAAGATTGTGTAAAGAGCCGAATGCAAGCGGATCGAGACCGTCAGAAGAGCTATGCAGACAAGCAACGAAAACCACTTGAGTTCCAAGTGGGAGATCGAGTTATGCTGCAAGTTTCGCCATGGAAAGCCGTGATTCGCATTGGAAAGCTTGGAAACTTAAATCCCCGTTACATTGGTCCTTTCAAAATTCTCTCCAGAATCGGGCCGGTAGCTTACCGACTCGAATTACCACAAGAACTCAGCTCTGTGCACAACGTGTTTCACATTTTCAACCTTAAGAAATGCCTCTCAAACGAAACCCTTGCCATTCCTCTGGAGGAGATTCAGATTGAAGAAAGACTGAACTTCATTAAAGAACTTGTTGAAATAATTGACCGGATCTATACACACTCCTTGTGTTAGATGAATACTTTGAATGATGTCTAGTCTAGTACGCGGAATTTACTAGCTAGCACTTAGAAGATTTGTTTGTTTGTGTTTTGTATTGACGAATCAACAAAGAATAAACAATGAACACAATACTTCAACTTCAACGATTCAATATTATTAACAAATAATATGAGTGATCTCCTATCATAGGGTTTACAACCTTGAATCTTAACAAAACAATACTAATACAATCGTTAACCTAGGCAATCCTTTTATAGACTAAGGATTCCTTCACAAGATAACTATCAACCTAATTGTATAAGTCTAACATTATAAGATATACATTAAATCTTTTCTATAATTATCTTCACACGGTTTTATCTTCACTTGAAATCATAAACAGTACAAACTTCTTCATTCAACAGTACTAACTGCTTATGTCTTCAAAACTCTTCAGCAGTACTACCTCTCATCTTCAACCGTACTAACTGCTATAGCTTAATTTCCTAACAATAATGGACCGAGAAATCAAACGGCTTAAACAAAGCCGCATTCCTATTGTTAAAGTCCGTTGGAACTCTCGAAGAGGTCCCGAATACACGTAGGAACGCCAAGACGAAATCAAGCGTAAATACCCACGCCTTTTCTCAACTCCATCGGGTAACTATAAGTGAAAACCAATGACGGTTTTCCTTATAAGGCAGGGAGGATGTGACAAACGGTAATTTTTTAACCAATATTTTAATAATAAATGCTAATTTATTATTACCTAACTGTCTGATTAAGCATTCATGAGCTTGCATAACTATTTCGGGAAGCAAACCCGCACACTGTAGCTTACAGTAACTCATTTCATTGTTTATTTTATCACTAAATATGAGTTTTTTATTTTCTGACTATTAGTGAGTATTTACAAGAGAAGTATCTCGCACACAACACCACACGCGTACCGACACAATTCTAGTAACGGCATAAAACCAATAAATTATACCGGAGCTCAACGAAACACGGGGTACACTTATCGCCCACAAAAGTATAAAACTTAGACCTTAAACTTACCTTTTATTTACCTACATTTTTAATCCAACCCACCCATTTATTATATACTCGTATAAAACAAAAAAAATAAATAAATAAATAAATAAATAAAAACATTTCTTTGTTTTCATTTGCTTATCCCCACACATTCTACAACCCTTCTCTCTCTCTCTCTCAGTATGCCATCATCACCATCCCCAACCTCAAATCTCATATCTGAGTTCATAACGATGACAACAAGACTCCAAAGGGGTCCCTAGCATCCCTGATGAAACGCAGTCTGATCCCATTTGTGTAAACCCTAGAAGTCAACACATCCCACCAAAGAGATGATAAAGCTAAAAGAGACGATATCCATTTTCGGCTTAAGGGTCGACTGGTAACGAAGAGAGGAGGATTCAAACCTTCTTTGTTTCAATCTTTTCTTATACCCCTAATCGGTCCACAAGCAAACCACATCCCAAAAACTTCACTCAAAAATCAAAGGGTTTAATGTTGTGGTTTGCTTGCTTGGAATCGGAGTTGGGTTTATTGTTGTTTGAAAAGTTTGTTAGCCTCTTGTCAATCGATTCATTCACCGGCTATTGTAAGGCTTTAAATTCTTGTTTGATTTGTTCGAATATGTGGACACCTTAATGTTTTTATTGAGATCTTGTTTTGTTATAATCTTGTGGATTTAGTGAATCGATTGACTATTTTGTTTTGTATGCAATCGATTATAAGATCTTTGGCGAGGTTCTGTAATCTATGATATCGACCAGTTATATCCTCATTCTGTGAATGTTATAAACTTTAGTTGTTGTTGCTAAATATGTGTGGTCAACTAGTAATTTACGAACTAAAAATTTAATGTATCAAAGTTTATTGTATTGGCTCAAGCTTTGTGGAATTACTTACTCTTAATTGTTAGCCTATTCGATAGCTTATTGGCTTAACTTTGAGTTTTTTTTTTTTTTTTTGGACACAAATCTGTTTGGCTTAACTTGGTATTTGTCGAGTAGTAATTTGGACCGAGAGAGATACCTAAAAGGGTCTCGGTTTGCTTACTTTGCTCGATACTATGAACAAGCACTTATTCTTGCTTATCGTTGTGTTAATTGGTATGCTTTGGGGTTGAGATGACCTTGGTTACGGGTCAAAACCCACTGTAGTCGAACCACAGTACGTAGGTTTTGGTTGATCTCCTTGCGTTATCGAGACCTACTGAAATAGATCTTGTTTTTGTAACCTTTTGCCTCAACATGTTACCTTAAAACTCTCAGAAGATAGAATATTCATGTATCTTAGTTTTTGTCAAAAGGAGTAATGGCCTGTGTTCTTTGTGCTTGCTGTCGTGAAACCCCAACCCCCTATAGTAAGGGTGGTTTTTGTGCTCTTGCTTGCCCCAACTTCTAACTTCAAGATATAAATGGATTTGTTTAGTTTTGGAGTATATTGCGCTTGCATCTTGTTGTGTGGTCGTGTGAGTCTCCAGAGTATGTGTAACACCCCTAATTTCGGGATACGCAGTGGAATTCAAGCTGGGTGTTACTCGACAGTACAACAGTTATAGTAATAGAAAACGATTTCCAATGGAGTTGTTTTAAAAGATTTATCATTCGAATTTCATAAATATCAGAGTTTACAAAATGAGGCCCCAGTAGGTTTACAGTTTATTAAATAAGTTTCAAATGATAATTAGCCTTCTATCAGTATCTGTGTCTCTCCGTACCATCCTAGCTCATTATGGACCTGAGATAAACATGCTAAAAGTGTCAACACAAAGGTTGGTGAGTTCATAGAGTTTATAAGTAAAACAGTTGATTTCGATAGTCAAAAGTTGAGTGAATCTATAATGTTTGTGAGTAAATCAGTTTAACACAAGTTTCAAGTTTAAGAAGATAATTGCAACGAATACAATTATGGGTAAGTAATAATTATTGCTCTAAGCTCATGACACGCAAAACGTTAACATGATGGACATCATAGTAATGAACTATTGACGTAAATTACTACATAATTTAATGTAGTAATTATGCCCTCGAGTAGGAGTTTGCCAACTCTTTATTGATCTCAAATATAAAGTGCATTTGGTTACCTATCCGGCTAACACAAATGGGTCGTCAATTCCAATAGATCTATTCACTATATTCGCGTTCACCCGAAAGTGATTAATGGCTCATGATTGAGGGACTTTTAATGGCAAAAGTAGTTAACTTAGGCAATAATAATCAAGATATCATACAAAAAGTTACTTGTGTTCAGCACGTAATAAGTTTCAATAAGTATATAGAGTGTTTCATCAATCGAGTAAAATGTTTATGAATAAGATTTGTAAGTTAAACGAGCATGTATCTCCCCCAAAGAGTTCAAAATAAGAAAAAAGGGGCTATGACTCACCTGAGTAGTCTGGATGGAAAACAAATCAAATATAGCGAATAAAATGCTCCGACACGCAACCTAGGTGAATATGTAACACCCCAACCCGGCAAGGGTTAAGATATCACGATAATGGTTTCATATCAGATCAAACAAAGCATACATCTATAGTAATACAAGAAATTTCGAAGGTTACAAATGAAATACTGGAATTACAAGGTTACAAATGAAACTAAAACTAAATACTAAGTCTGTAAATGCAAATCCTTCTAATAGCCTCTACTTCAGAATACTATCAAAGTCTTCTAAGTCCAAAGGTCTCTTCACTCAAACCCAGCTTCCAACTAAGAACCTGCCGCAGGAAAAGAAACGCGGCTGAGCTACGAAAGCTCAGTGAACAGATATAACGATACAAAGCAGTAATAAGGGATGGTGAAATAATGAAATGGCACAAGGTGTAACAAGAGTAGAAAGGACAATGGAAAAGGTTATCAAGAAATGGTTACAATGGCTCAGTGTAAAGGAAACCATAACCCACCACCAGCCCAAGTCGAAACAGGTTAAGTCCAGTATCAAGTCATAGGGTAACATAAACAGTAATCCACCACGAGCCCAGAAACAGTACATATCATATCAAATCACATATCAGGGTGTATGGAGGGGTGACCTCAGCATACCAGGTACAGGGTGAGGGGATACCACCAGGGGTTGGAGTCGCGGGCTCCCAGGATTGTGAAAGACGTGTATCGCACACACTCATCAGTCACCAGATATAACAAGTAATACAAACAAATCAGGTCATGTCTAGGATGCATCCATACGCCCCAGTAGGCCACAGGGTCTTCCTCTACGTAACAAGTAAATCAGTAACAGGTCAGGGACGGGACAGGTCATCACTCTCCTGCCCTAGAGTCATGCCACCGGTGCATCAATGACATGGACATGAAACCCTCGTGCCTAGTGGGTGGCTCGTAGTCTCAAACTGTGGGTCAAGGTCAAGTATCAAGTCTCAGGTGTCAGGTATCAGGTATCAAGTGTCAGGTTTTATATCAGGTTTCATATCAGGGTTCAAGACAGGAGATCAATGCAGGGGTTCACTATCAGGAGGTCAATATCGGAAAAGTCAAATACCAGAAGGTTCATGTCAATTTATTAAAAGTAATCCTTTTAAAATGGTTTTAAAATAAAGTGGTCTTTAAATCAGTTTTCATAATGAAAGTCTTTAAAAGCAATTTTCAAAACCTCTTCATATGTAATTTAGACAAGTAGTTATAAAATCCTATGAACCTTCAAGTATCCAAGGGTCTTAAATATTCAGGTTACCAAGGGGTGAACAGGTCGTGTCAAGTGTAAAAAGAAACATAACAGGGTTCAAGGCAAGGTTCAGAACAAATGATCAAGGCAAGAGTTCAAAGCAAAGGTTCAAGTCAGGGTTCACAATACAAGGGGAACATAGCAATGGCTTAGGGAATCCTAAACGAATCAAAATCAGAAGTCAAGAGAAACGAAGGCTCCTTACAAGAAGGGCAGAATATCTGTACCTTATCGCGAATGCAAAACAAAGACAAGAATAGAAAGCACAGAAATGGATCAGGACCTCTCCTTCTTCACACCTAAAGGAGTAGAAGAGAATTACAATAGGTTCTCAATTACTTATTTTAACTTGCCCTTCCATTTTAAGTAACTTTCCAGATTTAGCAGGTTTCCAAATTTAGTAAGTTTCCATATTTAGAAAGTTTCCTTATTTGGCAGGTTTCCATAATTAGAAGGATTAAGTATCATAACTTAAGTTAAGTCATTCTTTAGTCATATTATGAACATAGGGTAGATCTTGACAAGTTTTGATAGTTTAGGGTTAAGAGTGACAAGTTTCCTTAAATTAGGGTTTAAAATGTAAATATTCCAAAGTTAAGGGTTTTAAATGAAAACATTGTAAGTTACTGATTAAAACACATATTTTATTCAGAATCACATTATAGTCCTTTAAGTTTCATAATTTACACTTTTAACCCCTCCATTTAAATTAATTCAATTCGAAACCCTAAATTGCATTTTAAATCCACATCTTGAAAATTTTACATATAAGACCCTCATGTTATAATTTTTACACTTTGGTACTGATCTAATTAACCTTATAAAAATAACCCTTAAGTTTTAAAAATGACAAAACACACCCTTGTGATTTTAAAACCAATCGTACATACCTTTTTAATTCCAAAACTAAACCCTAATTCATCTAATCATTACACCATAATTATACAATCATTGTAAGCATTTAATAATCAGATTTGAACCATAAAACATAACCCTAATTCGTTCTAGGGTTTTTATCTAATTTTTCTTGATTTTTCTATTAAATCCGATACATTCAAAATTCCAAATCAATTTGAATAAGCTTCTACAAATCACATGGCTATTTTTCTAAGCTTATATTATCATCATAGAACATGTAAAAATTATGGTCACAACCCAGAAAATTCGTATAACATTATTTGGGAATTAAGTGTGTTTTATCTCTTTAATTTTCGTACGCTTGATTAAGCTTGCATGATTTATGTTTATCATTTTTCCTGAGTTATATACGACCTAAGGATCATTAGAAAAATACTAGTTTGATTATAGAACGTAGGAATTAGTCGAATGGAATTAATACCTCACGGATGAACAAAACCGAACAAAACAATTACCACGATCGAATCAAGGCTTCAACAATCCAATACCTATTTTTCTTAGCTTCTTTACACTCTGAAGAACTCTAGAAAAATGCTAGATGGTGCCCAGAAAATCGGATGGGAGGATGGGGGATTTTTGTTTTGTCGACACTTAGGGATTTAGGGTTTCGGATAGGAACAATTAAGATAGGAATGAATAAATAAGTCAAGAACCGTGATTAGGGGGGGAATGGGACCAAAATATCGGCCAAATCAAGGACCAAATCAAAGAATTTAATTTCCTTTATGTATTTCCATATTACTTGCACTTATCTTGAATTTATTTGATTTTAATTTAGATTAATAAAATTAATAATACAAATGTGATAATATTCGGCCCATATATATTGTGTGTGTGTTCATAATTTTTTTTGTACTTCATAAAATGTTAAAATGTAGTAGTAAAATTACTTTTCTTCATAACTTGTTCATTTCCAAAGGTTTGGGATCAATTTGGTACTTTATATAATCATTAATCAAATTTTAAAGTTGTAGGGGCATTTTGGCCTTTTTCCATGTTTCAGATTTTTGGGTATTACAACTTCTTCCCCTCTAAAAAAAAATTTTCATCCTCGAAAATGGAAGTGAAACGAAACGGAAAGCATAACGGACCGTGAACGGAAATGTGAACGACTAGTTTCTCATGACTCTATCTTGATAATCGAAATAGTTTCGGTTTCTTCAGAAAGGACAGACCATAATTCACAACAGATCATCATGAACAGATTCATCGAATGTTGGACGTACATATAGCAACACATAGGTGTACTCCTTCATAGTAACAGATAGAGTCCATGCAGACAGAAAACAGATTATCAGACGGCAGAAAGCTCTACAACAGAACCTAAGATTCTCATCGGAAGTACAGATGTCAGCAAACGCGTGTCGAGAATCCAGACGTATCAAATCGCAAAATGGTGAAAGCAGATTACGCATATAGGTAGAATGAATCCTAAAGTCTCAATCAGATATCAGAATTTCTAAGGTTTCTAAGGCACTCCTCGAAATATCCTATGATCACAATGAGTATACCTTCATGATGGTCATACTTTATCTCAAGTCGTGAATAAGCATCTATCAACCACCTAACAGTCCATTCTACACCCTAGGGTTGGTCCGAATCGGTCATCACTACGAATTCAAAAATCAGGGATACAGGTCGTACAAATAACGTAACGGAATTAGTAAGCATCAATGAAGTACGTCGTCCAAGGCGCCAGGTCTTTTACCACACATCAAAATTCTCATGACAAAACCGTCATCCAACATACACAGAAAGAACACCAAACGGAAATACTAACGGAGACTCCGAATCATTCGAAGAATCTTATCGTCAGGTAACGGGAGCTTAAGTGGTTTACGCAGAAGTGAACACGCCATCAATAACCTCATCCTTCACGAAAGCAACTCATCCAACCAAAATCGTCCACTCGAATACATGATTTCAAAATCTCCTCCAAGTCCGAGTAGTCTGTCTACGCTTGTCCATCTGATCATACGCTGAGAAGGGGTGATAAACTTGAGTCTGGTCCCTCAAGCCTTCGGCACTTCTTCTTGAGACTGTGATGGAGTAATGTGGATTTCTGGCACGATCTTTAAATCTCTTCATCATCCAGTCTGCTTCTGCTCTCAATTCATCTTAGTACAACCAAGATGAATAGGGAAGTGAGACTGCACGTCTTCATCAGCTCCAGGCTCGCCCTCTTGACTAGAATTTCTTCTTCTGCATCGCCAACACTTCTACCTTGTAAGGAATGTCTTCACTCTTCAGGGTAGCTGCCGTTGTTGTCAACTCCAGGTCCGGTAGGGAAAATAATAGTGATAGCCAAAGTTTAACAGTAGGTAATTGTAGTAGGGAGTTCAAAATTGTTTCAAACGCCAAAAGTGAGACATAGAAGTGTAGTTGTCGATATTGGAATACTCAATCAACCAACTTCTTATCAGAATAAAATCGAAGTTTAACTAACCAAGGAAAGACGGATCACAAATCGAATCTTTATCATTCAAAAATGGGGAAAAACATTCTTATGCACATGGTCACAACCACAAGGCTTCTCATAGGGACAGAGATGGGTGAAACGAAATCAAATAGTGTCGGAAGATTTATAGACGTTTATCAAAGAAAAAAAAGACAATTAACAAAATGTGTCAAGTACGTCATTGCCATGGAGATTCTCAGAATGCCCGAAGAGGTATCAAAATGATTAACAAAAGAATCAGAGTTCGGAGTCGGAATCTCAAAATAAGGTTCAAATAGTGTTAGGCAAATTCTATGCAATTTCTAATGATTCCAAGATTTAAATGGGTTTCAGATCTTAGGTGGTGCATATCGTGAGCTTTCAATTTCCAAAAGTGATCTCAACAAGTAGGGCACGAATCAGAGTGATGCGGAAGCAATGATACTTAACCAAAAGCCTTAGAGTCTACCCATTCCTCACTGGTCAGAACTTAAGTTCCTATAGGGAAATCCTAAAGCAAATTCTTACAGGTTATCTTATGAGCGCCTACAGTGGAAACCTAGTGGTCCAAACTTCACAGGTCAAGGGTAATTGTATTACGAGTCGCAACCTAGCTCTGATACCATAATTGTAACACCCCAACCCGGCAAGGGTTAAGATATCACGATAATGGTTTCATATCAGATCAAACAAAGCATACATCTATAGTAATACAAGAAATTTCAAAGGTTACAAATGAAACTAAAACTAAATACTAAGTCTGTAAATGCAAATCCTTCTAATAGCCTCTACTTCAGAATACTATCAAAGTCTTCTAAGTCCAAAGGTCTCTTCACTCAAACCCAGCTTCCAACTAAGAACCTGCCGCAGGAAAAGAAATGCGGCTGAGCTAAGAAAGCTCAGTGAACAGATATAATGATACAAAGCAGTAATAAGGGATGGTGAAATAATGAAATGGCACAAGGTGTAACAAGAGTAGAAAGGACAATGGAAAAGGTTATCAAGAAATGGTTACAATGGCTCAGTGTAAAAGAAACCATAACCCACCACCAGCCCAAGTCGAAACAGGTTAAGTCCAGTATCAATTCATAGGGTAACATAAACAGTAATCCACCACGAGCCCAGAAACAGTACATATCATATCAAATCACATATCAGGGTGTATGGAGGGGTGACCTCAGCATACCAGGTACAGGGTGAGGGGATACCTCCAGGGGTTGGAGTCGCGGGCTCCCAGGATTGTGAAAGACGTGTATCGCACACACTCATCAGTCACCAGATATAACAAGTAATACAAACAAATCAGGTCATGTCTAGGATGCATCCATACGCCCCAGTAGGCCACAGGGTCTTCCTCTACGTAACAAGTAAATCAGTAACAGGTCAGGGACGGGACAGGTCATCACTCTCCTGCCCTAGAGTCATGTCACCGGTGCATCAATGACATGGACATGAAACCCTCATGCCTAGTGGGTGGCTCGTAGTCTCAAACTGTGGGTCAAGGTCAAGTATCAAGTCTCAGGTGTCAGGTATCAGGTATCAAGTGTCAGGTTTTATATCAGGTTTCATATCAGGGTTCAAGACAGGAGATCAATGCAGGGGTTCACTATCAGGAGGTCAATATCGGAAAAGTCAAATACCAGAAGGTTCATGTCAATTTATTAAAAGTAATCCTTTTAAAATGGTTTTAAAATAAAGTGGTCTTTAAATCAGTTTTCATAATGAAAGTCTTTAAAAGCAATTTTCAAAACCTCTTCATATGTAATTTAGACAAGTAGTTATAAAATCCTATGAACCTTCAAGTATCCAAGGGTCTTAAATATTCAGGTTACCAAGGGGTGAACAGGTCGTGTCAAGTGTAAAAAGAAACATAGCAGGGTTCAAGGCAAGGTTCAGAACAAATGATCAAGGCAAGAGTTCAAAGCAAAAGTTCAAGTCAAGGTTCACAATACAAGGGGAACATAGCAATGGCTTAGGGAATCCTAAACGAATCAAAATCAGAAGTCAAGAGAAACGAAGGCTCCTTACAAGAAGGGCAGAATATATGTACCTTATCGCGAATGCAAAACAAAGACAAGAATAGAAAGCACAGAAATGGATCAGGACCTCTCCTTCTTCACACCTAAAGGAGTAGAAGAGAATTACAATAGGTTCTCAATTACTTATTTTAACTTGCCCTTCCATTTTAAGTAACTTTCCAGATTTAGCAGGTTTCCAAATTTAGTAAGTTTCCATATTTAGAAAGTTTCCTTATTTGGCAGGTTTCCATAATTAGAAGGCTTAAGTTTTAAAAATGACAAAACACACCCTTGTGATTTTAAAACCAATCGTACATACCTTTTTAATTCCAAAACTAAACCCTAATTCATCTAATCATTACACCATAATTATACAATCATTGTAAGCATTTAATAATCAGATTTGAACCATAAAACATAACCCTAATTCGTTCTAGGGTTTTTATCTAATTTTTCTTGATTTTTCTATTAAATCCGATACATTCAAAATTCCAAATCAATTCGAATAAGCTTCTACAAATCACATGGCTATTTTTCTAAGCTTATATTATCATCATAGAACATGTGAAAATTATGGTCACAACCCAGAAAATTCGTATAACATTATTTGGGAATTAAGTGTGTTTTATCTCTTTAATTTTCGTACGCTTGATTAAGCTTGCATGATTTATGTTTATCATTTTTCCTGAGTTATATACGACCTAAGGATCATTAGAAAAATACTAGTTTGATTATAGAACGTAGGAATTAGTCGAATGGAATTAATACCTCACGGATGAACAAAACCGAACAAAACAATTACCACGATCGAATCAAGGCTTCAACAATCCAATTCCTATTTTTCTTAGCTTCTTTACACCCTGAAGAACTCCAGAAAAATGCTAGATGGTGCCCAGAAAATCGGATGGGAGGATGGGGGATTTTTGTTTTGTCGACACTTAGGGATTTAGGGTTTCGGATAGGAACAATTAAGATAGGAATGAATAAATAAGTCAAGAACCGTGATTAGGGGGGGAATGGAACCAAAATCTCGGCCAAATCAAGGACCAAATCAAAGAGTTTAATTTCCTTTATGTATTTCCATATTACTTGCACTTATCTTGAATTTATTTGATTTTAATTTAGATTAATAAAATTAATAATACAAATGTGATAATATTCGGCCCATATATATTGTGTGTGTGTTCATAATTTTTTGTGTACTTCATAAAATGTTAAAATGTAGTAGTAAAATTACTTTGCTTCATAACTTGTTCATTTCCAAAGGTTTGGGATCAATTTGGTACTTTATATAATCATTAATCAAATTTTAAAGTTGTAGGGGCATTTTGGTCTTTTTACATGTTTCAGATTTTTGGGTATTACAGAATATGTCAAGTTTCAGTATTCGTGAGTTTTAATATTTGTATTGCAATGTTTTATTGGTGGTTAAATGTTTGAATGAGACAACATGAAGTCTCTTCAAAAGTTTGTGGATGATAAGATTTTATCATATTTCATATCTTCATGTTTATGTTTCGTTTGTTTCTCGACGTATAATTATTTCATATATGTAAGTTTTATAGAAATCCATTCTCGATATATAACTATCTCATATATATAAGTTTTATAAAAATCCCGAGTTGTTTAAGGTATTAAAACATGTTCCCGAAACAATATATAAAATGTTACAATTTATATCCTTATAGTATTAAGTATTGACAATTTATACCCCTGAACTTACATAAAATGACAATTTATACCCTTCAACTTTCATAAAATGACAATTTTTACCCCTCAACTTTCATAAAATGGCAACTTTTACCCTTCAACTTTGGTGAAATGACAATTTTTACCCTATAATTTCAAAAGTGACAATTTATACCCACAACTATGGATCGTTGGCAAAAACAGCCCTTATGTTAATAACTTTGTAAAATTTACACTTTCGGCCCAAGAAAACTCCATCTTTCAAAATCAACACGTTTTACCCCTAAAGCTTTTACGTATTTCGTTTGTGGTCCTTACTTTGTTTTAGGTGCGTTTTAAGTTTAGAAAATGGCGTAGCTTGTTACGGCTTAACAAAATAAGTTGTGTTAAGTTTGAAAATAAGCCGTAAAGAGCTTATTGGCTTAAATTTTAGCTTAGGGCTTTTAAAATTCAAAAATGGTTCGTTTGGTTTGTAATGCGACAAGCCCAAAAGAAAAATAAAAATAAGCGAGGCATGAAAAGCTTTTAGTGACATTCTTGACGTTTTAAAATCTTTGCTAGGTGCTTAATAAAATGGCAAAAGGGCTTAATTTATAAGTCATAGTTTCAGGGTCAAAATAATTATTGAAGTAGGAGGTTTGATCATTTTAACGATAATAGAAAATAAAGAAAAAGGTGTACGTTTGGTTTTTGGGCGATAGGCAAAAAAGAAACCCATATTAAAACGAGGCCTTTAAGGGCTTTTTACTACATTCTTGATGTTTTCTATTCTTTGGTTTGAGCACTTTAACATGGCCAAATGATTCATTTTTATGGTATTTGTTTAATGGTTCAAAATAATTTCCAAAGTTGATGGTTTGATCGTTTAGCGAGAAAAAGAAAACAAAGAAAATATAATCCGATTTTATGTAATAACTTGTGGGTTGATTCTTAGTGACTTCTAACATGTTAGGGAGTGTATTAGGACTAATATATGATAGCTAGCTTGTTTATAAAATAAGAAAACACAATGATTAAATTAAAGGGGCTGTTAAGGTTTTGAAGAAAAATACCATTTGTTAAGCGTTTTCAGGACCCGAGCTTTTTAGTTATTGAAGGAAAACGTCATTCCGAACAACTTTAGTGTTTTAACTTTTTGATGAAACGGACCAGAAATGCCTCGTTTTGCATGTTATTTGAATCTGTCACAGAATATGGACAGCTTCTCGACAAGTTTTTGGTAATTTCATTTGGCTGTATCTTTTGACTCGTGTACTCGTTTTAGGTGATTCAAATTGCTATGGGTTTATGATGACGATGGCTGGTTTTTGGAGTGAAAAAGGACGAGAAATGAGCTTGCTATTTATAGGATGAAGAGGAGTTTAGTAACATGCTATCTAGTGGTTAAAAATTGAACACATGATGTACATACTTGTTTTATTTGAGGCCTCTTGGTTCGAGTGGTTTTAAAAGAGTATACTTGTTTGATTTTTAGCTTCATGGTTTGAATGGTTTAAAGGAAACCACATAGATAGCTTGAGATATTTGACCACATGGTTGGAGATCAAGAAGACAAGGTGATGTGTCCTAGTTTGTGCCTTGTTATTGTTTAGTTGTCTTAGAGATTAGTTAGAAATTAATTAGGGCTTATATATTTAAGTTTAGGGTCGAATTGTACAAGGTATTAAAAGGGTTCGATCTTGGCTTTATAGTTGTTGACTCGAGTTATGCCTCGACTTCTTTCCTTCTTGTTTCGACTCGTCACAAAGGACGCCACCTCTCGACATACATTACGCACACGGCTCGTTAATCTTTACTCGACCGCCTCCCACGTCACGACACGTCTCGTCTTATATCAAAAACATAAGTCACAGAAACAGACGGTGGAAGTGTAAACAATAGACAAAACTTGAAAACCTATTTGTTTAAATAAATTGAGTTTTACACATAAACTATAAATCGATATTTTTGCATTCCTCATAAACTTAAATGGATAGTTCTTATACTACTAATTGCTAAAACATAAACTTGTGAACATTTACTTACAACTATTAATTCGAGTACTCGACTTCATAAAAATATAAATGGTAACTTATTTTGAAATCGTTAATTTATATTCGTGATTGATTTAAGTTAACTTACAAAATTTTTATTAAAATTTTAATAAATATTATATCGCGATTCATTATTGTAATGCGGAAATTTTAACTTTTAATCATCTCGGTTACACTAAACGTATATACGGGTCACGCCCAACTTTCATAAAAATCCTACGCCCAAAGTGCTTTATTAAAACTAATAAACGGAAAATAAGCAAAATATTTTAAACAAGCATTTTAGATAAATACACTTGGCTAAATATAAATGTACCCCCAACGACAAGGCTATTATATTCCGTCAACACCTAATTGTTGTTGGAATATGTGAATCATAACAATTTATATAACACATAAATATGAATATCAAAGCATTGGCAGCGGAAAACAGGAACTAATACAAGTAATTAATTAACTAAAATAAAAGAATACGCGTACCTTTGATTTCTAGCTAAACAAGAAATCGAGTATCCAAGAACCAAGTAAAACCCTAACTAAGGGTTTATGTGATTCGACTTCTCCTAGTCGAATGGGGAAAATAACTCAAGCAAAAGTATGCTTGATCTCCGTTCTTGTACACGTATTAGTAGCGTTTCAATGTGAAAAGCTAGGTTCTTGATCACAAAACAAACCAAACACTTATGTTGTGAATCTTGATCGTAAATCCCAAGGGTATGGGAGTGTTCGATCGGCAATACACAAGAGGAGGAAGGAGAAGAGAAATTTGGCTTGCTAGGGAATCAAGATTGGTGAATTATGAATACAAGGGTTTGTATTTATAGACTTCACAACTTGTTCTCCAAGCTAGGGCAAAGAAACCCTCCTCCATATGGGTCGGCCGAAACTTGCAAGCCCAAGGGGTTTCTAGAACCTTCTTGGCTTGTATTTTCATCCATAGTCCTTTAACTTAATATTTAACGACCATTAACCAAACCCCGTTAAATACTAACGACCGTTAAGTGTTTATTTGTGAAATTTAATAATTAAATCATAACTAATTATATTAATTATTAAAACATTGAAACTCATACATAATGTGTGCAATCTCGAAGTCTCGTGATCGAAACTGGTCATACGTATATTAATTTATATCCATAACTCTAACAATTATCACTACCTTTCCGTACTCCGTCTTTCGGTTATTGTCAAACCAAAGGTTTATTCCATCTTTGATACTTTTACTATTATACACTTATACACTTCCATGAGCCAATTCTCACACACACTTAGAAAATTGTTTTCAAATTTAAATGTTGCCGCACAAGCAACTTTTATTTTCTCAAAACTATTGCGTAGTTAGCCTAAGCCCCTGAACCCACTGTTATGCCCACCTTCATGAACCGTTAATTCTCGCTGGAAAGCGTGATTGATATAAATAGATCTATTGGGGTGACTCCCATGTTCGTTTGGCCAGACGGGTCAATGCGAGCGTATACCAAGTCGGACTACGAGTGTATTAGGTTAAACACTCGCTATGGGCCCCTGATTATTATTTATGTACTACATGGTAGTGCACTGAACTGTCAAGCTTCGGTTGCATGAACTTAGTGCTAGCGTGTTAGACTATTTTGTATGACATTATATGCGTTGTAATGACCATACACAAAACTATTGGTCCAAACTTATTACTTTACTGCTTCGTTCTAAACCTATGAACTTACCAGCTTTTGCTGACCTTTAGCATGTTTTTCTCAGGTGTTTAATATGCTTGATTGATACAAGGTATTGGCATGGCAAGGGTCATAGACTAACTTCCGAAGTGTTTTTACTTTTTACACATAACTATGACTTGTTTGTATAAGACAACTAAACTTATGGGCCTTATTTTCTGAACTTGAAACTTTATTTAACTTGGATGAATGTATTTAAATCCGTTCTTTATTACCTTGTGTTGTGATTACCAATTTAGTAGCACTCCATGACTCGAATGCTTCCGCAAATACCAAAATTGAAGGTGTTACAATTAGATATTGCATCTTAGTAGTAAAACGATTAGATATCATATTTTTAGTGCAAGGCGATTAGATATCGCATTATAATAAATAGTTGATTAGATATTGCAAATTACTATTATCCATGTAGACATTAGCTATGTTAGTTGAAGTATTTCTTAGTATTAGTATTAAGGTAGATAAGTTAAGACCCATATAAAGATGGGTGTAATTAGTAAAAAGACAGAAATTAGCTTATAGTTCATGCTTAGTTTGGCTCCATTATACTCACTAAGTCTAAATGACTTACAGTTTTCAGTGATGTTTTATGTAGGTAAATGAAGAAGATTCGGGCTTGTAGATAGCAGAAGAAAAAGGTGCATTTTATTGGAACGGCTATACTCGTGGGTATAGGTGACGAGTATCTCAAACGCACCACCTTGATATTTAGCTTGTAAACGCCCTTTAAATATTTTAGTTTTACGTTTTTCAAGTCTAAAAAGCTTTTGGTGAGTGTTTATATGTCTTAGAACACGTTATGTAGTTATATGTTCTAAAAAGGAGTGTTTGAGATAACTCCCCATTTTATTAATAAAAAAGCTTCCGCGCGTATTTATGTAAAACCCTTGAGCAGAAATGATATTCAGTATGTATGAAATGTATTTTCAGAATTTCATGATTGTCGTTAAACATAAGTGTGTTTTTCGGAAAATTGATATTGTATAGACCAGAACTTTTTAGCCACCGGTTATGGTTTTCAGACCGCCGATTGGAGGTTTCAACTGCCAGTTGGGGTTGTGTCAACTGCCGGTTATGTGGGTTTTAAAAAAAATCTTTACGGGCGTTGTCACCATCAGCGCTGCCCCCTTGACCCCTAAACATTTTTTTGACTGTATGTAATCTTAGGGCATGATAAATTTAAACCCTAAAGCACTTGTTTTATTGGTTTTATGTTGAGACAACCCTCCATATTGCTGTTAAAATTGATGTGTGAAGTCTTTCTTCAACTTTTACGTCAATATATTTATAGACTTTATAACTAGGGCATACACATGCCTTTAAACTTTGTATTTTATGTATGTTTAAGTACACCCGTTCAATACTCCGATACAGAAGGGTGAGTATCAAATATCTCGTCATGATATTAGTTGAACTAAAGTTAGTTTTGATTTTTTACAATTTATCCGAAATCCGTTGACATTTAGTTTTCACTGACTTAAAATATTACGTTATGTAAGCATAAGCACGCCTGAAAGCACCCTCGATTCATTCCCGCTTCCTTATTCAAGATGTTTATGTGCATACGTTATATACGTGTGCGGGCATATGGTTCATATTTTATGAATTTACAATATCAAAGTCGAAAGGAGCAAGAAACCCTAAGTTAATCGATGGGGTTGCATCATTGTTTGTCTTAGTCCTTCAACAAATACACCACGCTTATAGTATTTTAATTTTTCTCAACCTAAATTGTTGAATTTTTAAACAAGAATTAAAAAGGACAACGTGTTTACCTTAAGTTTGGCCTTGTATAAGTTTATCTAATAATATAACATGAAAAGATAACATAACCTAAATTGTTGAATTTTCACAACACAGTTCGTATTTTCATTAAACTTGTGGATGTTGAACTAATATGATTGAAGGTACATGAGGACAAATGTTCAAATACATGCATGAGTTAATTTCATAAATGGTCCATGTGGTCTGTCGGGTTTAACAAGTTTAATCCCTTTACTTTTTTTAACGGATCCAGTCCCTGTGTTTGCGACCCATAACGGTTTTGATCATTTGACCAATATTTCCGTCAATTTGACTGTTAAGTGCATGTGTAAACATGTGTAATGACAAAGATACCCTCTATCTATTGCCAAAATTACAAAAAAAATACCAAATGAGTCCACCCTCACTTTTATTCTTATAATTTCTTTTATTTATATTATTATTGTTATTCAGTTTTTATTTTTCATAATTTCAAACCACAAAAATTGTCAACAAAATCCATTTTTTATAGCAAACAAGCATTTTTTTTTTAACTACTACGTAGTAAATAACCATCCATCATTAAACACTACTACGAAATCTTGTAACAAAAGCTAAATAACATTTGCACCATAGTTGTAGCAGCCTCCACCTCCACCACGTCCACCACCACGCCCACCTCCACCAAATCCTCTAATTCCCGATTCTAAAAATTTCCAAAAGACAATCTTAACAAATTAATAATTGTTTTTCTTTATACAGATTTACAAAAGAATCTAAATCTACTATATGAAAAAATAAACAAGAAAAGTAAAAGCCTAAATCTACATACATAATCTAAACATTTTCCTTCAAGATTTTTTAACATTTTATCATCTTCAAACCCACCATCATTCAAACCCATCTACATACAGATCTGTTGGCGTGTGTTGGTAAGTATGGATTTGGACCCGATTCAAACCATCACTACCAACTTCAGATTGATGGTGATGGTGGTGCCGGTGTACACTGTGGTCGGCAGAAATAACAAACAAAAAAAAACCACATAAATCATGGTGGCTTCGAGTGGTGGTTGCTGCAAATGGTGGTGGCTGCGTATGGTGGTGCAGGTGGTGGTTGCAAGAGGTGGCGGTTATTCGTAGGTTTGGTGGCAGTTGGGTTGTGATGGGTATGGGTGTTAGGTGAAGAAGATGAGAGAGGAGAGAATATGTGTGTTTGTGATGAGGATACCCAAATGGTAAATGGATAAGCAAAGTGTGGTAATGAGGATACCCAGATCTGTGTGTTAAAAAATTCTTAATAGGATTTGTGTGGTAAATGGATAAAATGACGAAATTACCCTTACATGTGACTTGCACATGATGCACTTAACAGTCAAACTGACGCAAAGAGAAGATCCGTTAAAAAAAGTAAATGGACTATTACTGGATTTAAAAAAAAAAAATTGGGCAAAAAAAAATTGGGCAAAGTACATGATTAAATGCCAACCATATTTTGTAACTATTGTTTAAAAATCAAACAAATATAAAGGTAAATTCTCTAGTTGAAACGCATTTCGCTTTTTAATGTTAAGGTGTTTAGCAGGGAAAATCTTTGAAAAAGTATCATACTTGTCATAAAAATCTGTTTTGTAGTGCGAACAAAAATCCGGTAGAAAACGAGAAAAAAAGTTTCATAAATGGATTTTTTTTAGGCATTATGACCATTTTACCTTTCCAAGTTATATAAATGGTCCTTGTGGGTTTGCGAAAATTGCATCCAACGTCCTTATGCTAAATTACATAAATGGTCCCTGTCCCTACGCTAAATTGCGTCCAACATCCGAATTTTTTTTCGAATCATTTTTTTCCAACATTTTTTTTTTGAAAATATTTTTTTCAGAAATGTTTTTTGGAAAATATATTTTTTTTTCTAAAAAAACTATTTCAAGGAAAAAATTTCTAAAAAAAGCTTTTTAGAAAAATTTAATGGGAAAAAAATTAATTTGGAAAAAAAAATCTAAAAAAAATTTCACGGAAAAAAATTTCTAAAAAAAATTATTTCAGAAAAAATAAATGGAAATAAAAAATTCGAAAAATAAATTATTTTTCTAAAAAAATTAATTTTGAAAAAAAAGTTTAAGAAAAAAAATTATTTCTAGAAAAAAAATAATTCTAAAAAAAATAATTTCAGAAAAAAAAAATTTCGAAAAAACATTTCGGAAAAAAACAATATTTTCAAAAAAAAAGTTGGAAAAAAAAATTCGGACGTTGAACGCAATTTAGCGTAGGGACAGGGACCATTTATGTAATTTAACATAAGAACGGTGGATGCAATTTTCAAATAATCTAGGATAATATTGTAAATTAAAGATTTTTTTTTTGTCTTAGTACTTAAAAAGAGTTCATTTATGTAACTTGGATACTCATTTTTTACCGGATTTTTGTTCGCACCGTAAAACAAATTTTCACGACAAAAATGATGCCTCGTGTTTAATATACAGCACTTGTTTGAGACGAAACAAATACAAGAAGTGCGAGTTCGGCAGTGAAATAAAAGGTAATTTAATTAGATTAAAGTTGAAACAGGAACACCCACTCCAAAACATCCCATCAAATCTTAGAACTCAATCGGTCGGCATAATCATATTAGCAATTAAAGTCATGATATTGACAGAAATAATAATATAATCTCAAGTGATTTTGCCATTTAAGACTAAAATAATGAAGTTTGACTGTTAGTTGATTACTGTATTATATAAAGATATTAGGTTTGGTAAGCTGATAAACCTTAGCTTAAAATGTTAACATGTCATTCTCTTGTTGTACTAGTCAATAACGTACAAGTTCGTAATTTCTTTCTTTGCAATTTTGTTTTTGTTTTGTTTACATGAAGGTTATTATATTCACCTTGAAGATTACAGTATAATACTTTAAATTGAGGTTAGCTTTCACTTTTACAAGTGATTTAAATATTTATTAATTAGTCCGTCAATAATATTGAATAATATGTGTGAATTAAGTTCCTCATCTAGAGAAGAATTTGATTACGTTAAAACAATATTATTTGTATATCCAAGTTTTACCCTAAATCTATCGCGTTTCTAGAGAACTGCTCTAATAGTCTAATGTTTTTTCCATACAATCAATATTCATAACGTGATTACGACAACTTCAAACCGGAGGCCACACACTCAAGCATGATCTTTGACGTCATCTTTACTATCCGTCAATCATATAGTTATATCTACTCTAAAATTTAGAGAGATTAAGATACTCTAAAATTAAGCCAAACGTGATACGTCATATTTATCAATAATAAACAAGTTGTATATATAAAATATTCGTCATTTTTATAATAAAAAATATGAACCAATTTGTTTATTTACTCTCACAGTAAAAATAACGTGATCAATCATATTCAACTTAAATTGAGAGAATTTGATCCATTTTAAAGACCTACTTTCGTAAAAAGCTCATCCAAAAAACGGATAAATTTTTAGATTTTATTTAAAAGCCTACATAGTTTTCAAACCGAATATCCACCGCACCAATCGACCCATTTGGCTAGGATCATTTGAGCATTTTGGCGAGGACATGTCTTCGCGAGAAGTCTTTACTGTGGACATGTCCTTGCTAAAAGTTCATCACCAAACGCTCGTCGCTAGAGGTATCGGCGAGGAAAATTTTGTGTTTTAGCGATAACGATGCAGGACCCACCTAATTAATTGGTCAACATTTTTGTCAAAATTTTTAGCAAGGACATTTCCTCGCCGAAAGTTCGGGGGAAAATTAGAGGGAAACGAATTATGTAAAAGAAGAGGTCCAAAAAATTAGACAAAAATAAATCAAACTTTTGGCGAGGACATGACCTCGCCAAAAGTTTTGATCAACTTTTATTGGCTTTTTGACGAAATCAAAATCTAAAACCGATCTTTCTTGTCATGTAGAGAACTTTGACAAAAACATTGTGTCTTCGCCAAAATCTTCCTTGCCTATCCTACTTTTTATTGTAGTGATCTTCAAATTCATTACTATCTGTCACTACTAATATATTTTTTATATCATAGATTTGTTAAATATTTTTGCGATTATGCCTATTTAGTTAAAACATAAACGTACGTTTTTTTTCATGAACGGCGAAATTTTATTAAATGCTAGCAAAAGCTAGAAAACGAACATTACAAGAAGACTATAGAATCTATAGGTTTTCGCAAACAATATTAAAGGTCTGTTTTTTAAAATGATTTTGTTTCGTAAACACTCTACGAAACCTTTGACAATACAAATCGTAGTGATTGCTTTAGAATTGCAAAGATTCGACAATTAAAATGCTAAAGTCAAAATGCGGATGATTAATTTATGTTACTTTTTTTGTTTGATTTTAATCATTCACGCATTACCCGACATAAGGGTTATATTTAAGTGAGAAAAATAGTCGTAATCCGGAACAAGTTAGACAGCGAACGGGCGGCCGTGACATTTGTTTTTTTAGGAATATTGCATTCACAAGTTATTTTACTATACTAGCTCTTTCACTATCATTTTATATTTTTATTAAAAGTATTCTACTTTAAAGCTAAAGTTCTTCGCATCTGAATAGTAGGTACAATAACTATTTGTAAACCATCTTAAAGGTCTGTTTTGGGACAAGCTTGTTGAATTTGATCGGTGATTAAGATTTAACTATAAGCCGACGTATAAAATAAGTTTTGTTTCACATACAAGTTTATATGTTAAATCATATACAAAAATGAGGTTTTAATATAAGTTGGCGTATAATTTTTTTTTTAAGACACCAACCTATTTATAAGATAATTAGTTCGTACTACATGACTTACCTAGCTTTTTACATACTTATTTTAGTACATATACTACAAAATATGCAGTAAAACTAACAAAAATAAGCAATCTCAAACACCCGCTGGCTTATACGGAGTAATATTATTTGATTCAACATCTAATGTGTTTTGAACGTACGTATGTAACTACAAACAATCTGGGTCTACAGCTGTGAAATAAACCTCACATACTCGCATGTTTTTGGTTTTTCACAAATTATGTTTGTTATGATTTTTAGAAAATGAATCGATGACTTTATAATTTCGTACGATGGATTGTATTTCTTTTAATTTAACGGCAAACAACGATCTTACAATATATATATAACCAATTTAACGCATCATAAATATGACTTAAACGTATAATCATTTGGCGGCTTTTCACATAATTAAGGGTATCATTTAGACTAAAATCTTTTGGTTTTTTTTTATATCTATTACGTGGAATATACGGAGTAGTAATTTTTTGTGAGATTGACAAAATAGAAAACGTTGTTAAATTTGATCAAGGTGTCGTGATGATGACTTATACGCATTACAACCTTGTATTTGAAAATTTTATCTATCGAAACGGCACGTTTAGTTTCTTTGAACAACTCAAAATACTTGATGCGTGTGTTGTTGCCATGTATTCTATATTCTATTAGTATAACAAAATGTTTTTCAAGAATGTATTGTGTTGAAAAATAGGTGATATGATGCATGTTATGTTTTTTCAAACTTTTATCATGTCTTCAAGAAACGCTTTAAAAGTTTTTACAGTATACGTTAGTTTCCATTTGCGAAACCAATAAAACATAACTCGATCAAACAATCAAAGAAAACGAGCATAGTCGATGTGACTCATGTGAGGACCAATATAATGTACAAAACTTTTATTGGTTTCGCAAAAGGAAACTAACGTGTACATTAAATGATCGTCCTTAATCAAGATCGCTACTCCGTAAATCACGAATGTCTTGCAAAACATAATAATAATCGGTGACGTTGATCCGTCCACTGACTAACAACTACTAGTATATGTGACACGCGGTGCTAGCTCATACTCACATAAGGGTATTGGGAGTGGTCACCGGCTTGGCCAGAGGGCTCCTTAGCCCGCCGGTTTCACCATTCCTTTGGCCATCGGTTTCGTTTAGCAGGTTGAGAAGCGGGCTTATTAGCCGCTGTCGAAAAAAAAAAAAAATGTCTCTTCTTGTATAAATTGTAGTAAAAAAAAAAAAAAAAAAAAAAAAAAAAAAAAAAAAAAAAAAAAACATCTCTTTCAAATAAAACCAACCAAACCGAATCATCCAAAAAAAAAAAAAAAATCTTCTACATTCACACAATGTCTTCATCTTCATCTTCCAGTTTTAAATTCGAACCAATTATTATTGCGGATATTTCGACGGGTAGTTCTTTTGCATTTTTTGAAAGAGCGTTGGAGGATCTTGAAGACTCGGCAAACTCTGTCGATACCCGGACGTATATTGAACGAAACCGGATAGACGCTCTCGAAAGACTTATGCAAGACTATTTCGTCGAAGAACCAAGGTGGGACGAGAATATTTTTCTTCATCGCTTTCGCATGAGTCGGCGTTTGTTTCTTAAAATTGTTGGTGATATTGAAGCAAATTTCCAATACTTTCAAGAGGGGATCGATGCTAGTGGGCATAAAAGTTTCACGGCGATACAAAAATGCACATCAGCAATCAAACAGCTCTCAACAGGTGAACCTCCTGATAACTTTGATGATAATTTACACATGGCTGCAAGAACTTCACGTGAGTCACTTGAATTTTTTTGTGACGCGATCATTGCGTTATATAAGCGTGAGTTCTTACGGGCGCCGACAGCTCACGACGTTGCATTACTGCAACAGGCGCACGAAGAAAGACATCACATTCCAGGCATGCTTGGTAGCCTGGATTGTACACATGTCGAGTGGAGGAATTGTCCTAAACGGTTGAAAGGACAATACACGAGGGGTGATCATAAAGTTCCGACTATTATGATTGAGTGTGTTGCTTCACAAGATTTGTGGATTTAGCATGCGTTTTTTGGACCTCCTGGTTCGAACAACGATATAAATGTGTTGAACCAGTCGCCGTTGTATGATACCGAGCGAAATGGAACGGCGCCAAACACTTCATTTACTGTAAATGGGCGGTTCTACAAACGTAGATACTTTCTCACCGATGGCATCTATCCTAACTGGTCCACCTTTGTTAAAGCATCTCGGCATCCAGTCGATATGAAAGATAAAAAATTCAAGAGACTGCAAGAGGCGTCAAGAAAGGATGTAGAACGAGCTTTTGGTGTCCTTAAAGGGAAACGGAGGATTTTGAACCGTCCTCTCCGGGCACATACAATAGAGAAAATTTTCAAATACGTCTACGCGTGTTGTATATTGCACAACATGATCATAAAAGACGACGGGAGGGCAATATCACAGGTTCATATAATGGACCAACCGGCACCGGTAGTTTATGACCCTAGTGTACTACCGGAGTTACATGACGAAAACATCCATCATCGTCTCCGGTTTGATCTTACTGAGCACGTATCGAGGCTAGACTTGGCTTTCCTGGATGACCCAGCAAACCAACCACCACCGATTGAAGAATTAATTTAGTGTGTTTTTATTTTAAAAAAAATGTTGCTTGTTTCCTTTTAGACATTTATGTACTTTTCTTTCTTAATAAAATGTTATGTGTTTTATGTTATGTGTTTTAGTTATAGATTGTGTAGTTTAATTGTTTAGGGGGAAAAAATGAAAAATTTGGGAGGGCTGAAAAATCATTGGCGCTAATGAAATTGGTTGGGAGGACTGGAGGGTTGAGCTGAGTTGGCAGTATTTGATTAGTCAAATTGGAAGAGTTGGGATTTTGGGAGAGTTCCACTCCCAAGAGCCTAATAACTCGCTCATGAAAAGTGTCCGTCAGGTCAGGTACGTGATTTTTTTCTTCTAAATCTTATTCCTCCAAAACCAACTATTCATTCACACGTTAAAGAAAAATTTGTTGATAATCACTGTTTCATGTTTTCTAGAATGAATGAATATTGATTAGCTGCCAAGTAGACATGCATTTAGGCTCACGTGTATTAATATTACTGGTTAATGTGATCCCCTTATCCATGTCATCTTCCCAGCTCTGTATCCACGTGAATGTTTGGTGTCTTTTGGCTTCTTTTAGGCAGTTTGTTCGGCTCATTTTCTATAAGCTGTTTCCTAAATTAGTTTTCAGTTCTAGTTCGAAAGTAAGATCTCTACTTTACTGTTTTTCCATAGAACCATTAGGCTGGTAGGCAAGGTTCACTCAACTTCACTATACACATCAGCGCCACATCAGCTTTCTCTCTCCTCTCACTCCCCTTCACCCAACTTCATCATTTACTCGTCAAGGCAAACACATCTTCACCTTTCATTAAAATACTCACTTTATACAAATATACCCCACTAAATATCCCCCACACACTCACACTCAAAATAAAAAATATTAAAACTTGCACTAAGTTCGAAATGTATAGTGGTGAACATTTCACCGAATCTTGTCTTGGATAATGTGTGCTGAGCGTGGGTTTTGGTGGTTGCCATGGGACTGCGCGTGAGAAATGGAAATGGTGAATGCTTCACCTTTCCCTTGCATACCAGCCTTAGAGTAGTATACAGTCCTTTACTCGAGGGTTAATGGGAATTCTTTCAAAGTGCCGTAGACTTCTATAAGGTCTCAATAAAACGCTTGCTTTAGGCTTCTTTAAACTCTTGAGCCGCTCTGAACAAGTCTAAAGATACAGATAAGTTAAGCCTAACTTGGTATTTACGTGTAGTTGTTTCGAAATGTTTGATTTATGAGAAAGAAAGAAAGAAAAAGAGACACAGTTTCGATAAGCAAACTCAAACAAACCCTATAAAAGACATATCCAAACCACATGCAAATCAATTAGCTTTTTCTTGACTTGAACCTTAAAGCTTGAAAACAATATTAAATGCATCGAATTATAGTTATGCCTAATTGGTGTTTTAGTTGGGTTTCGCAACAGGAATTTGGTACGACCTTATTGGCATGTTGTTTCTTTTATTAGCTTTCACAATAATGGTCTTTTCTTTTCAACTTTTATTTCGTGTGTTGGTAATGAAAAAGCCATTATTTTTCTACAGCTATCGTAGAGCTAAATGGACGTGCATTGGATCCTTGTTCTTGATATCAAGATTTCAGCTATCGTAGAGCTAAATGACTTTTACATGCGCATTCTCTTTTTCATTTTATTAAGTACGTTGCATCTTACGACATACTACATTGTTTCAGACACAGTGATTTAGATAAAGGGAAACTGAGCTTCTGGCTGTTGCAGCCGGCCGATCTATCGATCAAAGAAACCTTATGTTTATGTTTATTGTTTCAGGTAACACTATATAAAACTTTTAAGATCAGTGTTCGGAAACCCATTTTGTATGGCCATTAGGTCACGTGAAACATTAACTATTAAGAGACGGACTCTATATATTTGCTTTACTCATATGCTCATTAAGAAAAAAAAACAACCACCATGAAACAAATATCTTTGCTCAAAATTTGGATTATTTCATGTTTCTTTTGTTTGACATTATCTTAAAAGTTCGTATAGAAAGAGATACCTCATTAGACTATTGTATGGTCAATAGAAGTGGTAAGCACCTTAGTTCATGTCCAACAATGTTGTCAAACATGCCTCCCTATCTTAGATACCATTCAACCTTATGAATCACGACATTAGAGTTTATGCTAACTTGGTTGAATATTTTTTTAGCCTCTTAAGCCTCAAAACAACAAGGAGAACATGACAATAATATTTAATCATAATTAACAAGGAGGTTACTTCATATGAGGATTGGTTTACTTGGATCGTGAACATACGTCTCCCGTCCAAACACAAGATGATGCTTGAAGGTATTTTTTATAGTATGTGGTGGCATCTTTGGTCGTTCCGCAATAAGCTCCTATTTGATAATAAGATTCCATCGAAGGCTGTGTTGTTTGATGATATAGTGTCTAGATCTTTTTATTGGTGTCGTTTTCGTTGTAAAGCCTCGTTTAGTTGGAACGACTGGCTTAAAAACCCTAATCTTGTAATCTTGTAATTTCTAGCTTCTTGCTAGTTGTGGTTTCAATATATCAGCTGTTCAAAAAAAACAAGGAGAACATGACAATAATATTTAATCATAATTGATTAAGTGAATATTACAATAAAACCGAGACTTTCCTTATTGTATGTTACTACATTGATCTAATATAATTATTAAAATACTTATTAGAAAATCTTAAACATTATTAATAGAAAAGCCCAACGAATCAAAGTTTGATATAAGGGTTGTTTCCTTTTAAAAATTCCATCCTAGATAAAAGTTGATAAATTCTAGATCAAACAAACAATTAGTAATCGCTAACAAACTAACTGCTTTTGAACTAACAAATCTAAATAGAGCAACATAAGAGTGTAAACCGTAAGGTCGTTTGACCAAAGTTGCCCGGTCATGATAACAAAAAACTTGTAAACATGAGTTACTAAATTTGGATCGTGTGGCATAGACTCAGTTCAAGGTTGACCATAAGTCGAGCTCAAACTTAGTTTAATAATTCACACGTAGTTGTTCGCCGATTAGCGATTGTAAGAAATAAACTATGTACTACTACATATATCAAGTACGCACGTACATACTTCTTTTGGTACGATTCAAATTATTTTTTACGATATTGTCACGAGGTTTACACATTTGTAAGATAAGAAAGTAGGGAAAATCACATGCAATATAAATAAAGTTCTAACTTTAGAATCAACACACAAAGATAATCCAAACAAACACATAAACTTGTACGTATAAAAAGACAAAGCGTACAATGGAGGGCGAACGACGGACGGATGGATCTAGTCAACGCCGTTTGAGCACACTTTTTCCATCTTCTTACAATCCAGATAAGGACAAAACATGGTAGAAAGAATTGTAGAATGGCACTTTTGTAATTAACTTCAGCTTATTGCATAAAATGAAATCACGTTCTAATTTTAGAATGCCTAGCCGTATTTAGATGCGAGCAGTGTTTTAAAAACCGGTTCGAACCGGTAGAAAACGTCCGACAAATACAGCCGTCCCGAACAGAGGAAAAACCCTCCGACATCAATTTCGAAGTGAATTTATCCAGTTGAGGCATCTTGATTGAGAATAAAGGATTCCCCCCTGGTAATTGGTCTGTTCCGATTCTGATAGGTGCGCCTGACATGGCATTTCCACGATTAAATAATATTTCATTCTGGTTGTTGCCACCAAGTCTCTTGCTCCTATTAAGCCCAGCCTTAGTAGAAGTGGGTAGTGGCACTGGGTGGACGGTCTATCCGCCCTTAAGTGGTATTACCAGCCATTCTGGAGGAGCAGTTGATTCAGCAATTTCTAGTCTCCGGCTGGTCGGCCGGTTTTTAGAGGTCTCGTTCACTGTTTCGAATCGGCCGGTTTTTCCGGTTCGACCGGTCCGGTTCAACCAGTTTTTATTTATTTATTTTATTTTTTTATTATTATTATTATTTTATTATTATTTTTTTTTAAACGGTTCGTGCCGATTTGACCGGTGCCGGATGACTGACCGGTTCGCTTAAAATTCCGGTTTTTTAAACATTGGATGCGAGTGCTGAGTACTAAATTGTGTTTTTGTGTAGCTCAATTTATAATGAAATTCTAGCTTTTAAATTGCTACATTTCTTACAGTTATAGAACTTTGGGGTTAAAATGTTAGATGTAAGTATAAAGGTTAAACAACAACCCTAAGTACTACTGTTAGCAAAATCTTAAAAAAAAATATATATATATATATATATATATATATATATATATATATATATATATATATATATATATATATGTTCTTATACTTAAAAAGTTAAAACAACATCTACTTTAAAAAGCCAAATACGGAGTAGAAAATAAACTATAGTGTAGATAGTATAGTCACAAAAATTAGTTAAATAAAATAATCGGCGGCGTCGTTTTTGCTGTTGTGTTTCATCTCCCATCTCTCTTTATATATAAGGCCTTAGTTTTCTCTTTCACATAAACATAATCCACAGTTCTATATCTCTATTACCTCTTCACAACACATACACAAAAGAAATGAGAACAAGAAGAGGCGTTTCATATCCAAACATGTTTTCTAACGATAAAAGAACAAGAGAAAACAACAACAACAACAACAATATAAACTACGAAATCACAAGATCTCGGAAGAGAACCAAAACATGTTCTGGTACAACACCGCTCACAACCACTGTTTCCGGCCAGTGTGATGATGATTTCTTGGATACGTTACCTGACGACATCGTTTTGGTTATCCTTAAAAAACTTGCCTCTACCGCAGGCTCTCCCGCTGATTATGTCACCGTTTTGTCCACGTAAGATCTCCAAATGAAACGAAATTTCTATTCTTTTTTTCAGTTTTTTTTATAAAAGGATGTACTCCAATATATATAGAACATTTTACGAAGCACTCTACACTAGCCGGAGGTCTTTCTGAAAGCAGTATTGTTGTTATTTTTGTATATGCAACATTTTTATATTCACTTTTTTTTTTTTTTTTTTACAAAATATACAACATTAAAAAGTAGTGTATACGGACAATATATAAGTCATGTTTTTACGGAAAGTTTGTTGGAATTATGTAACTGATAAGTGTTTGTGTTTTGTGTAACAGATGTAAGAGATTAAATTTGTTGGGTGGTAATTCACTTGTGTTGGCTAAAGCTTCACCAAAAGTGTTTGCCGTTAAACCGGAAAAGTGGTCGGAATCTTCTCACCGCTTTTTGAAAAGTTGCTCCGATGCCGGAAATGTTGAGGCTTGTTACACCCTTGGCATGGTAAGTTTTTTAACCGTCGTAAAAATAGTTGCTACATTTTAGTAGGAGTAACTTTTTATTTTTACAGACAGTAACATTTTTATGTCTACTATGTTTGTTTGTTGGTAAAAATACAAACATGTGATGTTTACTGATTCAGAAGTGATTTAGACAACACGTAAATTGATGTACACATACATCATTTCGTACTTTTTATACTTTGTACGTTATACTGTATAATATAACGTTATGTACATATTTGTTTAGGTCTAGTTAAAAAACTTTAATACGTTATTTTTGGTAACTTTTTACTAGGGTAAATAGCTAATGGTAACATTTTTTATTTTGTTGGTTACAGATACGGTTTTACTGTTTACAAAATAGAGGAAGCGGAGCATCACTAATGGCGAAAGCTGCGATTAACTCTCACGCACCAGCCTTGTATTCATTAGCAGTAATTCAGTTCAATGGCAGTGGCGGTTCAAAAACCGACAAAGACCTACGCGCGGGTGTCGCGTTATGTGCACGAGCAGCCTTTCTCGGTCACATTGACGCGCTTCGGGAACTTGGACATTGTCTCCAAGATGGTTACGGTGTGCGACAAAACATATCCGAAGGACGGCGGTTTTTAGTTCAAGCGAATGCGCGTGAATTAGCCGCCGTTTTCTCCACGACACCTTCGGCTTTGATGTCGGGTAACTGGTTGACGTGGAACCCGTTACCCCATTTACGCCACGGGAACGTTGTGGGTCCCGGGTGTCCTTTGTTAAGTGATTTTGGGTGTAATGTACCGGCCCCAGAGCCTCACCCATCAAACAAGTTTCTTTCCGGATGGTTTTCCGGAAAGAAAGATGCTGCTGGAGCCGGCCTAAGGTTGTGTTCTCATGTCGGCTGTGGTCGACCTGAGACACGTCAACATGAGTTTAGAAGATGTTCGGTTTGTGGGACGGTTAACTATTGTTCACGTGCGTGTCAGGCCCTCGACTGGAAAATGCGTCATAAGATGGAGTGTACACAAGCCGAAAGATGGGTCGAAGAGGGCGTAGATAACGGAGGCGCTAACGGCGATGACGGAATGGTTATTGAAAGCTAAAAACTTGAAATGAAGATAGTATGAAAGTTAATTTTTACTTTTTACTTTAAGGGTAGCAAATTTTGTACAATATATTTTAAATGTAGCTCCTTTATCTCTTAAAAGGAAAATTACATCAATGCCAGTAATTTTAAGGAAACATCCAATTCATTTCTGTTCAGCACTCCAGGTTTAAAGATGTTCTCTTTACTTTTAACTTTTATTTTGGCATCTATTGTGACAAGGGGTGTTTCGATAAGCTTCGAGCATAGATGTGCAAGTTTTTCCAAACACCTTTTTTTAACGAATAGGCTATATATATTCGAGTATAACAATTGCATGACTGAATAAAGTTTAAGCTTAGAATATAGAAGGTGCTGTTAATTTTAAGTGCCAAGTGACTTACTGCGGCTTTGAATTGTTTCTACAAAAGGTTTGTTTGGTTTCAAATGAGTTCAAGTGATCCATCATCTCTAAATTTTACTGTTTCAGTCAGCACAATCATTTTGTCTCAAGTTCATAGACTAGTGCTCTAGATATGCAAGCCTATGTCAAAGTTGAATGGTTGTAATCAAAGATTGAAAATGCTCTTTTCCTTTCTCAAATGTAAATCAAAATCCATTTATATCAATTTATATTATCTTTAGCCAAAGAAATGTGACTAAACGTCTTTTTGACGAAAACCTTTGGTCACCTGACAATTATATTATAAGCTGTAAGCTGAAGTTTTTATTTTAATAAAAGTGTTTGGCGAACTAGTCGTAACTACAACTTGTTATCATAAAAATATATAAGAATACATCAAAATAAATCACATATATCTTAAGCTTTTATATTTTAATCCATATAATTTTGAGGGTGACTAATTAAGTAATTTAACTATCTATATAGAAGCTCTTCTTATTTGTATAAGTTCATTTTCATTACCTTGAGCTTATAAGAGCTTATGGTGCATAAACTCGCATTCAAACACTACCTATATAAGCCAGCTGTATAGATGGTAATATTTCACGTTTCAAGTAACTGAATACATATGAGCTATGAACATGAGCATAGAAGGTAATTTTTACATGTCTGAGTTACTGAATATAAGTTAGGAGTACAGAAGGTAAGTTTTAAGTGTCGAGTCAAAACTGGTAGGATTTAATTTTGTATAGTACCATTTTAACACAGTTTCATGTTCGTTTCTTTTATGACTAGTTAATGCATTGCACATATATAATTCAATTTAAAGTAAACTATTTACATTATATTCTTGTGTTTCAGCTGTTTGATAAAACCATAATTGAATGTTTTTTTACATAATTTGAACAAGGACAGATAAGACGCCCAAAAGTGGATGGGAAGGAGAGTTTCCAATCATTGCACGCATTTGCCGGGTTGTAGGTGTACACAACGGGTTGTATGGTTTGACTAAACACTCCTGATGTGACAACATAGAGAGGTTTGTATAATACAACCCAAAGTGGATATAACTTACCTAACCAATACTAGATACTCAATCCGTACCAAAATAATTATTCTGTTTTTACTTTTTTTATTTTTTTTGAGTAAATTACACCGTTGGTCCTTGTGGTTTGCGTTGACTGGCGCTAGTGGTCCTTTGACCAAAAAAATTGCACCACTCAGCCTTAAGTCAAAAACGTTATGCATCGTTAGTCCCTCCATCCAACTGGCCCCACAAACATCCACTAACGCTCGTTAAGTATTGGATTTAAAGGGCAATTTCGTCACTTCATATTACACCCTTTTCCCGCCTATATCTTTAACCCTAGTTGCTTTCCCCCATCTTTATTACTCCCTACCCAGTCATCGCCCACTCCACCTAACGTATCTTTAATTCCACCACCATTTTTAAATCCACAGTTACTTGCAAATCAAATCAAGAAAATGCCCAGATGTCCTCGTTGTCATTCAGTTGCAGTTATCAAAACATTATGGACTAATCGAAACCCAGGTCGAAGGTTTTATGGTTGTCCCCAAATGGTATGTATTTATGGTTTTACTATGTAATTGAACAAAATATTGTGTCGATCTTAAAATCAAATAATTAGTTGTTGTTTTATTTTGTTTCACAGTTGTTGGGTCCGTCAGTACCCAAGCATCCTAAAAACAGGATTTGGATACAAATTAGCCAAGTGTTAATCAACCTTAAACACTCTCAAGTCACTGAGTGAACAGTTACTCAGTGAGTTACCTTCAAGATGCTTAGGACGAGTCTAAGAAGAAAGATTCACCATTCACTGAGGCGGAACTCCCTGAGTGTCACTTAAGCCAAAGAAGAAGGTAATGGGTTCAGTGAGTATTGGACAAGAACTCACTGAACCCCCAGTCTTCTCAACAACAATAAATGATGGAAGACTGAAGACTGAAGACCTAGACTGAAGAATCAGAAGTCTGAAAGAAAGGCGGGATTAGGCGGGAAGAGTTTGAGAAGATAAGGAGAAGTCTTATCAGGCCAGAAACAAACCTTCCCTAAAACGGCTTAAAGTCAAGAAGTGTCAGTCCTGACACTCCGAAAGACTTTTAGCCCATTCCTATTGGTTCTTGGAAATGACAAATACTGTTGTAGTTATCAGACACGCTAGGTTATTCTTTTTGTATTTTTAAGCATATGTGCTCTTTTATACTTGTGTATAAATAGGAACAGATAGGAGAAAAGTGGGTTAAGTTTTGTGCATTAAAAGCTTAGACTTTCACAAAATCATTTTTCTCCTACAAAGAGTAACCAAGTCCCTAAAATAGCTCAGTAGGTCGATATTGTTACCACTCAAGAATATCTTGAGTTTAGATAGGAGACAAACCATACCTTGTCTATTCAATCCCAAGTGTTTTTCCGCAAACACTTGGGTAATAGATTCTTTTGATTGATTTCTAATAAGAATTTAAACGTTGAAAAACTTGTGTTTTAATCTCAGTCATAAACACAATTAGATTAACTTTGTAGTTACTTCTAAGTGTGTAAAGGGAACAACAACAGGATTGTAACAAGTTTGTTGATTGGTTTGACCCCGAAATGTGTCAACGTTCTGTGGCAATTATTCCTGGGTTATTAACGTCCCTGAACAATCATCAAGCAATGGTACAAGATCTTGAGCAAGAAAGATCAAGATTGAAGAAATATCTGATTGTGTCATGGGTTTTGGTTTTTGTGTCTGTAATGTACAACATACTGACTTAGTTAGATGTTTAGGTCAGTGTGTATGTTGGGGGTTTAATGGAAAAAAGCAGTTTCAAGTTGTATTTTGGGTTTGTGATGAATGGAAAAAAAACAGTTTCAACTTGAACTAAACAAGTAGCATTTAACTTTAATACATTACAAAGTAGTTGCATTCATAGATGCATATTACATTACTACAAGTACCATCAAAAGCTTAAGTCTTGCATACTAAACCTCAAAAGCTACCACATGATCTGTTTCCCTTTCCCTGTTGTGTCTGGCATGCTTCTTTTCCCTCTTCCTTTGATTCCTTCCCAAATGTGCTCATTGCAGAGCCCTAGAACCTGAACCCTCTTACCTGGTATTGAAATCGAATGAGTTTCAACATGAGCACTGACTGACCTTGTACACTTTTTTGGACTTTTTGAAAGAGCTTGATCATCCTCAGAAGTTGAATGATAACTTGAGACATAGCTAGGCAGAGAGCTAAGTTCAGAGGAAAATTCTTCAGAGCTGGACTTTTTGTTCACTGATGTTGAATAATTGTATGGTAGATTCCATGGGGGTTGGGGAGACATGAGCTCCTCGGATGATGTTGAATCTGAGGAAATTTCAATGATGCCTGGATTGGAAGTCATGGTTGAGTAGTTTTTACAAACTTTTGGGTGAATACAGGTTTGTTGAGTAGAGTAAATGCAATTCAATGCTAGGTTGGTAAATGGTTATGTATGTGTAACTTTGTGCAGCTATCCATTCACCTAACCAATTACCATCTGTCTCAAAATACCATCTATTTTGACCCATACTAAACATAATCACCATTAAACAAACAAAACCAATATACTAAACATAATCACCATTAATCAATCAAGTTTGAAGGTATAGAATGCCATAAACATCAAAAACAACTTAACTGATATTCTGGATACTAAACATAACAGACCTAAAACCCATCTGTTTTGACCCATACTAAACATAACAGACCTAAAAACATAGAAAATAAGTTAACAGACATGTCTTAAAAACACACAAACTTCAACCTAACACAATCTTTTTCTTCCTTGGTGCTTTCTTATTTTTTGCACCATCTTCTGTTGCCACAGCTTTCCCTTTATCTTGGTCTTTACCACATGAAGTAGCAACTTTCTGCTTGGTCCATTTAACTTTTGATTGGGTGGACTGACTTGGCCCACTAGACTGACTAGGCCCACTACCTAAGTTATTGTCTTCACCAGCTGCTAATGAAGGGATAACACCTCTGTAAACTGCCCTCACTCTTTCACCATCATTCTTTTCCATTCTTATTTTTCTCCTAGTCTCAATTGAATGCTCCTTAATGTATTCCTTCACACTTTCTTTGTTTGGAAATTTTCTACCCACATAGAAATGTCTTGTAAATTTTCTCACTAGCATGTGCTTGTTTCCTTAACTGTTTCAACTTCCTTTTCCTCAACCTACTACCTTCACTGTCACTACCTGATGAACTTTCAAAATATTCATTTTCTAATTCATGGACATCATCTCCATCAGGTTCATCTTCAATATCAACTGCTACCCTCTCTCTGCACCCCATAAACTCCATAGTATCATCAATATTGTAGTTAAAGTCCCTCATGTCAACATCCACCTTATCCACATTGTTATTCTCATCTACTATGTAATCACTGTCTTGACTATCATCATCACTGTCACTATCATCCTCAGAACTATACTCTTGCTCTCCCTCAGTTTGACTCTCAACCTCTGTTTCATTGTCACCTTTAGTTTCATTCACAGCCTCAGTTTGAACCTCAACCTCAGGGTTTGTTGGAGATATAAGGTCCAAGTCAGCAAATGGGTCAAAGTTAGGATCTTGTGACTCTACATAAGGATCAAAAGAAGAGTAAAAGTCATTTACAAACTGACTAGGGACTTGAGAAGACCCATCATTAGCAACTGCACTACTTTGCCCTGCTTCTAAATTGACAACACATGTCTCTTGGTCTTTACCACTACATTCACCTATATCTTTACCTGAACACCCTTCATTCACATCCAACACTACCCTGCCCTTGATGTTCTTGGTGCATCATCTAACTCTTCTATTACAAGTTTTTTAGGCTTTGCTGGTGTGTAAATGTCAGGGTTGGTCTTTTCATGCTCAACAAGCTTAAGACCTTCTATCACATACTTACCTAATAACTGAATATCTTTGTCACATGCTAAAGGTTCTAGTCCATTGTCTAAATCATAACCAGGTTTCAAGAAATGGTAAAACATCACCCTCCTCCCATCATACTCTAAGTCTTCTAGCATTGAATCAATTTCATGGATAGAAAACTGATCACTGTCTATTAAATCCACAAAGGTACTCTTACCATTCTTGTATATCCTGTTAGGTGCATTCGTGAAAAAACCACCATGATTAAGCTTGATGGAAAACAGAGTAGACTTAATGTCTGCAAAAAATAAGAACAATCACTAGGGTTTTAACATCAAAAATCAAACAAGGTTTTGCAAACCCAAAAAATCATACTATAATTCAATAATAACAATTAAAAAACTTCTAAATTGACAACATTGTCAAAAAAATTATAAAACCATATACTTACGATACATGTCATATGGATCTCGATCATGAACATCATTTGCTCTAATTTCATACAATGGGACCACCATCTGAATGTTTTGCGAAGTTTCAGCTCACAAATTAACAGCGTAATTGATTTGGGGAAGAAGAAGGTGAAAAGGTCTTTGTGTGTGAAAAGGTTTGACTTTGGGGGATGAATGGCGAATTGACCAGGGTTGGATAGTTTTAAATGCTAGGGTGTAATATGAAGTGACGAAATTGCCCCTTTAAATCCAATACTTAACGAGCTTTAGTGGATGTTTGTGGGGCCAGTTGGATGGAGGGAGTAACGGTGCATGACGTTTCTGACTTAAGGTTGAGTGGTGCAATTTTTTTGGTCGAAGGACCACTGGCGCCAGTCAACGCAAACCACAAGGACCAACGGTGTAATTTACTCTCTTTTTTTTAATTTTTTTTTAGAAGAAAAAATATATATATAATATTTGATGCAAAATATATGAATAGATTTGCTTTCAAATATATTTTCATTAGGTATTATATAACACAAATAAAAATACTTAAAATCAAAGTTGAAAAAAAAAATTAAAAAGTCGATAATTATTTTCTGACAAATAGACTACTAATTGTTGAATAAACTTAAAACATAAATAGTAACATAGTAAGGTTACCTTTCTCATTTTGGTGTGAAACATAGGTTTGAAAATCTTTTAAAACTTTAGAAATAATGTCACATTTACAAGTATCTTTATTGGATTTGGTTTGAGAAGTAGGTCTCGATCTGGCAAAATGGCCTCCATTGCATTAGGAGGTGTAATAAGTTTGTGTACAACGATTGATGCGACATGAAACGACGGTGTCATTGTGATAAGAGGAAATTTATGCCTCCCAATGTCACCACTGAACAATAAATTTCGACACGAAATGTGGGTCGTGGTTTGTTTTTCTTCTCTTGTTAATACAGAGAGGAATTGGTCGGTATAAAAGATGATATTCAATGCTACGAATTTTTAGCCATGGGTCTTTTAGTTTTTCTCACATATACGTGTTCTATATTTCACAAATAGTTATCTCCTAGAACAGTCAACAAAAATTTGAACCCATTAATGTATTGAGTTGGTGCCGTTTGGTTTGAGGGTATTGGTATGGTGGAATGGGATTGACATTGATATTATCTATCATTCATATTGCTATTATTGATTTTGTTGAGAAGATATGAAACAATGCATGTTCATTTGTTTTCATGAGGCTAAATGTCGATAGCAAGACAATATTTATTATCATTATTTTAAAAAGGTGTTGGAAACTATTATCCTAACGTCTATGTGGGTAATATGAAAGTATCGGAATAATAATCTTTTTAAGTCAGTCAATATGAAAAGGAGTTTTATTTTTGATATTATTGTGTCAAATGCTTTTTAGTGGTGTTCGAGTAGGAGTATATATTGTTCTAGAAACTGGTTGTTGTGGTTGCAAAACCCAATGATTTATATTTTGTAATTGTTTTTGTTGTTTTCGCTAGCCGCATGCTAGTTGGTTATAAAATTTGGCCCGCTCAAAAAAAAATAATAATAATAAATATAAATAATAAAAATGCGAGTTACAAAACAATACACATAAATGCCATCTATAGCATTGATGAATAAACAATTTTGTTCAATTTTTTTTGTCGGTCATGAAATAAGGATTTTAAAGGAATTGCTTATTTATGGCAATTCTTGTCGAAGTGATAAAATGATTAATCGTATGCTTGTGTACATTTTTAAGAACCAGTCCTTTTCTGATCACAAGTTAGTAAATTGTTTCTTTGTATTTTTGTATTTTGTAGTTGTTTTTTGCTAACTAAACGGATATAGATCCTAAACTTTTTTAATAGAAAATCATACCTTAAATAGGAAAAGTTCTTAGTTTCCCATTTGAGTAAAAAGTAAGCTACCGATAATTACATTTAAACCATGAAGCAATTATACGCCCATAGAAGATGAACAAGATTAAAGTGAATATAATTTCTTCATTTTACATCAAGTAACGTGCCGCAATCATGTTTATATGACTTTGAAATTAGCCCTATCAAAAGTCGGATCCACATTTTGAACTTGCTACACTTTAATTTGTCGCTTTCCGATTTGATCGAAAATCTAAATTTATATCCAAGGTCGAGGTTTACTCAAATACACAAGAATATATACTACCATGCATTTTCATATCGTACCTACACAATAAATACACTTGTTACAGACGGTAACATTTTTTTGATAGAAATCTCGTTTTCAAACAGCCTAAAAAAATCTAGACGCAAGGCTGTTTTTATCGTCTTTTATGTTTGCTTGTGTGAAAGGCAAAAAGAGTAGTTATGGTATGAAAAAGGTGTTCATGACATATCATAAATTTAAACACAATTAACATCAAAATAATGCGGAATCATAATGAACATATAACATATAATTAATTAATCGAATAATAAAAGTATGCGTACCTTTTAGCAATTCTTCAACATGCAATTAATTCAATGAACTCTAATTAGGGTTTATGTGAATTGACGAATTGTCCCCTGCCGTTTTACAAATCAATCCAAGATACTAACAATAGTGTGTTAGTACCACGTTTTTGTATACACGTACTAATACCGAATTAGCGTTAATGCTAGTTAATGAAAACATAAAACCTTGTTTTTGGAAAAACAAAAGTCGAACATCCCTAAAGGGTTTCGGCCGATTGATGCTAAAAGAAAAGAGAAAAAACATATTAGGGATTAGTGTGTGTACAAAAGTTAACCAAACAATAACCCCTTGTGTTTGTTTATATAGGATGACAAAACTTGAAGAACAAGTTGGGATTGGGTTGGGATTACCCCTTGCCGATCGGATCTAATAACCCACAAGGGTTTCTAGATCTTTCTTGTTCTCTTATTTTCCATCTATAATCCTTTCATTTTATTAGTTAATGGTCATTAGTTAATTTCCATTAATTATTTAGCGGTCGTTAGTCGTTTTGTGTAATTAATAATTATATATAACATTTTATATTTAATTATTAAACAATAATCCTTCATACGTAAAGTGTGCAATCTCGTGGTCTCGAGTTCGATCCTAACATACACTATTAATTTATTGTCCATAAAACCAACAACTCCTACTTGGGCATATCTTAATAGTGTAATCACATTGGTTAGCGTCTAGCAACACGCCAATGCCTCTAGTACAACTCGAGTAAGGTCTCCTGAAAAAAACCTTTTAACGATTCATCATTATTATTATCATTTTGTTTCTAATATCATGTTAATATGGATATGGATCTCAGTCATTCCATAATTAACTATTCTGTTTCTCGCTGTTTATGATTGAGCAAGATTACCAAATCATCTGAACGTATTCCAGATAGATCTTGGGCGTGCGCACGCAAACATCTTGTCAACCCTACGAGGGGCCCAGCAGTATTAAACTTCAAAACGAATTTGAAGGAACAAATTCTTTATTGACTACAAGCAAAACTCACGAACTTTACGACACTTCTGAAAACAATCCTTATAACTACCAATTACATATAGCGTTAAATTGTTCCACAGAAATGCACTACATTCATGACAGTTCTCTGGTACTCAAGTCTGAGGATCACTATTGATGATTACTTGATGACAACATCCATAAAGTACAATTATGTAGTTTGGAATAAGTCCTATATTCAATTCTTTGAATATCATGTGAAATTGGTATGTCAATACATCAATATAGTTTCAAGTATATTTTACCAAAACTCAGATTTGTCTTAATTTAATGATATTCCCATATAATTAATTGACAATGGACTATTTAGAATAACATAAGTTATTCATGGATTTAAATATGCAAATATATGATACAATATATTATAAATAAAACCAAACGTACCAAGTACTTTTAATTAATTATAATAATTGCTTAACATCCCTTATCTAAATATTAAATAGATCAATGCATGAAATTCTAGTTGATGAATTATGCCTCAAGTCATGATTAATTATACTTGTTGACAAAACATAAATCAACCAACTTTGATCTATCGGAATTTTGAGAATACTTATTTCAAGAATTCAACTAGTGAAGTTCTTTTATGTGTGCATTCAAATAATTTGATATTGCCACATAATATTTCATAAAGTGTGTGACAATCTCGACCACCAATTTATGATAATCAAACTTTCAAACATTTTTAAAGTTTAAAGTATTCTAATTCTTTAATGTATAATGCAACTATGCTCTTAGTGAGCACAACTAGTTTACATAGCCAAGGATGAAATCCTACCATGACTAGTATTGAGTATCATCTCAATTAAACCAGCATCATTGTATACAAACAACAATATGCTCATTAAAACTCCAAGAAATGTAATTCTAAATCCAAACATATTCTATTTTATTACACTAGTTATCTAATAACTTTCATCTAGATATCAATGTTGTCAAATCATCTTGTATTCAAGCATGATACAACAATAACATGATGTACATGAAAAATCCTTAGATTTCATTCATGTTCTATATATCCATTGAGACTTTCTAAATGATATTTCATATTCTATTAGATTCATTTACCGCACATGTTTAATAATAATAAACATTTGTTCCAAGGTTGTATGTCTTATTTTCTAAATCTTTCAAGTGAAGTTTTATTCCAAACTAAGACTTAACATTTTACTTATATGGAATGTTACTTCTTATATGTTATATAACATATATGATTTAGGAAATTAACATAATATTCCCACTAGCTTTCAGGAATACTTAGGAATTATCTTATTTCAATCACAAATCAAAACTTGGATTTGTTAATTAAACATAAGTTTTATCTCCTAGATGCATGCATTAATCCATTCATAAATTATTGCACTTTGTACACTTCCAAATATTATTTGAATTCATGAACTCCTTTTGATTACTTACCGTCCTCGCACAAGTAATCACTCAAGAAAGAGTTTTGATATTCCATTGTCATTTTTCATATTAATAAAAATAGGTATGATAATTACATCTTAATATGTTTAATGTGCCTATGAAAGAATATTCAATCACAGTTAATTACTTAAGTATGATTAATAATCTTGTCATAAGACATACATATGTGTACAAAATTGTCCATATGATTTCTACACAAAGATTTAAACCACTAGGGTTTTCCATCTCTTTGAAGAAACTCATCTTTATTCTATAGTCTAACCATAGATTTCAAGATAAACCAAGTTTTCAAAATTGATTATCTTTATGGACAGCATCTTAACATTCACAGTATGAGTAATTTGCCAAATTCAATATTTGCAATCCATCATGATTAACAAGTTTAGCATGATCCTGTAACTCATATTCCTCAATATATTGATCAAATATCTGAGATATCTTTGCGGATCTATGAATGAGAATTCCATCATCTTGAGGTCTAACATTTACATGTCTAGCCTCATTATGATATTCACTAGTTTATTTGAGAAGATTATGTATCTTGTAATTTTATCTTTTCAAGATAAAAACTCCCACTTGCCTTTTGTAATTTAGAGACTATATACTTAGCAATTAGAGCAACACTCAATTGTTCTCTTTTGGGACATTATAAATACATATTGACAGTTCCTAACATTAATTTGTTAATATCCTACTTCATAAGTTGTTTAACAAATTCAGAACTTCGATTTTATGACTTAATATGATTCATCACATTCCATAATATAATGGTGTCTTATTAATCTTCTAGGTTTGAGTCTTATTGAGTATATATTATCCATACTCAATCTTCTAACCTTGATTAACATTTTGAAGAAAAGAAAATGTAGTTATTTTGAATCAAACAATATAATAAGAGTTTGATTTTTCTAACTGAACATACCAGAAACATGTGGTATTTCATTAGAAATAATATTGTGAGACAATCTAACAATATTTTAATATAACCATATTTCTTTTGGCATATCTATTTACCAACTAAGTCATCTTAATAATATAATAGAATTTCCAATCCAATTGCATGCTTTATAACACAAGTACTTTTTGACCAAGTCACTTCATGTTCATGTCTCAACAAAACATAAACTGTTATAATTCCACTATACGTTATAAACCATTGATCAACTCAATAACTTCTTGTGTATGTCTTAATTAAAAACATAACAAGTTAACGTCTTACTATATTATAAGTCTTGTAACAGTTAAAAGACTTTATGTTTGTGACTTTACAATAAAACGTAAACATATTTTTAACTAAAGTATTCATGAACACCACCAATTTGGTTTCAACAGTAGTTTCAAGTTAATTATATTACTTCATTTATTTATGTCATTCCAAGAATACATAACTATTCAAATTGAAGTAGTATTAGATTACTTCATTTATTCATGTCATTCCAAGAATACATAAATAATTTATGTCACTCCATGAATACATAAATATTAGAATTGAAGTAGTCTATCTTATTATATTGACACATGTTCTAAATAGTTGTCTAATTTTGAACCATTAAATTATCCATGTACGGTCTCACGTAATCATGGAGATTTATCTTGTTGTTGCAATCTAGTAAGATCTCACTTAATCTAAATTGCAACACCAAGTGTTTCTTGGATTAGATGTGTTAGAACGTTAGTCTCTTACCTTGCAGTCAAGAGAATCCTTTAAATCATATTCCTATGTGTTGTACCTTGCACACAATAAAGATTTCTCACACTTGTGATTGCAACAACATCATGTAGCAGATAAACAACACGACATACGTTTTTTTAGGTGATCGATATGATTGTGTCATAGATATTAGCATAATTAGTAGATATAAAACTACTTAATTAACAAGGAAACGCACATGACTATCCTTGAAAATATGAGTGTCTATATTTGGAAAGTAATTATCTTGAGACATTCTAGAGATAATGTAGATTACTACCAAGATAACAAGGCTTGTAGCTCCCACTGAATTAGAGATCATTACAATAATTCCTTATTCAGTAATAAGAGCACAATGCTCCCACTGGATTTGACAACATTTGTAAGTGTTTCATTAACCAGTGAAAGAAAATAGTGTGCTATTTACTTTCATACATCTTTGAGAAAACCCATACGTAACAATTACTTAGGTACTAAAAGAGTGTATTCTACTATATAGATGATGTTGGGAATTAAATATTCTGAAGATTAGTATCGGGAATTAAAGGTTTACAAGATCAGTTCTGCTCAAGGAAATACACTAAGTATCATTCTACTGCTAGTGCATTTCATTCTACTGCTAGCGTTAAGATTCTGCTGCAGCAAACATTCTACTGCTGGTGCAACAGATACTGCTGCTAGATGGATAAATTTCGAGTATTCTACTGCTGGTTGGATAAGTATACGAAGATATTTTGTACTAAAGTCAAGTATATACGGTAGATAATATCTTAGACAATTTGATCAGTTACCATGTGGTTTACACAGAGCAAGTTGTAAACACAGATACATGTTGTATCTTAATGACTGACACACTAAAACAAGTAGTTCGACAAGACTTATCATAATTGTAATGATCTCCTTTGTTTGTATAAAAGGGAGATCTTAGACTAGATATTGAGTGTGTTGAAAATAAGTGTGAATTTGTGATTATTGTAACTAATCGAATACAGAGAAAACTAAGTTGATAGAACAAGATAGAAAATAAGTTTTCTTTGTAATAGAGATTCAAGGTTTTGTAACCCTAGTGATAGTGAAGATCACTCGTATTATTCTTGAATAATATTGAATCGTTTTGTGTTAACTTTCATTGTTCATTATCAAATTCAACAACCATCACTGTTCCATTTCCAATAACAAATAACCTTCTAAGTGTGGTTAAGTAGATTCCGCATACTTAATCATATTCACTCAAAGTATCACATACACTCGTACTAAAGGACTAACATCCTCAATAGTGTATCGAAGCATCCTCTCAATTGGTATCAGAGCAAGGCTGATATCTTTGATTTAGAAAAAGAAGAAGAAGAAATGGACGTTGAATCTATTCAGATGAATGTAGCTGCAAAATTACCCATGCTCAAACAGAATGAGTTTGAGATGTGGAAGCTGAGGATAGAGCAGTATTTCCAAGTGCAAGACTATGCACTTTGGGAAATTATTGAAGATGGAAACTCTTACCAGCCTACAACCACTACATCAACAGTTGAAGGCAAAGTGGTGACAACTCTGCAGCTCCACCCAACATCTGCAGAAGACAGAATAAAGAAGAAAAATGACCTAAAGGCAAGAAGCATGCTGATGATGACCATTCCCAATGATCAACTTTTAAACTTCAGCAAGTTCAAAGATGCCAAGTCATTATTTGAAGCTATTGTTGCCAGGTGATGCGCGTGATGTGTCGTTGCGGTTTAGCAGTTTTAATGCCTACTCAAGTTTTAAATTTATATTTATCCGACTTATCAATAACACACACACTTAACGAGCAGTGTACCCGGTCAGTATGAATATAATGGTAAGTAGAGTGTCGATCACTAAGAGTGGAACGTATTATCTAGTTATTCTAATCAGTATTTTAATATCCTAACGCAAGGGGGTTTCAGCCTGAGAGACTGGCACGATTTGTTTGCAATTAAATAATAAAATAAACCAATAGGCACGAATCAGCAAGTAGCACACACGTACACAGATAAATACTCGAGACAATAAGAGGGCTGTCCTTATAATTAAGTAGATTGTCACTTGTTTTATTGATAGCTTTATATAAAGTGTATGTAGTTAACCCTTTCTCGTTGGTCCTAATCTTATCGGCGAGTAAACCCTTAATGATTACTTATGTCTAAAAGTTATTCCTAAGTGATCAATTTAGTAATAACCGTGGGAGCCACATTATGTCCCGCAGTCAAATGCCCGCAAGCCACTAATAAACACAGAGGTTATCAATGCACTAATAAGTAGTAACCAAAGACATCAACATATAAACTTTAATTGATGGGAAAGCAAGTATTAAAGGGAGTGCAATCTTTCGTTGTCACATTACACAAGCCACCAATCCTGATTAATTAAAGTTTGCTAACACAATAAAACAAAACTACTTAATGAATTAAATACATGCAGCACCTTCTTACAGCTCTTGTATCTTTGATTTGGGTGTGTCTTGTGCTGCCTCCTTGACTGAATTCGTCCTAGGGTTTTTCCTGTTCGGTCTTCGAAACTCTGATAATGCGTACGAAATTCGTCTGGTCTTGGGGTATTTATAGTTTCTGTCTGAGGGAAGATGCGGCGCATCTAAGGAGTAGATGCGGCGCATGTACTTAACTTCGCGTGGGGTCCAAGATTATAATATTCAGGAATATTCGTACACCGCCAGAAGATGCGGCGTAACTCCATGATTAGATGCGGCGCATGTCCTCTTGTATCTTGGATCGTATCTGGTGATATCTTGATAGAGATGCGGCGCATGTCATGAGTGAGATGCGGCGCATCTGGAGCAGATTAGTCTTGATCTTCTTCATTTCAGTAGACTCTTTACTTTATGCATGTTTTGCTCCATTATTAGTCCAAAATCGCTAAGTTTCACCAAATGCTTGTTTTTACCTGAGAATTACAAAAGTAAACGATTAAGTATCAATCCTCATACATAATATAGTAAAACAAGTCAAATAAATAGGATAAATGATAGTAATAAAATGTACTTATTTGAGTTCATCAAATATCCCCCCACTTGAACTTTACTTGTCCCCAAGTAAACCTTAGAATTTCTTTTATGAAAATGTATCCTAAAAGATGTTAGGATTTATTTTTATATTTAAGCATGTATTCGTTTATTTCATAATCACACAACTAAACACTTAACGAATTAGAAGTAAAATAAAATAAGTTGATAAAAGCAAATCTAATCGTTTAACTGTCCAGTCGTGACGAATATTCTATCATAAGCTTGGCAAGTATACACATCTCCACCACTAAAGCTAAGGAATAACAAGTCTAAAGCGGTAAAAAGGGTTTGTAGGTATAAGGGTTAATTATTCTCTTTTCACTATCGATCTCAAATTCCAGAAAAGGCGACAAAATCACAAATACATGATCGAATCCACGAACACGATACTTGCAATTGCTCAAATCCTTAACTCGAATAGGCTAAAGATAGGTCTAAACTTCACCAATAATAATATATCAAAAAGGGCGACAAAATCATAAATACATAGCCGAATCCACGACTACGATACTTAAGATTGCTCAAATCCCTAATCTCAATAAATCAAAGGTTCGGTTGGGAAAAGAATAATAAAGGGTATGGATAACATTTGGGATATAAATTGGTGTCAAATGAAAAATGAACAAAACAAATAAATTAAAATCCTAAGTGTGGTTAATCACTATCCCAACCATCCCATGAACAAGACTCATATCAGCGAATAACTCACGCTTTAACACTTGAAACACACGCTTTAGGTAGACACGAATTATACTCAACAAGATCTTAATCAAAGAATAAACCTTAATTGGCGTTCTCATAACTGCCAATTCCCATTCAATCCATAGATATAGTACAACAAATAGTGGTGATATCGACCACTTACATAACTTTACATAAGTTGGTTAAAACTAACTTCCAACTTTTCTTTCTTTCTTTTTCTTTTCTTATTTTTTTTCGATTTTTTTTTTTTTTTTTTTTTTTTTTTTTTTTTTTTAAACTTGAAACATAATTATAGATGTGTAAAATTTCACCACATCACTACAACTTTCTTTCCAGATAATTTTTCCATACTTTTCATACTTCAGAAATAACGGTAATAGTGAAAGTAGTAAACACACGAAAAACAAACTCAAAGATATACAATATTTACTTTCACTCCAATTGCATTGTGCAATTTCCCGACCTAACCAAAGATAATGAATTACGCACGCGAACACAGGTAATGTAAGGAAACACACTTTGCCTATAGCAATTAACCAACCACGGATTCTAATCTACAGGGTAGGCTAAGGTGTAAGGTGTAACGAAACATTTTAAACATAGGTGTAAGAAACGAAAGGAATGGCTCTGAGTGTTTTTCTAGGGGTATCTTACTCTAAAAATGAGAGTAACAAAAGGGTTTATACGGGGGTTAACTAACCAGTGTAGTTAGCTAATAACACATAACATAATAAAGGCTATTTGGGTGTAATCCTAGAATTTTACCAATTTAGACAAGTCATTCCAATTATATAAATAATACTCATTATGGTGGTCTCGAATAGTATACAAGCCAAGTTCTAAAGTTTACAAGTCACCGGCACACTCATAGATTTGTGAATTTTGAAAAATCACAATTTTTGAAAATAACGTCATGTGTGCAGCTATGCAACTTAGATCTTAAACAAAAACATGCTAAAAAAATTTTAAGTTTGATATATTAAGCACATTTTAAGCATAATTTTTGAAAAAGTTTAAGACAAGTAAATGTTAAGTGTTCTAATTCTCCAATCCCCCCTTTAAGTTAAACAACGTCCTCGTTGTTTGTATAAAAGGCTAAAAACTGGAAAATAAAAGAATTAGAACAGAAAAACTCCCCTGAGATTTGCTCGGTATGATCCTCCATTTGTATAAGAGCAAAAATCAACTTCTTGTGGATTAGAACGTTAAAGCTTCATACTTGATGTATCCACAGGAAATTCAGGAAACTATAATACCACCAACACTTTAAAACACACCTAAGATAAGAAAGGTTCAAACTTGCATAATACATTAGTAGTTAGATAAAAATAAAACTTAAAAATTAAAACTGAAAATCATCAGGTCCGTCGATGCGCCGTATCTTATTGAAGAAGATACGCCGTATCGAGCCTGGAATTAATACGGATCAGAATAAAGATGCGCCGCATCCTTAACCAGGGATGCGCCGCATTAAAAATAAACTGATAAATAGTTTTAAAGTCGAAAATAAAAATGGCAGAAAAATTAAAATAAGATATGACCATTGCAGGAGATGCGTCGCATCTCAGAATTGAGATGCGCCGTATCTTCGTGCGGGCCTGACTGACTCGACACAAAAAAAAAAAGAATAATAAAAGATAAATCCGGGTTGTCTACCGGTAAGCACTTGTCTTTATTCCAGAGTCTTCAAGTTAGACTCACGTTCAGCTCTTTAATATCGATCATTGAAGGAGTCGGAAACATCGCGCTCCTTCATCGCCAATTCAGTAATATTGAACACTCCTTGCTCGTCCTTAATTTCCACGCCGTTCTTCTTTAATATCTGCATAAACAAAGTCCTGTCCCTTTCGGGCAGAGATGACAAAATGATAGACGGGAAATTCTTATTATCATATAGGCATAAATAAGCAAGGTGGGGTGGTAGTTCAATAAACACATCATTATTCAAATTTGTTTTCTCAACTACTCTCCTACATTTATTAATTACCACACAATCATACCACTCATCATCAGAATCATTAACAACATTGCGTCTAAGTTCGGTAGGTACATTAAGGTCAATGAATTCCTCAAAGTTCTCATGATTATGATTAGTTGAGTTGTTTTGAATCAATGTTTCTCCCATAAGTCTAGCTTCAAGATCGAGGTCCATACGTTCTCTTAATCCTAGCACATAAACACCTCTAATTATGCTTTTAACCGGATCTTGGCACTTATAGACAAGTTTATTATTCCCTACCCTTAATGAGATTTTTCTCTTAAACACATCAATCTTAGCATGGGCAGTAGACAAGAAAGGTCTTCCGAGGATTAAAGGAATCTTAACATCCTCGGGCATGTCTAGTATAACAAAGTCTACGGGAAAAATAAACTGCTCAATCTTAACAAGCACATTATTAGCAATCCCTTCAGGTCGTTTTACCGTTTTATCAGCCAATTCAATAAGTAACTTAGTTGGTGCTAATTTTCCTAGTTCTAGGGTAGCGAATGTCTTAAGAGGCATAACACTAACACTAGCTCCTAAGTCAGCTAACACATTATTGAAAGATATATTATTAATAGAACAAGGTAGAGTAAAACTTCCTGGGTCTCTTTCTTTATGAGGCAAGGCATTTGAGTCGGTTGCAGGGCTCTCTTCTTTCATTGTTGCCTTGATCTCCTCTTCAATCTTTGTCTTTTCTTTTAGTAGTCTCCTTAAGCTGATTGAAGAATTAAAGAAAAATTCGGGTCTTGCACCATCATTACCATTCATCGATCTTCTAGGTATATTAGGAGTGACTTCTTCAGTGGTGCTTATGGCCTTGACATGATCTCTTGGGTTGGTTTCAGTTGAGCTCGGTAAACTTCCATATCCCCTTTCTTGAAGAACCTTGCTCATTTGACCAATTTGCTGTTCCAATGCTTTGATCGAAGCTCCTTGATTTCTTGTAGTAGTGTCCGTTGAAGCTCGGATTTCTTTGATCATAGCAGTATTCTCTTCATGTCTTTTAGCAGCATCGGCCATAATTTGCTTTAAAGTATCGTCTAAAGTCTGCCTCCTCTCTTGATAAGCGGATTGAAGTTGTTCTTTTGATAGAATCCCGGACTGCTTCCTAAATCTTCCTGAAGGTCGGAATGGTTGTCCAAATTGGGTGTAATATGCTTCTTCAAACGTCTCACTTTCATTCTTGTTCGGGCAATCTTTAGTGTAGTGAGGTCCTTCGCACTTTTCACATCCAACTTGGGCAGCATATGCTCTTTCATCTCGCTTCTTCATCTCTCTACTAATTTTATCCAATTGAGCTTGAATAGCAGCAATCCCGTCAAAATTAGTGCTGCTCTTAGATCTAGTAGAGGTCCCATCGTGCCATTTCTGAGAATGATCAGCAGCTTCTTGGATCGCTTTCCTAGCATTAGTTGCACTCATTTGAGGTACAGCTCCTTAGCATCCAAAATTTGTCTTGTAGGCACGTCCAATCCTTGATAAAACAATATTATCTCCTGCATAGGGGTTAGATAGTGTTGAGGACATTTTATCAATAAATCTTTAAACCGTTCCCAAGCTTGAAAAAGGGTTTCATCAGGCTCTTGCTTGAAACTATTGATAGCCTCCATCTTTTTAGCAGTCTTAGCAGGTGGACAATATCTCTTCAGGAATTTGCTCTTCAAATCTCCCATGTAGTGATTGAACTAGCAGGTTCATTCCTTAGCCACTTGTTAGCAGCTCCTTTTAGCGAGATTGGAAAGATTCTTAGCATATCTGATCGTCAGTGACTCCTTCTGAAGTAAACAAATCTTTAATCTCCAGGACCTTTTCAACATGCTCATTACATCCTCATGTTCCGTCCCACTGAAAGCATTCTCTCTTAGTTCTTTGAGAAACTGACCCTTCAACTCAAATTTTGACTTATCATCAAACTTAGGTCTAGCAACTCCTGAAGTGTAATCAGCACGGTACTGTTCATGTATTCTCCATAGTAGTGTTTTCGCCCATTGTTTCTGTTTCAACTTCCTCTTTTCTTCAGAAAAGTAATCAAGCTCGAGTGAATTGAAAGATCAAAGCTTCTTGTGTTGAAAAGCCTTTTAGCGAATGCAGGGCTCGTTCAGGATCTTCGAAAGGTAATCAAGTCTTTAGTAGAACTTCCTGGTCATGCACTTCCTGAAATCAACACAAAAGCATCAGTAGGGTATGCTCGAGAAAGTAATATATCAGATAATTAATAACGAAAACGGAATACGAAAAATTAAAGTTACTGATATCTGCAGACGATGCGCCGTATCCAAAAAGTTGGATACGCCGTATCTTATAATCGTTAAAATTTAATCAGACTTTATCCAGAAAATAGATACGCCGCTTAGAATTTAAGAATGCGCCGTATCGAATTAATTAATCAAAAATCAGCTTATCTAATTAAAATTAAATGCGTCGTATTAACGAAAGTTAATGCGCCGTATTTTCGTTACGTTTAAAAATAAATATCGATTTTTGATTCAGAAAGATGCGCCGTATCGATATAGATCGATGCGTCGTATCTGTTTAATAATTCGCAAACTGTTTTTAATTAAATAATAGATACGCCGTATCTGCTAAAGCAGATGCGTCGTATGGCGTTAACGTTTAGAAAAAAAAATTTATTTATTTATTTATTTTTTTTTATCAAAAACAGATACGTCGTATCTGCAAAAGCAGATGCGTCGTATTACTTTATCGCTTTTAAAAAAAATTTCGTATTAAAAACAGATACGCCGTATCTTGGGGAAAAGATGCGTCGTATCGAATTAATTAAACGCGTTGTATTTTTTTAAAAATTAAACGCAATACGCCGTATCTGAGAGGTCAGATGCGCCGTATCGTTTGATTTAGCACAGTACAACGATAGCAGAACAGAAAACACGAAAAATAAAAACAAATAAAAACACACAACGAAAATAAAACACACAAAAATAAAAGAAAACAATTAACACACAATACAACAAATATGCAAAATAGTATAATGATGCAATTAATCTAATAAAAAGAAAAACCTAATTAAAATACTAATCAAATTAACAGATAATAACAATTCACTCCCCGGCAACGGCGCCAAAAACTTGATGCGCGTGATGTGTCGTTGCGGTTTAGCAGTTTTAATGCCTACTCAAGTTTTAAATTTATATTTAGCCGACTTATCAATAACACACACACTTAACGAGCAGTGTACCCGGTCAGTATGAATATAATGGTAAGTAGAGTGTCGATCACTAAGAGTGGAACGTATTATCTAGTTATTCTAATCAGTATTTTAATATCCTAACGCAAGGGGGTTTCAGCCTGAGAGACTGGCATGATTTGTTTGCAATTAAATAATAAAATAAACCAATAGGCACGAATCAGCAAGTAGCACACACGTACACAGATAAATACTCGAGACAATAAGAGGGCTGTCCTTATAATTAAGTAGATTGTCACTTGTTTTATTGATAGCTTTATATGAAGTGTATGTAGTTAACCCTTTCTCGTTGGTCCTAATCTTATCGGCGAGTAAACCCTTAATGATTACTTATGTCTAAAAGTTATTCCTAAGTGATCAATTTAGTAATAACCGTGGGAGCCACATTATGTCCCGCAGTCAAATGCCCGCAAGCCACTAATAAACACAGAGGTTATCAATGCACTAATAAGTAGTAACCAAAGACATCAACATATAAACTTTAATTGATGGGAAAGCAAGTATTAAAAGGAGTGCAATCTTTCGTTGTCACATTACACAAGCCACCAATCCTGATGAATTAAAGTTTGCTAACACAATAAAACAAAACTACTTAATGAATTAAATACATGCAGCACCTTCTTACAGCTCTTGTATCTTTGATTTGGGTGTGTCTTGTGCTGCCTCCTTGACTGAATTCGTCCTAGGGTTTTTCCTGTTCGGTCTTCGAAACTCTGATAATGCGTACGAAATTCGTCTGGTCTTGGGGTATTTATAGTTTCTGTCTGAGGGAAGATGCGGCGCATCTAAGGAGTAGATGCGGCGCATGTACTTAACTTCGCGTGGGGTCCAAGATTATAATATTCAGGAATATTCGTACACCGCCAGAAGATGCGGCGTAACTCCATGATTAGATGCGGCGCATGTCCTCTTGTATCTTGGATCGTATCTGGTGATATCTTGATAGAGATGCGGCGCATGTCATGAGTGAGATGCGGCGCATCTGGAGCAGATTAGTCTTGATCTTCTTCATTTCAGTAGACTCTTTACTTTATGCATGTTTTGCTCCATTATTAGTCCAAAATCGCTAAGTTTCACCAAATGCTTGTTTTTACCTGAGAATTACAAAAGTAAACGATTAAGTATCAATCCTCATACATAATATAGTAAAACAAGTCAAATAAATAGGATAAATGATAGTAATAAAATGTACTTATTTGAGTTCATCACCAGGTATGGTGGAAATGAAGCCACCAAGAAAACCCACAAGACTCTGCTCAAGCAGCAGTTTGAAAACTTCTCCTCTACCAACAATGAATCTCTTGACCACATGTTTAATAGGCTTCAGAATATTGTGAGCCAACTTGCTATTCTTGGGGTTGAAATACCTCAAGAAGATTTAAACTCAAAATTTCTGAGTACTTACCAGAAGAGTGGGCTATACATGTTGTTGTCTGGAAGAACAAGCCAGACCTTGACACCATGGAACTAATAGACTTGTATAGCAACTTTAAGATTGTGGAACAAGATTTGAAGAAAAATGGAGGTACTAGTTCTAATACTGGGAACATGGCATTTATGTCATCTCCTAGTACCTCAAATCCAAGTGAAGAGGTGAAGGTTGTTGATGGTGTTGGTGCTGCTAGTTCATCAAGCAGTACCATGGGTATTTTGGATGAGAAGACTTGTTGTGCTTTTCTCACAAGTCAAAATGATGGGTCCATGCTCACTTATGAAGACCTCTAAGAGATCAATGATGATGATCTGGAGGAAATGGACCTAAAATGGCAAATTTCTCTTCTTAGCATGAGGGCCAAAAAGTTCTATCAAAGGACGGGGAAGAAGCTCACAATCAGCAACAATGATACTGCTGGTTTTGACAAGTCAAAGATAGAATGCTATAACTGCCACATGATGGGGCACTTCTCAAGAGAATGTAGAAGGCCAAGGCAGCAAGATACCAAGAATAGAGGTTTTGGAAGCAAATCCAAAACATGGGAGGTTTCTGAGCCAAACTCAAAAGCTATGGTAGCTATTGATGGGCTAGGTTTTGATTGGAGTTTCATGGCTGATGAAAAAGAAGCTTATTCACAGATGGAACTCATAGCTTTCTCTACTGAGGTACAAAATCATAAAGTTTGTTCTAATATTTGCACAGCTCTTTCAGAACTACAAACTTTAATCAAACATTATGATGACCAAAAGAAAGTCCTAAGCAGAACTCAACAAGACTTAGTAGATTATAAATGTGGTTTAGAATCCCTAGAGAAGCAGATCATTCACTACAAACAAAATGAATTTGCTTTTTCTGATGACAAAGCTCTTCTTAGACAAGACATATTCTTTAGAGATGCTGAAATTAAGCTTTTGAGAGAAGCTTATGATAGGATCAAAAAAGAAAATGGAAACATTCACTTGACTGTAGAAACACTAGAACATGCTTCTAGAGGTGTAACCAACATGATTGAATGTCAAGTGATTAATATAGCCAAGTCAGGGTTAGGATATAATGCTGTCCCACCCCCTTATAGAGGAATTCCTGTTCCCCCAGGGATAAACATAGAGAATTCAGGAGTAGCTGAATTTCAACAACCTGAGCTACAATATGGTGTTCAGCCAAAAACCAAGTTAGTTGTTGATGAACCTAAGAAAGTAAGTGAAAGTTTAAGTAAAACTTCACTTCCTGAGGACAAGGTGTCCTCTGATAGAAGATCAGATAGTGTAGTCATTGAAGACTGGGTATCTGATGATGATGAAGATGAACAGGTTATGTCTAAAACCTGAAGTGGTTAAGAAAGCAGGAACAAGTGTTCCTAAGGTAGTCAAACTAAAAACTGATAGGCCTAAAATCAATTCTAAACATGTTAGGCAACCAGTTAGATATTGTGAACAATACAGAACCACTAACAAGCCTAAAGGCAACCAAAGGAATTGGAATGGCCTTAAGTCTCACCAACTAGGTGATGACTTTGACTTTTATAACAAAGCTTGTTTTGTATGTGGAAAATTTGACCATCTTGTAGCTTTCTGCAACCAAATGGTATCTGGGAATACAAACAATAGGGTGAATTTAAAAAGGCATACACCTAGAAGTCACCCTAATTACACTAGAACAAAACCCAGAGCAGTTTCATTAAAGTCTAGACCAAAAGCAGTTTCTACTGCTAGACCAAAAGTTTCTACTACTCACCAAGCAGTTTCTATTGCCAGACCTTTTTATTCTGTTTACCCTAAACCAGCAGTACAAAGTGCAAAAATAACTTTCAAACATGCACAAACAACTGCTAAGAGACCTTTTCCAACAAAAGCAGTTTCACTAAAACAAATTTGGAAACCTAAGGGTTCTACTGCTAGGGAAAAGAAGGCCAATGCTGTTAAGGCCTCAGCATGTTGGATTTGAAAATCTCTCAAATCCAATGGTGCATCAACTGTTCTCAAGAGATTTAATTACATTGATGCACATGGCAAATCCAAGTCAGTAATGGCTTGGGTTCTCCAAGGAAACTAATTTCCTTATTTGTGTGCAGGAATATTCACCAACAGATCATGAAGATCAAGGCTATTCAGATAGTGGGTGTTCAAGGCACATGACAGGCAACATGTCTTATCTTTCCAACTTTTAATCATTAGATGGAGGATATGTTACCTTTGGAGGTGGTATCGGTGGCAAGATTACTGGTAAAGGTACTCTTAAAACTGGTAAATTAGATTTTGAAGATGTGTACTATGTACAAGAGCTAAAGTATAATCTTTTTAGTGTCTCACAAATGTGTGACAAAAAGAACAAAGTTCTTTTTACTGATACTGAATGTCTTGTACTTTCTTCTGATTTTAAGATGCCTGATGAAAGTCAAGTACTTCTTAAAATTCCAAGAAAGGGCAACATGTACAGTGTTGATATGAAGAAGATTGTTCCTAAAGAGGCACTTACTTGTCTAGTTGCAAAGGCCACATTGGATGAATCTATGAAATGGCATAGGAGGCTTGGTCACATTAACTTCAAAACCATAAATAAGATTGTTAATAATGGTTTGGTAAGAGGTTTACCTCAAAAACGATTTGAAAATGACCAAACATGCATTGCTTGTCTTAAAGGCAAACAACACAAAGCCACTTGTAAGCCCAAAATTTTTAACTCTATTGATCAATCATTGTTTATGCTTCATATGGATTTATTTGGACCTACTTCTGTTAGTAGCCTAAAGCATAAAAGATATTGTCTAGTTGTTACTGATGACTATAGTAGATTTACATGGGTTTTCTTTTTAGGTTCTAAGGATGAGACTTCTAGCATTCTTAAAACATTCATTACAGAGATAGAAAACCTAGTAAGAAAAAGAGTAAAAGTCATTATTGTGAAGAAAAACAAGCTTAAGGTATGCCTAGTGATCCCTAATTCATTTAATTATTGATTTGATTCATGTAATACAAGTTATGATGGATCTAGGGTTTATGAAGGTTCTGTAAATTATTAATATAAAACATGTTGGAATCATTAATTAGTAATATTATGATGATTGGTAAAGAGATTAGGGTATAAAACATGTTAGTTATTGAGTTAGGGTTTGGACAGATTCATAAGGCTATAAAGATACGAAGATATTTAATAGATGGAAATGAGTTATTGCATGAATTTTGAGTCTAAATTGTAGTTCAGAGAACGTTCTTTCCAAAAAGTCCAGCCATGAGCGATTTCGAGGTCCGGAAGTCTATCTAATGATTTTCGTAAGTAAAGGTGTCAAAACAGTTAAACCGGGATAGATTTAGGTTAAAAGTATTGAGGTAAAAAGTGGTTTTAAAAGTGTAATTTGGGTTAGCCCTTCTGGATAAATTGAGTTCTATATTCCCTTTGACTTCCACGCGAAAATTAGCCAATAATAAGTTGTGAAAGTATGGTTGTTAGGTCAAAACATTTTGGTGTGCGTTCAGATCCGAATCTGGATAGTTTTTATGTTTGATTTTTCAAAGAGCACTTGTGTGTGTTTTTAGTGCATGGCCTTCTGGGAGAAGCTTGTATGCTCATTAAGGACCATGGTGAATTTTTGGTGTGAGTTTTAGAGCTTATTTTGTTGTGATTTCATGTGGGTAGAAGTACCCCAAAAATCTGCGTATTCTGAAAAAGTGTATGCAAGGGATTTAGTGAGTGTAAGTGTTTGGTAGTGGTTAGTATGGAGTCTAGGTGATCCATGGTGGTTTACATGAACCTTAGACATCCATCATATGTGTGTTACATGGACTATAGCTTTTAGCTTGGTCGCGTGTAATGTGATCTTATTTTGTTGTATAGATTTGTGATTGATATTGAGGTGAGTTTCATAGTCCCATTTTTACTTTGTTTTAACTTGGGATGGGAATGATGCTTGTGTTGAAATATTTTTGAGTTACTGTGATTATGTGGTCGTAAATGCATGGACTTTTAAGTGTTATTATACGTGTATTGCATGTTATGAGATTATTGTGTGGTGATTCTGTGTGGTCCATTTGGAGGGTAGCTATGCTCCCATTATCCAATTGGAGAGTAGTAGCTCTACTCACTATTATTCTGTGTGGTCTGATCAGAGGGTATGGTTTACCCATTATTGTGAACTTGGATCGTGGGCGCGTTCCGTCCCAATTGATGTTGGATATTGCTATTTGGATCGTGGGCACGTTTCGTCCCTTATGTCCCTTAAGTGGTATGCTGGTTGAATGACTGAGATTGCATGCTATCTAGTATAATGACTAGTCTTACTGTCCTGCTATGTTTTATAATCACAGTGAACTGGTTGCCTGAGATATATTGTGTGTCTTAAACCTATGAACCTCACCAACATTATGTTGACATTTTTAAGCATCATTTTCAGGTGAGCATTCTAAGGCTAAGGTAGAGGGAAGCGACTAGACGAGACTTAGTTGCATTTGAGAACGATTTATCTTTATGTTTTGATTTGAATATGTTTGATTTTGATTGTGATACTTTAATGTCGTTCGACTAGTACTTTATGTTCTATTGAAGATACCTTTGGAGATTTGTTTTGGTTATTTTCTTTTGGGGTATCGTTACGACACTTTGTATCTGTACTTTGCTCTATTTATGTGCATGTAGTAATTCTCTATTTAGACACCATGTGTTGTGATGATATCCATGAAGTTACACTCGCGTTTCCGCCTTGGCGAGGTGTGACAGATTGGTATCAGAGCCAGGTTATAGAGAAGTAGGTGGTTGAACCTAGACTATAACCTAGGAGTCCCTCATATAGTTGCATTTAGGGCTTATGTATAAGTATGGTATTTTATATGTCTATTTTTTTAAGCTTATGAGAGGTTTTGTCGAGTTTTGGACGCCTATTGAACCCCTATACTTAGTATTATATATGTCACTTTTAGCATGGCACCTCTCGCGCGTAGCAAGTTTCGTTAGACTATCGTTGTCGCTACTGGTTGCAAGAGGATTGGTAGCTTGAAACGGGCTAACAAGAGGATCTTAGTTCCTGCTAGCATGTGTCCATGTAAGATCGAGGAGAAGATGACTTTAGTGAATGTGGGTGGAAAGGAGATAGAAAGGTACGAGACAAAGGTGACCAATAAAGACGGCTACATTATTAGGTAACCTGGAATGTGTCCCAAATTCCTAGAAGATGGAGGAGAGGTTTAGGCTGAGCCTCATAATCTGTATGGGTTTGTGGACCGTATAGAGGAGGAAGAAAGGAACCTCAGGAGTGGTTTTTCCAGTCGTCCACTACCACAGAACGAGGGAAACCGGAATGGATGGATAAGTGAAGAGGAAGAGTACGAAGTGGATTCAGATCTAGAGTCGACGGCAAGTAGTAGATTTAATCCGAGCTGAATGAGAGGGGAAAACGTTAGGGTGGAGCTCGAGCCGTGTGCGATTCTGTTTGGTTTAGTGTTATGTTTTGGGATGTCTTCTGTTGACTTTTGATGTTTAGTATTGTGTTGGATCGCGAATTCCTTTGAATTCTGGGATTTTACCCAAGTAATTAATAATAAGGCTTGAGCGAGTTTGAATATTTTATGTGTGTGATATGTGATTAATGGGTGTGTTATAATAATTTTTTTTGAGTTTGTGTATCTATAATTGTGAGGTGTTATTATTGTTAGGCGTGGTATTGGAAGCGAGTACACATGTGGAAGGATACATCTATAATTATGGGTGGCCAACATAATTATAAATGTATCACGACACATGTGGACTTATGGCCAATGCTACGTTGACCAATGATGACATGCTTACGTGTAGTAGGATTAAGTTTAACCTTGATATTTGTGTTAATTGTCCCATTTGATGGGAAGTACTTGTGTTAAGTATGAATGTGTATTCGTGAACTTAGGTCTAGTATTGTGATTGAGATAGCTAGCGGTAGGGAGGTAGAGGTTGACAAGGTTATTCGTGGGTGTACTATAGTGTTAGAGGGCATTCCGTTTATGATTGACTTGATACCTTTTGGACATGGGAGTTTTGATGTGGTGATAGGGATGAACTGGTTGTCTAAACATAAAGCCGAGGTTGTATGCCATGAAAAGGTAGTTCGTATTCCTTTAGAGAGTGGTGTTATACATCGGATACAAGGAGAATGCTTAGGGAATGATTTGAAATCCATTAAGAATGTGAAATCCAAAGAACTTAAAATAGAAGAGATTCCTGTGGTGTGTGAATTTCCTGGCGTCTTTCCTGAAGACTTGTCTAGGTTGCCTCCAATCCGTTAAGTTGAATTCCGTATTGAATTGATCCCTGGAGTGGCACCTGTGGCGAAATCCCCGTATCGTTTAGCACCCTATGAGATGCAGGAGTTGTCCGAGCAATTGCAAGAACTTCAGGATAAGGGGTTTATCCGACCCAGTCACTCTCCGTGGGGAGCACCTACGTTGTTTGTTAAGAAGAAGGATGGTTCGTTCCAGATGTGTATTGACTATCGGGAATTGAACAAGTTAACTGTTAAGAATCGGTATCCTCTTCCTAGAATCGATGATCTCCTTGACCAGCTGCAAGGTTCTCGATTCTTTTTGAAGATAGATCTACGTCCTGGTTATCATCAGTTAAGAGTGTATGAGGAGGATATTCCGAAGAATGCTTTTAGGACTCGTTATGGACACTTTGAGTTTACGGTTATGCCATTTGGGTTGACAAATGCACCTGCGGTATTCATGGATCTAATGAATCACATTTGTAAGCCTTATTTGGATAAATTTGTGATAGTATTCATCGATGATATATTAGTCTACTCTAAGACTGAGGAGGAGCATGGAGAGCATTTGAAGTTGGTCCTTAAATTGCTGGAGAAGGAGAAGTTGTACGCTAAGTTTTCAAAATGCGAGTTTTGGCTTAGAGAGGTACATTTTCTTGGTCATGTGGTTAATAGCGAAGGTATACATGTAGACCCTGGAAAGGTCGAAGCGGTCAAGAATTAGAAGGCTCCTACGACGCCGTCAGAGATATGCTCCTTTTTAGGATTGGCAGGGTATTACAAACGATTTATCGAAAAAATTTCAAAGATTGCCAAACCCCTCACATTGTTGACCCAGAAGAATAAGAAGTATGTCTAGGGAGAGGAGCAAGAGATGGCTTTTCAAACATTAAAGGATAGTTTGTGCAATACACCTATTCTGGCGCTTCCAGACGGACCAGATGACTTTGTGGTGTATTGTGATGCGTCGAAACAAGATTTTGGATGTGTACTAATGCAGAGAGGGAAAGTGATAGCCTATGCATCCCGACAACTTAAGATTCATGAGATGAATTACACCACTCATGATTTAGAGCTTGGTGCGGTAGTGTTCGCCCTCAAGAATTGGAGACATTATCTGTATGGCACAAAGAGTGTTGTTTATACAGATCATAAGAGTCTTCAGCATATCTTCAGTCAGAAGGAGCTGAATATGCGACAGAGAAGATGGATTGAACTGTTTAATGATTATGATTGTGAGATTCGCTATCATCCTGGAAAGGCGAATGTGGTGGCTGATGCGTTGAGCAGAAAGGAGAGGATTAAGCCTAAGCGTGTACGAGCTATGTACATGAACTTGTAATCAGGAATCAAGAGGAAGATATTGGCAGCACAAGAGGAAGCCCTCAAGGATGAAAACGCAACAGCTGAGATGCTGCGTGGGTTGGATCAACAAATAGAGAAATGGGAGGATGGTGGATTATATTTTTTGGATCGGATATGGGTTCCGATGGTGGGAGATGTAAGAAGGTTGATCATAGACGAGGCTCATAAAATGAGATACTCAATTCATCCAGGATCTGACAAGATTTATTACGATCTTAGAGATGCTTATTGGTGGCCAGGAATGAAGAGGGAAATAGCCGAATATGTTATTAAGTGTCTGACTTGTTTGAAAGTTAAGGCTGAACATCAGAAACCCTCTGGATTACTACAACAACCGCCGATCCCTGAGTGGAAATGGGAGAATATAACGATGGATTTTATTACCAAGTTGCCTCGAACAAGTAATGGGCATGACACGATATAGGTCATAGTGGAAAGGCTGACGAAGTCTGCACATTTTCTGGCCATTCGTGAGGATTATTGGATGGAGAAGTTGGCAAGAATTTATATCAATGAGATTGTGGCACGACATGGTGTGCCAGTGTCTATTATATCTGATCGCGACAGTAGGTTTACCTCGCGGTTCTGGCAGTCGCTACAAAAGGCTTTGCATACACATTTGGATATGAGTACAGCTTATCATCCACAGACGGATGAGCAAAGTGAACGAACAATTCAGACTCTAGAAGATTTACTTAGAGCATGTGCTATCAATTTTGGAGGAAGCTGGGATACTCATTTACCTTTAGCTGAGTTCTCCTATAATAACAGCTATCATTCCAGTATTAGGTGTGCGCCGTTTGAAATGTTGTATGGGAGGAAATGTAGATCACCTGTTCTGTGGGCAGAGGTTGGGACTAGCCAACTAATTGGTCCTGAACTAGTGCAAGAGACTACAGATAAGGTTTTTCAGATTAAGGAAAGACTTAAGGCAGCAAGGGATCGCCAAAAGAGTTATACGGATAATCACCGTAAGCCTTTAGAGTTTAGTGTTGGTGATCTTGTTATGCTGAAAGTGTCTCCTTGGAAGGGTGTTGTGCGTTTCGGTAAGAAAGGCAAATTAGCACCGAGATACGTAGGACCGTTTGAGATTACAGAAAGGATTGGACTTGTGGCATATCGACTGGAATTACCTCAGGAGCTAAGTGGTGTACATGATACGTTTCACGTATCTAATTTAAAGAAATGTTTGGCGGATGCTAGTCTGCATGTGCCATTAGATGAGATTAAGGTTGACAAGACCCTTCCTTTTGTCGAGGAACCTGTTGAGATTATGGACCCAAAGGTCAAGAGTTTTAAGCGTGGTAAGATAGCTTTAGTAAAGGTGCGTTGGAATTCGAAGCGTGGTCCTGAGTTTACTTGGGAACGCGAGGATCAGATGAGGTCTAAGTACCCAAATTTGTTTTCTGATGTGGTTGGTGAGACAAGTAGCTAAATCTCGGGACAAGATTTCCCTAAGTGGGGGATGATGTAACAACCGTGATTTTAGCAGGTTAGTCTAACTATTAGTTTCGATCAATTTAATTTTTGCTTGGTGTGACTTAAGTGTTTTGTGTGGCATATGTGTGATTAATGTGTGCTTTGGCACTAAATCCCTTTGTGTGACTCTATTGGTGTGTCTTGAGTAGTGTTGTTATGAATAAGTTCATTTTGTTCACTTTGGTGACGTGGAAATGACTTGTATGGTTTTGTGTTCGGGGTTTTTGCGTAATGAGTTGTGTTCAAGTTTGTGAGCGTTGGTAAGTTAAGTGGTGATCGGTTTTATGGGTTATATTAATAATGAGTGTGAAATGCTATTTTTGGAAACTTTGTGTTGAAAATGATAATTATTCAAGTTGTCGTAAAATGACGAATTATCGCGTAAGATGTTAGGTTTCGGTATAGGCTTTTAAAAAATAATGAAAACACAAGGTTTTAAGTGTAATAATTAATATTAATAAAAATAATAATATATATATATATATATATATATATATATACATATATATATATATACATATATATATATACATATATATATATACATATATATATATATATATATATATATATATATATATATATATATATATATATATATATATATATGGGGCGGCCGAATATGGGTTTTAGGGGAAAAAAAGGAAACAAATTTTAGTCTAATCGTAATTACTAATTAAAAGGGTTATCTAGAATGATCATAGGGTAGTATAAATACAAAACCAAAACCCCCTCACCTCTTTTTTTTGAGACTTACGGTCGACCAAGGGGAGGAACAAGAAGAAAAAAATTAGGGTTTCATTATTGTGAAGAAAAACAAGCTTAAGGTATGGCTAGTGATCCCTAATTCATTTAATTATTGATTTAATTCATGTAATACAAGTTATGATGGATCTAGGGTTTATGAAGGTTCTGTAAATTATTAATATAAAACATGTTGGAATCATTAATTAGTAATATTATGATGATTGGTGAAGAGATTAGGGTATAAAACATGTTAGTTATTGAGTTAGGGTTTGGACAGATTCATAAGGCTGTAAAGATACGAAGATATTTAATAGATGGATATGAGTTATTACATGAATTTTGAGTCTAAATTGTAGTTCAGAGAACGTTCTTTCCAAAAAGTCTGGCCACGAGCGATTTCGAGGTCCGGAAGTCAGTCTAATGATTTTTGCAAGTAAAGGTGTCAAAACAGTTAAACCGGGACAGATTTAGGTTAAAAGTATTGAGGTCAAAAGTGGTTTTAAAAGTGTAATTTGGGTTATCCCTTCTGGTTAAATTGAGTTCTATATTCCCTTTGACTTCCACGCGAAAATTAGCCGATAATAAGTTGTGTAAGTATGGTTGTTAGGTCAAAACATTTTGGTGTGCGTTCAGATCCGAATCTGGATAGTTTTTATGTTTGATTTTTCAAAGAGTACTTTTGTGTGTTTTTAGTGCATGGCCTTCTGGGAGAATCTTGTATGCTCATGAAGGACCATGGTGAATTTTTGGTGTGAGTTTTAGAGCTTATTTTGTTGTGATTTCATGTGGGTAAATGTACCCCAAAAATCTGCGTATTCTAAAAAAGTGTATGCAAGGGATTTAGTGAGTGTAAGTGTTTGGTAGTGGTTAGTATGGAGTCTAGGTGATCCATGGTGGTTTACATGAACCTTAGACATCCATCGTATGTGTGTTACATGGACTATAGCTTTTAGCTTGGTCGCGTGTAATGTGATCTTATTTTGTTGTATAGATTTGTGATTGATAATTTGGAAGCTGCAAAGTTTGAGGTGAGTTTCATAGTCCCATTTTTACTTTGTTTTAACTTGGGATGGGAATGATGCTTGTGTTGAAATATTTTTGAGTTACTGTGATTATGTGGTCGTAAATGCATGGACTTGTAAGTGTTATTATACGTGTATTGCATGTTATGAGATTATTGTGTGGTGATTCTGTGTGGTCCATTTGGAGGGTAGCTATGCTCCCATTATCCAATTGGAGAGTAGTAGCTCTACTCACTATTATTCTGTGTGGTCTGATCAGAGGGTATGGTTTACCCATTATTGTGAACTTGGATCGTGGGCGCGTTCCGTCCCAATTGATGTTGGATATTGCTATTTGGATCGTGGGCACGTTCCGTCCCTTATGTCCCTTAAGTGGTATGTTGGTTGAATGACTGAGATTGCATGCTATCTAGTATAATGACTAGTCTTACTGTCCTGCTATGTTTTATAATCACAGTGAACTAGTTTCCTGAGATATATTGTGTGTCTTAAACCTATGAACCTCACCAACATTATGTTGACGTTTTTAAGCATCATTTTCAGGTGAGCATTCTAAGGCTAAGGTAGAGGGAAGCGACTAGACGAGACTTAGTTGCATTTGAGAACGATTTATCTTTATGTTTTGATTTGAATATGTTTGATTTTGATTGTGATACTTTAATGTTGTTCGACTAGTACTTTATGTTCTATTGAAGATATCTTTGGAGATTTGTTTTGGTTATTTTCTTTTAGGGTATCGTTACGACACTTTGTGTCTGTACTTTGCTCTATTTATGTGCATGTAGTAATTCTCTATTTAGACACCATGTGTTGTGATGATATCCATGAAGTTACACTCGCGTTTCCGCCTTGGCGAGGTGTGACATAGTTGGATATTCTCTTAATAGCAAAGCTTTTAGAGTATACAACTCAAGAACTAGAAGAGTAGAGGAAAACCTGCATGTGAAATTTTTAGAGAATAAATCCAATGTAGCAGGTCAAGGTCCTAATTGGCTATTTGATCTAGAGACACTAACCCATTCTATGAATTATGTACCTGTTGTTGCAGAAACTAATGATTTTTCAGGTTCACAAACAACAAATGAGGCATGGTTAGAAAAGGAGAAAGATCAAGATTCTGTATGGATGCCAATAAGTACCAGTGTGGCTTCAACTTCAATAAATGATGAACCTTCTTCTGATGAAGCTAAATAAGGAATTGAAGATGAAAACAAAGAAGATAGAACAAAGGAACAAGAGAATGTTTCTACTGATGATAGTACTGCTGAGACAGAGCATTCTACTGCTAGGCTAAATTTTTCTACTGCTAGGCCAAATGTTTCTACTGCTAGCCCATCAGACTCAAATGAAGCAGATTTCTCAGATGAAGAGGTGGATTTCAATAATCTCCCACCTAACTATCAAGTTCCTTCTACTTCACACACAAGGATTCACAAAGTCCACACCCTAGAAAATGTGATTGGAGATATACAATCAGGGGTGAAGACAAGGCAACAACAGATGTCTTTAGACCAACAATAGCTTGTTTTGATTGATTCAAAAGTGGCAAGCACACTGTTAGTGCAAGCAGTCTCGTTGGGGAGATTGTCAGTACAAGCAGTCTCGTTTGTTTTGATTGATGACAAACATGTAACTTGATACATAACGTAAAATGTACAAGTTACTTGTAATCATATCTTGTCTCAACATACATTCAACACCTCTCGAGTCCTCGTATGGTACAACACAGGTTCGTACATGTTGGTTATGTGGCATTATGATCAAACCCTTAACAAACCATTTAGAATGTTTAAAATACGGTTAGGTCATTAAGTATTTTAAAAGGTTAACCATTCTAATTAGAACCGTAATAGGATAAGTACTCTTTAGATGTCAAACTAACATGATACATCTTGGTACACATATGTTAGTTAAGCTAGTATATACATGCTACATGATCACTAGGATACATGTTACATACATATATACATTTACATTATTTACATTTTAAATCTTAAAATGGAAATATATACATGACATCATGGCATACCTCATTTTGATATCTTTAGGATATCTTGAGGATTTAGGTAATATCTTGATAAGATCTTAGAGAGTTGACTTTGTTAGATATGGAAAGATTTGATAAGATCTTAGAGTTGACTTTGTTAGATATGGAAAGATTTGATAAGGTCTTAGAGTTGACTTTTTTAGATATGGAAAGATTTGATAAGATCTTAGAGTTGACTTTGTTAGATATGGAAAGATTTGATAAGATCCTTGAGTTGACTTTTTTAGATTGTGCAAGATATGGAAAGATTTGTTAAGATATTAGCTGTGAGGTCCCGGCGGATCCAAACAGCATAAAGGGCGGATCCCTTTATTTGGATCCGCCAAATCCATGGCATGTACAAACTGTTTTCCTATAAATAATAGCCCATTGTTTACCCATATTTTGAAGCAAACTAGAACACACATTCCCTTTATCATTTCATACACTTAGATCATTAGCAAACCATGTAGAATCATACATTGATCACCCTTTGCATAATGATCATAATGTTACTAACTTTCATTATGTTGTAAGCATACACTGTTAATGATCCTGTGAAGCAAGCTCAAGATCATGAGACATCATCCATAGCATACTTCCTGATCCACCATGAAGGTTAGAAGATCTTGAAGTCATTATCCATCATAGCATTCCAACATATGAAGATTCAAGAGCACTTGACATCCTCAATGATTGAATACTTCTTATTCAAGAAGTTCATGTAGATTCCATATGCATATATGAAGATCCATCACAACAAGTTTAGGGAGCTTGTGATCTTCATCCATTGAAGGCTTCCTATCAACGGAAGTTCATTTAGATTAGCCATTCATATCCATGACCCATTTATGTCATGGATCATCATTGTAATCTATTCATACTAGATTAGATGGTTTATGTGTTTGTCCCATAAAACACAAGGTTTCTATGTTGGGCCATAAAACATAGCGAGAGTGGTTGTACCCTTGTCAAAGAACCAACGGGAGTGGTTGTACCCTTGTAAAGAACTCGACATCTAGCTTAGTGTCGGAAATTGTATAGGCGACGTTAGGTTGGTTCTACCTCGAACTAGAACCCGGTATTTAGCTTTGTACCGGAAAAAGTGTAAGCGACGTGTGTAAGGTTTTCTCCGCCGAGAAGGGAGCTTGTTGATCTAGTGAAGTAATTCTCGAGTTGGGTACTCGGGGAGTGGAGTAGGGCGGAGAGGAGCTCCGTGACCGAACCACTATAAATCATCGTGTTCGGTTTGCGCTTTCTTTTACTTATCTCTTTACTTTTATGTTTGCATTATGTGATTGCTTGTGTTGTGATTAGTTGATAATACTTGTGTGACAACATGCTTTAGTTTATGCTAGACATAAACTACAACAGACAGCTTTCATATTAGAACAAGCCAAATTGGAAATTTGATACAACAAGTTTTAAGTTTTTAAAACGGGAACGTATTCACCCCCCCCCCCTCTACGTTTTCACAATTGGTATCAGAGCCTCGTGGCTCTTATTTTCAAAACAAATGGTTTTTAAAATAGAGTACGATCCATGTATCAAATTACCTTTGAAGCAGAATATAATATGAAAAATGTTTCGCTAAGTATACTTAGAAATTTTGCTGTTAAATATTACTTTGTATACAAGCTTTAAGATGTCTTTGAAAAATCAAAAGAAAAGATTTCTTAAAATGATTAAGTGTCAAATTGTGTGCGTAAAGCTAATTTACGAAAAACACGGGTTTTAAAGGAGCGTTTGGGATAACTATTAATTTAGTTGAAAAATCACCTCCGTAATGTTTAGATAAGTCACATAAGTAGAAATGTTGTTAAATATGTGTAATATATATTTAATATTAAGTCTAGCAAGTCCTACACGTTTTCTCTATGTCAAAATACGAGTTTAGGAGAATTTGTCACAGACACCCACGGATCCCTTTGTTACAAAGGGCGAATCCCTCAAAAAGGATCCGTGAAATCCGTCGGTATTATATGCAGTTTTTGTCCAACTTAAAAAATTCATAACTAATTAACCGTAAGTCCGTAGGAGTCGCGCCACCTATCATTTTGAAGGGAATTAAGTCTACTTTCATTTAAAAATAATCTCATGTCCTGAATCTAAATTTAAGTAGATAAAACAAATCAAATACTACAAACTGTTCAAAATATTAAGTTTCATTTTAACACAGTAACTTAAACTTTTACGTCGGGCAATGTAAGTTGGTATTCTTTGAACATTGATATGATTTCTTTTGAAACTAAAGAATTTGGTAATATAAAGGAAACAAATCAAGCTTGGCATACATCGTCATATTTAAACGCAAAGTGACGAAAAGTATCTTTTCATTTATGCTATGCTATGTGACTATCTGTTCTAAGTTATTTGCATACATGTGATTTGCCTGTTGGTAACTGTGATTGCATTTGTTGATAGGAAATACATAAGTGTTCTGTCATGACAATTATTTTCTTGTTTATCAATTGCTTGTTTGATGCACAATAGGACTTTTGCTAGATCTTGTGCACTAAGTTGATAAACTGTGTTTGTTTCACTTATAGACTTAGATATTTTTGTTTGCGTATGTTATGTGAAAACTTTGCATAACTTACTTAGAAATGTGAACTGAATGAAACTAGTTTAGTATCTTAAAATGTATTGTCTTGCACAAACCTTCACTTAATTTCAAGTGTTAAAATGTGTAAACATGTTGTATCTGTGTAAGTGTGTTTGGTATAAGAAAATTTCAAACAATAATGTGATGACTTGTTATGTTATTAGGATATTATGTTGGCATTATACTTTTATGTGAACTAACATAACAATGCAGGATGATAACATTTTGATGTTGTCAAGTTTTCGGGCTTAAGCCACTGTTTGGCTTAACTTCCATTAATGGTAAGTTCGTTATCCTCGGATTGATCTATATGTTAACATATGTTACAACCGGTGTTTTTGTTATGAATCTATCACAACTACGTAGTTACATATGTTTGAGGACAATTTTCGGAATTTGAACGAGTAACGAAAATTTTGACATATGTTCTGTTAAGAATCTGAATCTCCATATGGCGGATTCGGCGGATCCCAAATTTTGGATCCTCCTAGTGTATGCTTTGGATTCGCCAGTCCTGATCCTGCGGATTCCACGGAACCAAAAATTTGGTTCCGCCTTTGTTGTCGATTGGATCTGCAGGCTTCAACAGTAACTTTTTCAAAATTCCCGACTAATCCCGATCCTTAAATTATTGATTCTTGGTTTTAGGTTTATTCTACTGATCATTTATGATCATTACACACATTCACCTGTCCTTTACTTATCCATTAACTTGATTTGTAAATTGACAACTTCCTAACTAAACCAGACTCACAGTGTGCAAAGATATCACAGATTACAAACCCAACTCATGACTGATATTATCCTGTATTCACATATGTTGCCTCACTTGGTTAATATGTCATCCTTCAAGATGATTTACATCGAGTCGTAACTCACACTTAGGTTATAGGTGTAATTATCAAGTCTTGTCATCCTTTTCTCCAAGTAGGATTGACAACTTAAATATTTCGTCTGAAATATTCAAGTATATCTGACTTACGATTGTAGTCATTAAAAGTCACATCTGAAACAATCAACTCACAAGTACTTTAACAACGTATGTTAAAACACTTATCTTATCATGACTATAACATTGGTTCTTCATCCCATTTAGCCCCTAGGTTTCACAAACATAACCAAGCACTTCATTCACTAGTGAAACATAAGAATCAATATCCATTCTTGTCATTTTCAACATTCATGAAACCCAAAGTACTTCTATAGTACAACAGATCTCTGCATCACCACATCCTTAGTTAGACACTTCATCTAAATCTACCAATCAACAATCCTTTCCATCATTTGAATCAGTTGAGAGCATTGCTCAAAAAGCCTGTAGTTCAACACTCATCAAATGCACGTTGAATCAACTCAACCATACTTTATCACCTATAGGATTAGAACCTTCACCATCAGATGAGCATGATGCTCACATTCATTGTTTATCAATTTCCACTAGGTTTAAGTAGTACCACAAGTCATCAAAGTATTGGTAATACTTTGTCATTTGACTTCTGTATTAGTTTCATTAAACCTTAGATCAACATTGTAGCAACTTATGTTATAATGTAATCTCTAAACAAATCTCATGACAATGATTCTTGAGGAGTATACATAAGAAACTTGATGAAGCGAAAAGTGTACCGCTTTTAGGGGGTCATTTAAGCCCTAAATTATATTTATTTGATCAAATATTGCCCTAAATCGTTCCTTTTGTCATTTTAGGTACTTTGGAGAAGAAATCTGGAAAAGGAAGCATTTTGGACGTTTTTGGAGCATAAAAGTGAAGAAACGACAAAGTCTCAAAATCGGCTGGAAAAGTACCTTTGACGGCGTCACAAATTGCTATTGACGGCGTCATGGCTTGACAAAAGAGGTGGATATGAAAAATACACATGATAAGCCAGAGAATTTTACAATGGAAAATCTGATGGCGTCACCCTTTAAGGTGATCAAGGCCATCACGGTTTAACTTAACAAGAGACGGCGTCAAGCCCATTTCTGACGGCGTCAAGCCTTGATAGGCCAGAGCGGATTTTGGAAGGCTACAAAGGGACGGCGTCAAGAAGGCCATCCGGGAACCCTAGACACGGCGAGGTGACGGCGTCAAGTCCTATAACGTGACGCCGTCAGCCCTTAAACTCTATATATAGTTTTGCAATTTTTTGTCATTAGTGTGCAACTTTGTGAGGAGAAACCCTAAGACGAATTTCTGCCATTTTAAAGGGTTTTCATACCCTTGGATCTCCCATGTTTAATTGAAGATAAGTAATTACTTAATCAATCAATATGTCTATGTGTTGTTTGATTATATCTTGTTCTTGTCTTTTGATTAACATGCTAGGCTAGATTTATCTTGTGTTTGCTTAGATCTAATGAAACCTAGCTATTGATTATTGGTTATTAGTGTGTTATTAATTGTATTGGATGAATGTTTATCGATGTAGGCTTAAGAAAACTGGCTAACTTCCTATTCGGTAACTTGCTTGAACGTCTTAAGAAACATGAACCAATGCGTACTAGGTTTTTATGGTTGTATTTAATGCATGAGCGAATTCTAGTGATCCCATGTTAGGAGCTTCCTAGCCGGCTCGACATAGGAGTGAAGTAGGAGCTTGTAGAGTTGGGGAAGTACGTACGCCACCCCACGATTGGTATTAAGGAATACACCCGTCATCCACGCAATTAATACACACTAATCAACCGGTAAAAGATAGTTAGGGAGTAAGGAAATCTAAGTAAACACATTTCTCTCCACATAAGTTTCACAACTCTTTTCATTTTCAGTTATTTTATTTTATTTGCATTTGTAGTTATTTGGGTTAGTTGACTAGCAACTAATTCCGCCCACTCTTTCAAACCCGAGATTTTACTTGCTTTCATAAAAAAAATTATAAAAATACAAAAAGAATCTTCCCTCACCCTTAGACCTATTAAAGTAGTTTTTCAATCCTAGCGACACTATTCCCTGTGGAGAACGATCAATCCCCCGTACTTACCACTACACTATACTACATCGGTCAGGTACACTGCCTGGTGGGGTTGTAAGCCTCTTGAGATCCCTCGAGAGGTAAAACCTGTTGTAAGGTCGCAAAACCACGCATCAAGTTTTTGGCGCCGCTGCCGGGGAATAGTTATTGTTTAGGTTGAATTTTTATTTTATTAGGTCTACTCATTAGATTCCTATCTAGTGAGATTTTTATTTTCTTTTTATTAGCTTTCTCGTAGTCTATCTTTTCTTTGTGCTTTTGTTCGTAAAGTTTTTCCATTGACTCTTCCGTTCGCCATTATGGAGAACGTGAATCTACCAAATCCGCGACTAGAGTTTTACATGAAGAAATATAATTTTACTAATTTGGATAAATCAAGATGGTGGAATGAAGTAATGAGAACAGGATCTTACATAGATTTTAGTGAGTACCTTGAGGAAAGAGACCAAGTGCATAAAACTTTTGAGGAAATCACCTTAGGAGCCCCATCAAACCCTCAAAATACCTCATTAAGTGAAACCTATGCACCATATGAGCCTTCACCTAGGATAGTTACTTATGAACCCGACCAAGATTGTGAGATGGTTAATGTTGAACTACCTAGGTGCATGCTTGGATTAGATTTCACCAAGACATATGATGAGTATGAGGAATCCTTTAGGCAAACGGAACATAGTGATCAAGTTATTGAGAATGATTCTTATGAATCGGACCAAGAATTTGAGATGAATAGAAAAGGATTTGAGATACCTAGGTGCATGTTGGGGATAGACTTCAACAAATCACATAATAAGCACATAGGTAATCAAGATAAGATGGAGGATAAAGTAGAAAATCCAAGTCCACCAAGTACTCCACAAAACCCACCATCATTCGAGGCACACACACCGCCCGTGACTTACCCGGAAGAAGTAGAAGAGACTTTAGGAATCCCGATGGAGGTAGAACCTTTGAACCAAACACAACTAGAAGAAATAGGTTTGAATGATTTTAGTGATCACAACCTTTCTTTTAGTTCTATGGAAGTTCCTAGTTTTGATGAACCGGAGCTTAAACCAAAACCGTTACCTAATCTTCCATCCTTAGATGTGAACTTAGGAATTGAATTAGGTCCCGACCCACCCATCAAACCATATAGTCCGGGTAGTTTTATGTTGAAGGTAGTAGACTCTAAGCCTTGTAGAGTGGAAGCTAATATAGGAGTGAACCATGACCTTACATACTTACATCACCCATCCATGATTGATCACAAGAAACATTATGGGTTTAAACCGGGTTTATTAGGTCAAGATGGATTCCCAACTAGGAATCTCTCGAAGTTGATAGAAGATGATCCCTTTTTAGGAGAAAACTTTAATTCACCCATTGACCAAAGTGAACTAGGTAAGGTTATGATGAAAGGAGCACACCCCTTTGAGTATATAATTCATCAACCACTCTTTCCTCACGCGGCATACTTCCACCAAGATGGTGTGTATCGCTACTATCACCCGCACTTAATCCTAAGTGTAGGAAAAACCTCTCCTTTATCCGTTAAATAAGGGTAGAGTCAGGCTCGTGACTCGAACAAAAACAAGCGCTTCTTGGGAGGCAACCCAAGCTTTATTTGCTTTGTGTGTTTATTTATTTGTTTGTTTGATTTTATTTGCTTCCGTATGTATGTTTAATTTTTATTATTATTGATTCATGTTCGAAACTAAATTGTGAAAATGCTTTATCTTGTTTTTAACTTCGTCTTAACTACATATAGAGGTATTTTGCAAAAGTTAAGTGTAAGGGAAATACAAATCGGTTTATTAGAACAAATGAACATGAATCATAACAATAATAAATTAACATACATATTAGTAATTGTTTGAGTCAAATGCTTGTATCGAGTCATAATGATATTTTGCAGGATTTCCAGGAAGTAAGGTATAGGTTTTTCCAGAAATTTTCCGGAAACTTAACATGAGAATTCTGTCAGATCATTTCTGACGGCGTCCGGCCTTACAACCTGACGGCGTCAAGTTTTAATTTTCTGAAATTTTTAAAAGTTTTTTTTTTCTTCTGGAATCATAAAAGTTTTTATTAAAATCTCTAACTTATAAACTCCAGGAATCTGCAAAATAATCATTCCACAAGCATTATATCCTTATACAGATTTATCCCGCCGATGTTATGCAGGTTTTCTTGTTTGTTTTCTCAGGATTAACAGGTTATTTTGGACAAGGAGATGTATGTGGAATCAAGCTTTTGGCGATGCATTAGTTTTGGAGCTTCTACATTCTCTTGGAAGAAGATCTAACCATGTTACCACATTATCCACCGAGCGAATCAGGGGAGTATTTGATTTTATTCGTTTACCTTATTTACTTCTACATCTTGTTATTTGAACATTGGGGACAATGTTCATCTTAAGTGTAAGGGGGTAAAAGTACGATACTTTAGAGAATGCTATTACGCTTGATTTTTGTTTGTTTGATGGTAGATGTGTAATAAAACTGAGAGAAATACCTGTTAGGGCAATTTTAGTGCCAAATTTAAAATTTTTTACAACATTTAGGAGTAAAACTTTGGTCTTAATGAGCGTCTCATGGATAGGAGTTATATGACTAGCACAAAAACCGTACCACAAAAAAAAATTTCCACCCCCAAATATGTGAGGTTCGCCCCTAGAATTGGTAGGAAAAGCATTTATGCTATGATGTGTGTACCGGTAGCACTTAGATTCTAGAACTTGCGTTAGGACCATTCCGAGGCCACAAGTGAGACTACATTCGTGTAGTTAGATTTACTACATGATAAGAGGCATTAGGATTAACCCATTGTTTTACACCTGTGTTTTTGTTATAATTACATTGGCTACATTGGTCAAGTAATTCTCCCACACCCTTTGCGTTGTACTCATTTTTAGTACACGATACCCCTAGTACACCCTCAGAGCCTATCTTTTTGTTTCTAACTTTAAGCATTTTACTTAAAGGAAGAATTTGTTTACACCCCACTTAAATGTACACCCAAATCGCCTTAGCCTACCTTGTATGCACTCATTTTTAGTGCATTATTGTGACAACATTTGTTTAAACCCCAAGTTAATTATCTAATTGATTACATGGTTGCTAAGTCGAGTCATATCCTTGTACATATTGTTTTGGGACGATTAGGACTCATGGGTAAAGTACTAGTGTAATGGAGTAATGGGGAATAACAACATTATTACCCCCATATGTGCTAAATATTTAAAAAAAAAAAAAAGTACTCCAAGTGTTTCGATTATCTTAATTCGAGTCATTAGAATAGTTAATTGTAAAGTTATGTAAAAGTTCAAGTGTAAGGGGAATGCAACGCCCTATGATGTATTATTTTGGATGGTAGGGCAAGAGTGTATGCAAAAAAAAAAAAAAAAAAAAAAAAAAAAAAAAAAAAATCGAAAAAATCAAGAAAAAAATACAAAAAAAAAATGAGAAAAAGAAAAATAGAAAAAACATACGGACTACCATCCCGTTTCATTTTATGTTTATTTTATGTTTCTGTTATTTTGTTTTTAGCTTAAGTCGAGTCTAGTCTTGGCTTAGCAACGCCATATTGTACATGTAATTAATCAAGATCTTTAACTCGCCACCAGTAAAATATCCCTTATCCAACAAAACCGTGTTTAACATATCCCTACACCTCACGTTATAACCCATTTAAAAGCCCTCTTTGATAGTTTATCTTAGGTGCTTACGCCTAGTGGAGGAGGTTTTTGATCCTTTCCCAAGCCTATGGTAATCTATTTGCTATGACAGGTAGTGAGAGATATTATCCGTTTTCATTTATGAGATTTATTTTGATGACACCTGAGAGATGTGAGTATCTAAACACTACTTGTGAGGTGCTAGTTTGTAATCTCCGTGCTTATTATGATTAAAGTGGAACGATTATTTGTTGTAATTACTTTTATATTAGCATTAAATGACCCCTAACTTGTATTTTGATTAGAATAAAAGCGCATTTGCTTGAGGACAAGCAAATCTCAAGTGTAAGGGTATTTGATGAAGCGAAAAGTGTACCGCTTTTAGGGGGTCATTTAAGCCCTAAATCGTTCCTTTTGTCATTTTAGGTACTTTGGAGAAGAAATCTGGAAAAGGAAGCATTTTGGACGTTTTTGGAGCATAAAAGTGAAGAAAACGACAAAGTCTCAAAATCGGCTGGAAAAGTACCTTTGACGGCGTCAAGGATTGCTCCTGACGGCGTCATGGCTTGGCAAAAGAGGTGGATATGAAAAATACACATGATAAGCCAGAGAATTTTACAATGGAAAGTCTGACGGCGTCACCCTTTAAAGTGATCAAGGCCATCACGGTTTAACTTAAAGAGAGACGGCGTCAAGCCCATTTCTGACGGCGTCAAGCCTTGATAGGCCAGAGCGGATTTTGGAAGGCTACAAAGGGACGGCGTCAAGAAGGCCATCCGGGAACCCTAGACACGGCGAGGTGACGGCGTCAAGTCCTATAACGTGACGCCGTCAGCCCTTAAACTCTATATATAGTTTTGCAATTTTTTGTCATTAGTGTGCAACTTTGTGAGGAGAAACCCTAAGACGAATTTCTGCCATTTTTAAGGGTTTTCATACCCTTGGATCTCCCATGTTTAATTGAAGATAAGTAATTACTTAATCAATCAATATGTCTATGTGTTGTTTGATTATATCTTGTTCTTGTCTTTTGATTAACATGCTAGGCTAGATTTATCTTGTGTTTGCTTAGATCTAATGAAACCTAGCTATTGATTATTGGTTATTAGTGTGTTATTAATTGTATTGGATGAATGTTTATCGATGTAGGCTTAAGAAAACTGGCTAACTTCCTATTCGGTAACTTGCTTGAACGTCTTAAGAAACATGAACCAATGCGTACTAGGTTTTTATGGTTGTATTTAATGCATGAGCGAATTCTAGTGATCCCATGTTAGGAGCTTCCTAGCCGGCTCGACATAGGAGTGAAGTAGGAGCTTGTAGAGTTGGGGAAGTACGTACGCCACCCCACGATTGGTATTAAGGAATACACCCGTCATCCACGCAATTAATACACACTAATCAACCGGTAAAAGATAGTTAGGGAGTAAGGAAATCTAAGTAAACACATTTCTCTCCACATAAGTTTCACAACTCTTTTCATTTTCAGTTATTTTATTTTATTTGCATTTGTAGTTATTTGGGTTAGTTGACTAGCAACTAATTCCGCCCACTCTTTCAAACCCGAGATTTTACTTGCTTTCATAAAAAAAATTATAAAAATACAAAAAGAATCTTCCCTCACCCTTAGACCTATTAGAGTAGTTTTTCAATCCTAGCGACACTATTCCCTGTGGAGAACGATCAATCCCCCGTACTTACCACTACACTATACTACATCGGTCAGGTACACTGCCTGGTGGGGTTGTAAGCCTCTTGAGATCCCTCGAGAGGTAAAACCTGTTGTAAGGTCGCAAAACCACGCATCAAAACTCAAGTGAATTTCTCATGTATTCATCTAGTAAATTTAGGATAAGTCTATCCAACTCAAACACTTTAAGTTCATATCTTTATTTAGGAAAACATGATGTTTCAGAAAACATTATGCTTAAATCATGCGTTTAGTTTTCATCTTGTTAAAAGGATAATGTATATCCTATGCATCATTCTCTTCTTGCAACATGAATGGTTGTGTTACAAGAGATTTCATTGCACCTACAAGTTCTATGAACTTTCTTCCTCATCTGTTCATACTTGTTTTCATAAGCATGATAACCTTACTTGTTGAAAGATACTTTATGTATCTATCTTCTTTCAAGCGTACATCATAACCAAACCCTGCTCATAATCTAGTTTAAACCTTTTGTGTATCCTATACATTTCTAGAGCATACACAAGATCTATTAAAGTTGGTAACTTTACTCAGATTCTTGTTCCAAAGAGCTTTCTTGAGAACGTTCTTAACATATTCCATTATCATACACAAACATATCTCTTGGTCTTAGATGATCAAATCACTTGCATAACACATACTTAAACTCAACTTAAAAGATGTCACCCTTTAGATCATTCAACCTTAGATTCCAAACACAAAGATTAAAATCTGTTGACACATATTTTTCAAATTCCCGTGTATAACATGACACCTTCATCACATTAGTTTTAATAGAAATAGTTGAGTCTCAGTAATTGGTAAACTATCATATTTAGATAGTCAAAAAGAGGAATTCCTATCTTTCAGACATGAGAATGACTACTGGAGAATTTATTGCACTAGAAACTCAATTTAACCTAACGGTTAAATTGCTTCCAGCAGAGAAGTTGGGTATGTGGAATCACCCGTAAAAATAGTCGTGTTTAGCCTGAATTGAGCACCGCTAGTAATAGTCTCATATTCATTCTCCAACTTGAAAAATCTGTATTCCTATACTTGCCTAAAGTAAGTATTAAAATAAGATAATTTATCTTGTCTTAGGAATATTAATCAAACAAGTAGTAGATATGATTATTCTTAGTATAATCACTTGCATTTCATATACATGTGTTGATTACATGTTAGTTGTTTGATATGATTAAGTAACTTGACATAATCATGATAACTATTTTAGTGATAGTCAAATGTGTAAACCTTGGAAAGGTTTTGTCTGCATGCTTATATGCTTCATGTTAACATGATTTGAATAATATGTTCATTCTTTCGTTATATGTTATTTCGCAAGATTAACGTATTACTTGTTAACTTACGATATGTCATTTTTAATACATGGTGTTAGATAGCTCTTGTCTTTAGTTGACATTCATTGAGCTTTTTCATAGGATAGTCTAAATGATGCATGCTTCCAAAATGCTAAAAATTGTTTGCAATGAATCTGTCGTCTCATTTCTTTTGTAACTTTGTCACACTATTTGCCATGTGTGCACTTTGTCTAAGTGGTTTTGGTATGATGAACATTTAGAAGTCATTTTATTTTACACATAGATCATTGTGTTAATTAATGGGTAAGTATGCTTAAGTGACTAAGCCTAACTTCAAAACAATTTCACAATGTAGTATCTAAAACAATGTCATGCTATCTTGCAATATGATTATTTGTCTTGATGCCATGTGGTAGCTTTTTGTCTAGTAGATGAATATTTGTTTTTGTTTACATAAGATGCTATGATTTCTATGATATTCACATCTTTTGTCATTAAGACTTTTGTCTTGTAGATTGATAACAAATTATTTGTTATTTCTCTTTGTTATTTTGCATAATTATTGTCCCATTATTGCTACTTTGATTAGTAATATGTTTATAAGATCCATTTTCTTGCATATAGCTTTAAAAGCTAATAGGATTAAGTTTTAGAGGTTTGAAATTTGTGTTTGGGTATCTTTCAACATACCTCTCTCCAAATCGTATTGTTGCTTCCGCTTTCCTAACATCTCCTTCATCTTTTAGTTATAACAATACACCTTCCATGAGGAAACCATATGCCTCATCGTGCGATCATCTCGAATTAATAGAGAAGAGCTACGAGACTTCAAGGATGAAGCTCTTTGTATGCTAACAAACATTCGCAAAAACTTCGCTAAGCTCATCACTTTCATTAATTTGTATCGTCATTCTTCATCCGATACATCTTACATTATGTTGGATGTCCACCGATTAAGGGGGAGAAAATTTATTCACATAATTGTCTTTTCGCATTAAAGAACATGTACTCATGTTTCTTACATCCTCAAATACCAACACATAGGTTCACACCACTTAGTTAAATCAGCTCATAAAATCACAAAGTGATTCAAACCTTATTAGCTCAACATCACAGTTTTGCACCAATACCTCGTCAAGTAAAAAACACATCATGTGTTTAACAAACCTCTTAAACGAGAAGCTTTACGTCTCCTTAGACTTTCACTAGGATTAGTAAAATCAAATATGTAGTTGTAAGTAAATAGACCTTAGCTTGAACCTTCGTTTGATAAAAAAAGGACAAAACATGACCAAATCAATTATGGTCCCACGGCACCCTACGATAAGACGGACGGAACCAAAGATTTGGTTCTGCCTAATCCGCGGGTAACTGGTTCAGTTTTAACCATTCATAACAGACAACCCTCTCACAACCAACAAGTCTAGGATTTACTTTCGCATCTTCATTGTCTAGAACACCTTCATTGTCTAAAAACACCATCATAGGATCTCATCCTTTTCATTCTTGATACATATCAAGCACGTCATTGTCAGTGCAAACAGAACCATCACTCTCAACACGTTGGTCAAATCAACACTCTCATCATATGATGTCATCCGCATATAGGTATCTAGTATTTCCAATTGTTGCATATGGAATTTCTATTCCTAAGTGATCATTGTCTTCACTTCCTCTTATTTTCATTCGAGCATTTATTATGGCACGATTCATCATCTTTAGTAGATGATAATATCATAACCTTAACCATCTTCAATACTCTTATAGCATTTGCTATACATTAGAGTTTCTGAATTCATTGCTTTCATTATAACCACCACCTTCCATCACCTCTTTCACTAATCATCAACCCTATGGATTAGTGAAAAACCTACCTACATCAACCTTTAGTTATCAATTGAGTTATCACTAGCATCACTCACTTTAACTCCACTTCATATCCTCCTCATAGGCATTGTTTTGTAATTGTAATTCTTATTAGAAGATTACACACTTTATAACATGGTTTACTAGATAATCACAATATCACAATATCACAATTGGTATGACATGGTTTGCCAAATAATCATAGTTCTCTGACTTAAGTTGCTTGTGATTAGATTATTGATATGTTGCATCATATTTTTCTTTGAGATAAAATATATTGCACTAACCATTTCATTGTAGGTTCATCAACATATACGCTCAATCGTATATAGCATACTCATCTAAGGATGAAATTTGCATCGGTTATTTTCATTCTTTTACTGTAGGTGCTCCTTAACGTCCTCAAACTAGGAGGAATATCTATCGAGCAATCATATTGCATCGTCTATACACTTGGTCGTATATGACACTTATGTCTGAAGACATAGCTTCTATAGTACTAATTTTTGTTTTTTAGGTTCATCTTGACACCCTAGAGCAAGGGGGAGCTTCCGTCAAGCATTTATAGAATGCATCATATACACGCATTATTGTATATCACTAACTTTATTTTGTAAGATTATTCATCCTTGGATCATATACGTTGGTACCCTAGCAACGGGGAGTATTGATCAAAGGGGAGCATATCATGTACTAATCTTTGTTTTGTAGCATCATAATCCTTGCATTATATACGTTGGCACCCTAGCAAAGGGGAGTATTGATCAAGGGGGAGTTATTAAGTTCTCAAAATTCATGCATCATACTAGGGGGAGTAATCATGCATTTTTCATATATCTTTTTATGTTGCACACCACTAACCTTGATGTAGGTTAAGGATCTAAATTTGATCCGTGGATCCGCTAACAACCTAGGGGACGCAACAACCATAGGAGATTGGAGTAGTCTATTTAACTTCACTAGGGATGATGCAAGCTCGCCATTTCGGGGAGAAATGAAGTTAACTCCAAGGACACACCCTTTTTGCTTCGACAAAAGGGGGAGAAAGGTGTAAACGGAGAAAGTAATAGGCTAGAAGAGTTGAGAAAGGTGTAAACGGAGAAGGTAATGTTAAAGGTAGTACGGACACAAGTAACTTTTTACATTTTACTTTCTATCACGTTTACATATTTTGTCATCATCAAAAAGGGGGAGATTGTTAGTGCAAGCAGTCTCGTTGGGGAGATTGTCAGTACAAGCAGTCTCGTTTGTTTTGATTGATGACAAACATGTAACTTGATACATAACGTAAAATGTAAAAGTTACTTGTAATCATATCTTGTCTCAACATACATTAAACACCTCTCGAGTCCTCGTATGGTACAACACAGGTTCGTACATGTTGGTTATGTGGCATTATGATCAAACCCTTAACAAACCATTTAGAATGTTTAAAATACGGTTAGGTCATTAAGTATTTTAAAAGGTTAACCATTCTACTTAGAACCGTAATAGGATAAGTACTCTTTAGATGTCAAACTAACATGATACATCTTGGTACACATATGTTAGTTAAGCTAGTATATACATGCTACATGATCAATAGGATACATGTTACATACATATATACATTTACATTATTTACATTTTAAATCTTAAAATGGAAATATATACATGACATTATGGCATACATCATTTTGATATCTTTAGGATATCTTGAGGATTTAGGTAATATCTTGATAAGATCTTAGAGAGTTGACTTTGTTAGATATGGAAAGATTTGATAAGATCTTAGAGTTGACTTTGTTAGATATGGAAAGATTTGATAAGATCTTAGAGTTGACTTTTTTAGATATGGAAAGATTTGATAAGATCTTAGAGTTGACTTTGTTAGATATGGAAAGATTTTATAAGATCCTTGAGTTGACTTTTTTAGATTATGCAAGATATGGAAAGATTTGTTAAGATATTAGCTGTCAGGTCTCGGCGGATCCAAACAGCATAAAGGGCGGATCCCTTTATTTGGATCCGCCAAATCCGTGGCATGTACAAACTGTTTTCATATAAATAGTAGCCCATTGTTTACCCATATTTTGAAGCAAACTAGAACACACATTCCCTTTATCATTTCATACACTTAGATAAGTAGCAAACCATGTAGAATCATACATTGATCACCCTTTGCATAATGATCATAATGTTACTAACTTTCATTATGTTGTAAGCATACACTGTTATTGATCCTGTGAAGCAAGCTCAAGATCATGAGACATCATCCATAGCATACTTTCTGATCCACCATGAAGGTTAGAAGATCTTGAAGTCATTATCCATCATAGCATTCCAACATATGAAGATTCAAGAGCACTTGACATCCTCAATGATTGAAGACTTCTTATTCAAGAAGTTCATGTAGATTCCATATGCATATATGAAGATCCATCACAACAAGTTTAGGGAGCTTGTGATCTTCATCCATTGAAGGCTTCCTATCAACGGAAGTTCATTTAGATTAGCCATTCATATCCATGACCCATTTATGTCATGGATCATCATTGTAATCTATTCATACTAGATTAGATGGTTTATGTGTTTGTGCCATAAAACACAAGGTTTCTATGTTGGGCCATAAAACATAGTGGGAGTGGTTGTACCCTTGTCAAAGAACCAACGGGAGTGGTTGTACCCTTGTAAAGAACTCGACATCAAGCTTAGTGTCGGAAATTGTATAGGCGACGTTAGGTTGGTTCTACCTCGAACTAGAACCCGGTATTTAGCTTTGTACCGAAAAAAGTGTAAGCGACGTGTGTAAGGTTTTCTCCGCCGAGAAGGGAGCTTGTTGATCTAGTGAAGTAACTCTCGAGTTGGGTACTCGTGGAGTGGAGTAGGGCGGAGAGGAGCTCCGTGACCGAACCACTATAAATCATCGTGTTCGGTTTGCGCTTTCTTTTACTTATCTCTTTACTTTTATGTTTGCGTTTTGTGATTGCTTGTGTTGTGATTAGTTGATAATACTTGTGTGACAACATGCTTTAGTTTATGCTAGACATAAACTACAACAGACAGCTTTCATATTAGAACAAGCCAAATTGGAAATTTGATACAACAAGTTTTAAGTTTTTAAAACGGGAACGTATTCACCCCCCCCCCCTCTACGTTTTCTCACACACCAATGGACTCTGAGAAGCCACTTCTTAAAGATTTAGATGGAGACAATGTAGATGTACACACTTACAGATCTATGATAGGCTCTTTGATGTATCTCACATCATCAAGACCTGATATCATGTTCTCTGTTTGTGCTTGTGCAAGATTTCAAGTAATTCCAAAGGTTTCTCACCTCACAGCTGTCAAGAGGATTTTAGATATCTCAAGGGTCAACCTAGGTTGGGTCTATGGTATTCAATGGAATCACCTTTTGACTTGGTAGCATTTTCAGATAGTGATTATGCTGGTGCTAGCTTGGACAGAAAGTCAACAACTGGAGGATGTCAATGCCTTGGGTGTAGACTTATCTCATGGCAGTGTAAGAAGCAAACAATTGTGGCTACTTCAACGACTGAAGCTGAATATGTAGTTGCTGCAAGTTGCTGTGGTCAAGTCCTATGGCTTCAAAACCAACTACTTGATTATGGGTACAATTTCATGAACACTATCATTCATATTGATAATAGTAGTACAATTTGTATAATTAAAAATCCAGTGCAACATTCTAAAACAAAACACATTGAAATTAGACATCATTTTATTAGAGACTGTAATGAGAAAAAGTTGATTCAAGTTCTTAAAATTGATTCTGATCACAACTTTTCAGATCTTCTCACTAAAGCTTTTGATGTTGGAAGGTTTCAATACTTGGTAGCAAGTATTGGAATGCTTAATCCTGAATGATTTAAAACTATGTGTTTTTGTATATAAATTTTTGATTGTACTGCTAGCTTTATAAGTTACTACTGTTAGTGAAAAGTTTGTGCTGCTAGTACAAATTTTTGTTTGTTATGTTCATATTTGTTAGTCATATTATGATACTGCTATAAGACATATGCTTTGCATTTTTTTTCTTGGTTTTGGACTAACATTTTCAGGTATGAACATTGAGCACAAAAGAAGTTTCAAGTGAAATGGAAGCAGCAGAATGATTCTAGTTGCTAAAATAATAGGTTTATGATGGACTGAGTTTGGGGATTCTTAACAAAGGTTTACACCTAAGTTAATTAAATTATTTAAAACTTCTTTCTTGAAACCTAGTTATCATGTTTCACATTGACTTGATGGCTCAGTTGGTCAGATAGTAACTGACACAACTCACTTTCTATCATTTTATACTTTTAAGTATAATGAGCAAGTCTAAGGACATCTGATAGAAAGAACAGCTAGCAAAAGTGAATCTAACACTTGTGTTAGAGGCAACAATTGCTATGAGCTGGAAACCCTGTCAAGAAAGCCTTTTGAATAGGTTTATCTTTACACAGGCAGTTATTTATAACTGAAAATATTGGTTCTCACACAACCAGAGGTTACTTTAAACCGAATTCTTGATTAAGTGTCTGTTACACACTTAATCCCTTCAAAATGGTTGAGAGCAGTATGATTTTTCAATAATAAAATCATATTCATACTGCTAAAAGTTTCTTAAAAAGGATTTTCAAAGAGGCTCAGAAAAACCATCAAATGATGGACAATGAGTCAAATGCCCCATGAATCACCTCTCATAGGAGTTAACACACCTAGAAGTGATGAGGGCAGCTAATTAAACTCTTAAGGAATTGATGGCCAACATGTACACTATTGTCTGAAAACATGTTCTCATTGGTAGATCAGATGATGGTGAGAGATCTTCCAAACAGGGGAGGAAATGATAAATCTCAGGGGAGGATAAATATTTTGGTACATAGTGAGAGATCTTCCAAGCTCAAGCTCAGGGGAGGAAGATTAACCAATAAGGGAAGGAAGTATGCTTAGGATTCAGGGGAGGAAAATGATCAAACAATGGAGGAAGATTGCCCAAAACAGATCAAGTTCAATCAGAAAAGACAAGAGCATACAAGATGATGATGTTAGCTTTTTGAGAAGCTAAAATGTCTTATTATTCAGCCAATAATAAGAATGAGCATTCAGTTGATGGATGCTGAGAATAAGCTTTTTCAGTTGATGGAAACTGGGAATAAGCTCTTCAAATGAAGAAAGTTCAAATGAAGATTCTGGAGTATTATATATATTCAGAAGGGATGAAGCATTCAAAAGGAGAAAGTTCTATCTAGGAGCTTTCAGTTTCAATTTCAGTTCACTACGTTTGTTCATCACTTGCAAAGGCATGCTGGAAGATGATTTCACTTGTTGAAACAAGCATCCAAGATACACAACACCATTGCCTCTTATAATTCCTCCATCCAAGGAAATTGCACCATTTTTTATTCAAGGTATTGATTTTGTGTTCAAAACAAAGAAAGATGATGTTATTACTAAAAAAGTTTCACAGAAGGTAGATGAGTTAGACAGATAGATATTTAATCTTGAAGAACAGAAGATAGCTCAGATCAAGAATCTGACTATAAAGTGTTTGAAAGATTCTCATAATCATAATTTAATTCAGAAGAAAAATGTTGAAAAGGATTCACATGTTTAGGGGAGGATTGTTGAGAATTAAATATTCTGAAGATTAGTATCGGGAATTAAAGGTTTACAAGATCAGTTCTACTCAAGGAAATACACTAAGTATCATTCTACTGCTTGTGCATTTCATTCTACTGCTAGTGTTAAGATTCTGCTGTCGCAAACATTCTACTGCTGGTGCAACAGATACTGCTGCTAGATGGATAAGTGTCGAGTATTCTACTGCTGGTTGGATAAGTATACGAAGATATTTTGTACTAAAGTCAAGTATATACGGTAGATAATATCTTAGACAATGTGATCAGTTACCATGTGGTTTACACAGAGCAAGTTGTAAACACAGATACATGTTGTATCTTAATGACTGACACACTAAAATAAGTAGTTCGACAAGACTTATCATAATTGTAATGATCTCCTTTGTTTGTATAAAAGGGAGATCTTAGACTAGATATTGAGTGTGTTGAAAATAAGTGTGAATTTGTGATTATTGTAACTAATCGAATACAGAGAAAACTAAGTTGATAGAACAAGATAGAAAATAAGTTTTCTTTGTAATAGAGATTCAAGGTTTTGTAACCCTAGTGATAGTGAAGATCACTCGTATTATTCTTGAATAATATTGAATCGTTTTGTGTTAACTTTCATTGTTCATTATCAAATTCAACAACCATCACTGTTCCATTTTCAATAACAAATAACCTTCTAAGTGTGGTTAAGTAGATTCCGCATACTTAATCATATTCACTCAAAGTATCACGTACCCTCGTACTAAAGGACTAACATCCTCAATGGTGTACCGAAGCATTCTCTCAGATGATAGACTATCCATCAATTCTATTAACTTGAAAATTAGGCATGCAATTTCTTCCTTAATAGGTCTACCATCCCCACATTAGTATGTAGTACCTCTAAATGGTCAAAACAAAACAAATAGATAAATATACTAGTTTGTCTTTTACCATTTTGCGGTAATTAGTCTAGCTTCCAATTTCAATAAGTCATATAGTGTCATATATATTTCCCTGTTAACCAAATATCATATTTGTTACAAAAGATTTTAATCACCGAATGAGGATGATGGAATCTCAATGGAAAATGTGCAATTTTGTTAACTATTAAAGTTTGCTATGAGTTATATATTAGAGTTTAGACAATTCTAATGTTCTTATCATTCCTTCCTCATTTATGAAAAGGAATAGAATTATATCTCAATCTTCTCTCGTGGAAAGGATACTATGTTTACTCTTTTAGTAAAATCGACTCTATCCAAAAAACCCCTACGGGTGAAGATCAATTTATCAATAAAAGAATAACCTACATTTACGATTTAACCTTGCATTAATACATTTAAAAGAATTAACAAAATTCAATTTTAGTATTTTTGATAATTAATCTTTAAGAAAATTAAATACCCATTGGTTAATATTCATATAAAAAATAGAATTTTCTTAAAGCTAGGATCCTAATTGACATAGTTTCATTACATCAGTTGATCTTCTAGTAATGAAAGTATTCAACAAGGTAATCTGTCGAACAATAATTGCCAATTTCCTAGATCATTATTGGATTTACATTTTCCAAACCTAGTTGCATTGTAAACATGTTTCATCCCCATCATATGCCTTGAGTTCTAGGTCTCACTAACAACTCAATTAAGTCTTCTAATTGCAAATTCTCCATGTACGGTCTCACGTAATCAAGAAAATTCACCTTGTCATTGTAATCTAGTCAAGGTCTCACTTAAGCTAAATTGCAACTTCAAGTGTTTATTATAATTAGATGGCATAAACTTAAATTTAAGGGTACTAGTTTTTTATGTGTGTAATCAAAAAATTATGTATGAAGAAGCATGCATACAACTTCATAACATAGGTTTTAATAAAAACTTTTTATTAACTAATTCACTAAGATTAAATTAACAAAGTTTTGATTGAGGTATTGGGTTCACCAATCAAAGAATTACCTTTAATTATCGTCCATTATATCGTACTTTTGCATAAGTCCAAAGACTTAGTGTTTAGGATAATTACCACAAAGTGGCACTTAGAATTAAAGGCTAATTCATCCTTAAGATGGTTTTGTACAAAAAAATAGTCGTACTAGGTAGCTCTAATTTGACGCACAAAGGAGCGGAGAAACAAATGTTAGCATAAAGCTATTAAAAACCCGTTTCTTTAAGGTCACAATTTAATGCGTACACTCCTTAAACCTCTCTTATAGTTTTATCACAATTGGGTGAGCCGTTCTTACTATTGATACAAAACTCATCACTCAATTAAACTATTAAAAATTTAACTCTAAAAAAACCAAATCATATTTCACTATTATTTAGTCCAATTTATTTTTCTATTTAAAATTACTCTTTTGTTTACAACATCTCAAACAAAATAAACAAAACAAGTAACAATAAAAAAAATAAACAACTAACCAATGCGCACATAACGTAACAATTAATATGTGTAAAACAAGTAGCCACATGCATACTTATTCTATAAACCCTATTAATAATCAATTCTAGGTTAAATAATGCATATATTAACTATGGCTCTCACTTACAAAGACAAGTGAACCACATGCATTGACGAATCAATTGCGTAAACCATAGCTAAAAAATATGTCATATTGCACATACTTGATTAATTAATTTTATTGAGGTCTTCACCGATTCAAGATTTATCAAAACAATACATGTGAAAAATCTTAACAATTAAACTAAGATAATCTTAACAATTAAATCATATAACTAATAATTCACGATGAAACATGCATGTGTAATCATGAATTCTATATCACAATTATTACAATTAGTCACAGAATCGCATACAATTAACACGTAATTATATCATGCAAACCTAGAGTTCCTAATTCAATTAATAAATAAAACAAAATTTTTATTAAATTAGGGCAAATTCCCCCCCCCCCCAAATTTAGGGTTTCGAATTTTTCTAAACCCTAAAATTCGACATATATAAATAAACACATAACAATTATTCGTTTTTTACGTGTTTCGGTAATTAATTACACATTATCCAAGGCTCGTGATGCCACTGTTGGAATTAAATAACATGATATATTATAAATTTAAACACAATTAACATCAAAGTAATGCGGAAGCGTAAGGAACATATAACATATAATTAATTAACCGAATAATAAAAGTATGCATACCTTTTAGCAATTCTTCAACATGCAATTAATTCGATGAACCCTTATTAGGGTTTATGTGGATTAACGAATTGTCCCTTACCGTTTTACAATTCAATCTAAGATACTAACAATAGTGTGTTAGTACCACGTTCTTATACACAGGTACTAATACAGAATTAACGTTAATGTTAGTTAATGAAAACACAAAACCTTGTTTTTGGAAAAACAAAAGTAGAACACCCCTAAAGGGTTTCGGTCGATTGATTAAAAGAAAAGAGAAAAAACACATTAGGGTTTAGTGTGTGTACAAAAGTTAACTAAACAATAACCCCTTGTGTTTGTTTATATAGGATGACAAAACTTGGAGAACAAGTTGGGATTGGGTTGGGTTTACCCCTTGCCGATCGGATCTAATAACCCACAAGGGTTTCTAGATCTTTCTTGTTCTCTTATTTTCAATCTATAATCCTTTCATTTTATTAGTTAACGGTCGTTAGTCAATTTTCATTAATTACTTAATGGTCGTTAGTCGTTTTGTGTAATTAATAATTATATATAACATTTTATATTTAATTTTTAAACATTAATCCTTCATACATAAAGTGTGCAATCCTGTTATCTCAAGTTCGATCCTAACATACACTATTAATTTATTGTCCATAAAACCAACAAAAGGGATCCTAGGTCATTTATTTATGATTACCACCATTCCACCACTTCATCCCATGATACACACATCTTTTTCTTCATGTTTTAGCCTTTTTAAGCTGGTCATAAGGACCAACCATTAAGGATTTGACCGACACATCAACATAGACAAAGAAACAACTGCATTATAAGTTGTCATTTACCATATAACAGCTCAAAAGACTAATCAAAAGTGAAGTAAATTTGTTAAAAATTACTTACTAACTTTAATGGTTGCATATGCTATCTTAGAAACAACTAAGAATCCCATTAAACATGTCATATATCATATTCGCATCTCAAAATTATGACTCAAATGAACACGTATCATGTGAATGAAAACTTTTGGTAAAAACTGAAAGGTAAACATTATATCAAAAAGCAAATTGGTAAGAATTCAAAAGCAAACAACAAGTGATGGTGGGATATTGATGAGCAATTGCATCTTTATTTACTTTATTACTAATTTTAAAAGAAAATATTTTGTTAGTGGAGGAGAATTTTGTTGTTGCGATAGTTGTATTTGCTTTATGCGTGAAGGGAATCCATTAGGGAAATTCTTTTTAGAAAAAAACGATCGTGAGATAATCCCACATCATAAAAGGCATCGATCCGGCCATGGGTAAGAATAACTTTTCTTTTGGCCCAAAAACCGATACTCGAGTTGGTCGGAATTCTTTCTTGTTCGTTCATTAAAATTTGTATATCGATAATTAGCTGAATGATTACGAGAACGTTGCATATCGGACATGAATCCATCCATGGTTAGAATACACAATCTTGTTTTTGAAAAGGCCGTAAAAGGTGATAGAGTAAGTTAAAACTTATGCGTAAACTTTATTAGTTTTGGAAATTAAAAAGATATATAGAACTAGTAAAGGAACTTAATAGGTGATGAAATGGTCCAACATCAATCCTTTTAAAGGCAATAAATTCTTTGTGTTGAGCATATGCGATTGCATCCACTATGTTTGAAAACGTAGGGTACCACCAAGCATAGTGCATATATGCGAGTCCACTATTTACACCAAACTATTATGACATTTTTCGGATCTCGAAGCATGCCCTTTTCCTAGGAAATGTCATGTCATTATATACGACTTCATTGCAAAATAATATCTTGAAAGGCCAACGTACGAATCTTATTATTCACCAGGATGGCCTATATGAATGTATGATGGATTAACATAGATTGAATGTTTAAGACTTTAAGAGATGCAGAATTGTCAAAGTTTGAAAACTGGACCACTTTTATGTTTTTTAGTTTGAAACTTTGTTTCCAAGTTAAATCTAGGAGGAGGTTTTGGCTAAACTAATTTACGGTGAAACAAGTGTGAATACTTCCTGATATTGGAACCGAGTTTGCATGAGGAATTGAATAATATATAGGTCAATGTAAGTATGCATTCAAATATGACATAACAATCAGGGGCAGAGCCAAGATTTGTAGTAAAGGGGGCCGAAGTTCATTATATAACACGAAAAAAGAAAAGTGTAAAGAGAATGGTTTCCAACTTTAGTTTATACAAATAACCATCATAAAAACTTACGAATGCATTACTAAACCTAATTTTTTCTAACATATTTAGTGCATCAAAAGTATAGTAAACTCAAATTAAGGTCAGTTCTTTATCTATTTTGATACTTCTGAGTATATAACTAGGGGAGAGCAACAAAGCCGAAACTTTCTAGGATTTCTTGATTTAGGTTGTGGGTGTTCAAAAAATATCCGTATTCGGATATCCGAAAACTTGATCCTAATTTACTAAAAAGTTTTTATGAAATGACAGTTTTGAAACTCATATAAAAGTTTTCTTAAAATTATAGATATCTTGTTATTCAGATATATAAAAATGTTATCTGTAATTTCGGATATCCCAATTAAAAATAAAAAATAAAAAAATAAAAAAATAAAACTTAGATAAAATATTATGTCTAATATAAAACCATCATCGCAAATTTCGGATATCCAAATTTGTGATATAACTAGTTATTGACAACTCTATTAAATTTTTTAAATTAACAACAAAATAATATTGTCAAAAATATCTCATTTGATAATGCGTACAACAAAATCTGGTGAAATCTTAATTGAAGAACAAAAACATATCTATATATTGAATAATATCAAAAAATTTGTAGCATACACTTAAGAATCTCTATAAAGGTTGATGACTCGTCAATTCATCAGTGATATAAAGAATCTCCAAACTATATTAACTTATTAAGTGATGTTTGTTAGCAAAAATAGAGTACTTGATAATTTTTTTATTTTTTATTTTTTAGAAAAGGAGAGAACTTGATATTTAACACTATACAAAATCGTATTCATCTGGTTCAAAAAAATAAAATAAATAATAGTCTTGATAAAAAAGATAAACAAGTTATGGATTGTATCGCATTGATTTTTATCATGACATATGTAATTTCGCGGTTCATATGATTGCATAAAGCATTGAATTGATATTCTTATGCGTTCAATACAATTCATTGAATTTGACTTTGTTTATATAGAAAAACAGCACCATATCCATATTCAATCCATCATCTTGAGTCTTGATGACCCACTGTGATACGAGATACTATAAGGTATTACATACAAAAAACCGAGAACTCAAACTTTTTATAAGTCGTGTATATACACATATTTCCGAAGCGATTATTGCTTTAGCAAAACACTGATCCTTAAAAACGCAGCTTTGAAAACAAATAATCTGTTTTGTGGACACAATTCCAAACGCCCTTAGTTATCTCATACTTAACCACATTTCTCAGCAAAACCTATCAACAAGTTCAATCATCTTAAAATAATCTGTTTTGTGGACACAATTCCGTTGGCTACTTTATGCCATTGCAAATCGATTACAAATTTATACTGTTGCAATTTCGTAGCAAATTTATTCCGTTGCAATCTCGTACCAAATATTATCCGTTGCAATTCCCGTGCAATATCTACCGTAACAAAACCGTAGAAAAACTGTTAGAATATGATCCGTTGTAAAAACGGTTGCTAATTTAGAACAGATTTTTCTTCGTTGGAAAACCGTTGCAAAATAATTAACCCCATTAGAATTCCGTTGCAATTTAAATTTCCATGGAGCATTAACGCTACGGTAGGAATCTGTTGCAAATCCGTTGTAAATGGCCATTTGCAACATATTCCTACCGTAGCATTAGCCCACTTGTGTTGTAGTGACATAGCACTATCGACGCTTTTGGATTATAGTACCTTTCGATTGAACAAAAGGATTTGTATTGAATTAAAATTCATTTAACAACGCGTTCAAAGTTCAAACTTCATATTATTACATGGTCACAAAATTATAGTTATGATTAAAAAAAAGGTGATAGGTGCATGTCGATGGTTTAAATTTAGTCATATGGAGAAAATGCATGTAGGTTTAAGAATCAACCATCTTTCCACTTGGATTAGCTAGAAGGTGCTAAATTAGATAGTAAGCATTTCCCCACATGTTTACTATGTCATATAGCCTTAATTAATGTCCATCGCCCTTGACTACCTTCATTGTATCCTAAAAATAATGATCCGGTAGTTAGATTTGTCATACTCTCCCAAAACTAATACTCGTATAGCATAATAGGGTATCGCGTGTTACTATAGTGGGTGGATGTAATTAAATATCGGCCAAAAAATTATACGTTTTTTATAACGATGAATTTGACTTATACTTTTTGATACATAACGTTTGTAATTGTATTTGTACAGAATGATTTAGAAATTAATTAAAGAGTGTAAAGTTGGAGGGAAAATCAAATGTTCTTGATTTATATTGTTAATCTGTTTTTTTTATATTTACATAAAAGTTACATGCACATTTTCCACTTCTATTGATGATGAAAGTTTTTACTTATGTATAATACACTTTTATGACAATAAAAAATGAAATATGCTTTGCTGTTAAACAAAAACTGAAAATGAGAGGGAAAATAATAATAATAATAATAATAATAATAATAATAATAATAATAATAATAATAATAATAATGAAGACTAAGAGAGGTTATAGACTTATAGTTTATCAATAATGCATACATTTCACCATCAACTATTTACCGACTTGTTAATTACGTTGATTGAGAATTTTCTTTTGCCATTTCTGTTTGAATTAACGATGCTAATCTTACTTTAATTTGATCCTCTAGCTAGAAGTCACCCGATCACCATTAATTCTCAACACGCGTGAGTATATGTCTTTTTCGTGTCTCTTTCCTCGTTGCCAATTTCCCTCGAACTATAAGTAGTTGAATGAAATAGACTAGAAAGTATTGGATGAATGATTAATTGATTACTGAATAATGAAAGTTTACAATATAAATAATATATACTAGAGCCTAACAGAAAGTTGCTACCTATTTTATCACAAATGAGATCTTGTTTTCCATTCAGTTCAACAATAACATTTTCTAGACTTCTCTATGTTCTCCTAAGACCTTCTTTAACAGACAAACTTTACGGTAGTGAATCAAAGACTGACTGTTACAAGGTTTATTTTATTAAAACTAAAGAATACTCCTAAGACAAGAAGCATTTTAGAAAAATTCAGATCATGTAAGAAACATTCATATCCTACCTTCGTCCCAAAATAAGTGTCCAGTTTGACTTTTCAGAGTCAAACTGGTTTAACTTTGACCTTATCTATTTTTGCGGGTGTTAAATAATACTTGATGCAAAATATATGAATGGATTGGGTTTTAAGTGTATTTTTCATTGGTATAATTTTTCATCATGTATTATACAACACAAAAAAATATTTTAGGTCAAAATTGAACCTGTTTGACTCTGAAAAGTCTAACTGGACACTTATTTTGAGACGGGGTGAGTAATTTACAAAAACCCCTTATAATGTATGGGGGTTACTTTGAAACTTGGGCACGTTGGACGTGTCAAGCACCAACATGTCATCTACTAGCTCCACCACTGCTACTAAATAGAAGTGGTTCGCTTAATATAAGCCGCCGTTAAAAAAAATATATAAGTGGTTCGGTTACAAACAAGAGTATGTTATGACACCCTAAGGGTGCTAGGTACACTAAAACACTAATAACCGTTATTAGTGTGTCACCTCAGCATACATCCAATAACATACCAATAACTAAAACACTCTTCCTAGCAATAACACCCAAAAAAATTGTTATTGGTGTATGTAGGTCCCATAACACATCACAAAAATTACTACACTCACTCACAAAAAAAATAATAATAATAAATAAGAGAAAACCCAACAATATTCGTGGGTGAAACCACGAAGGGACGAATGGCGCATGTGTGTGGTGCAGTATCGCACCGTTGTCGGGGGAGATATTCGCCAATGGCGTGTGGTTTAACTAGTGCACCGTGCACTCTAATGTGTTTAGTATACTGCCTATTTTTCTGTTAATATGGCAATTACAAAGTTGTATGCTATGGATGTTACGGAGTATTGTAGTAACTTCTCGCACTGTGTGAGGTTGGTTATGTTCTGCTCTCTCTAAAGATTTGTCAAGATATCGTGATTGTAATTTTAGACATTTTATTTGGTGGGACAAATGTAAGTGAAACATAAGATGAGAACGACGTTCTTGACTTTTCCAGTTTTATTAACATCAAACTAATAACGTAATAAACGTGGTAACTGGTTAATGCTGGAAAATTTAATTGACTGCCTTACAATCAAAATCCTTGAAGGTGACTTAGATCGATACGACAACACGAGACTTTTGTATTTGACATTGATTAGATGTGTATTAGACATGATCTAAGTTTGTTCATGAACACAAACTGTCAAACTCATACAAATGAGAATAAAGCTTGGAATGACAAAGTTGCTAACGTATTTTTATTCACCTTAGACCGATCATAAAATACCATGTGACGTGCTGAGGGTGTTGTCAATATCACCCACAATGAATATACGAAGAAGGACAGTAAACCGAGAGCGCAATGAACATCAAGAAAGACATTTTTAGTTGCGTATTAAGAAGGGGGCCTGTTGGAACATTGATCATTTATTCATTTTAGCTCTTAGGATGTAACATCTCAAACACATGCAACTGTAGAACCTTTTTTAGATGTTATGATTGCACAAATAAGAAAAGATAGTGCAAAGATATGGAGTTGGGACAACATGAAACATGGATCGAGGCTATTAATATTGTGGGCCAAAGGTAAAAAGTAAGTCATAAAATGATATGGGCCAACGAGTCTAGAGTTGGGTAAGGAATGAATATTTGTCATTGACCTTTTGAGTGTAAACACCGCAACAACATAACTATCTTTTTCGGATCGAACTTTATCAGTTACTTAAAATGTTATATTGTGATTAAGAGCACCAGGTGCAATCAAACTCATAGCTCACTAGTCCAGCATGGCAGTTCGCCATGCCTCTTCACCACACCATCTGTGCTCGTTTTTTTTGGCCATATGGTACCTCGCCGTCTGCACGACGAGGAAATGGTTGTACCTTGTTGTCAGATGGAACCGTTGTACAACGGTTTAAATTATAAACGTTTTTTTTTTTTTTTTTTTTTTTTTTTTTTTTTTTTTTTTTTTTTTTAATACACATATTTACACACTATAAATATTACACATTTTAATCAAATTTTACACAACCTTTATTTCAAAACACTTACATATAAGCAGGAAACATGAGCAATTTATCTTATTCTACACAACCTTTTTTACCGTATCGTTATTTTACGTTTCGTATGTTTTTTTATTGTATTTTTATCTTTAATGAAATGAATTTAGTTTATTTGGAAATTTGAATAAAAAAAATAAAGTTGTAAGTGGTGGGCCCCAAATGAGTAAGTTGTAGTTAGTTGCTAGTGGGTGGTTTAGTTGTGGAGGTTTGTTAAAGTGACGTGGCACCCGATGGGCCCCAAATGAAGAGGTATGAGTGCTCACTACACCTTGTGCTCTTAGAAACATAAAAGAATGGCCCATTCTGGATATCGCTTTTGATGTCCTTCCATCCAAATAATAAATTTAACTGACATGCATCTACCTATATTATATATGAGGGGTTAATAGACAAATATGTTATCAAAGTTTCCCAAAATGTTCGCTTAAGTTACTAAAGTTTAAAACGTTACAAATAGGTTACTAGAGTTTGATCTCCAGTTACATAAGTTACTGAACCTTTTAAATGATGATATGACTTATTTTTTAAGTACAAAACGGTCCTTGTCGTTAGCTGGGTTTCACGGATTTAGTCCCCAGACCACTATTTCAGTTAGTTTGACCGTTTTTATACGTTTTCATATGTTCTTACCCGTTTTTATACGTTTTTACCGTTTTCCTTCGTTTATTTACGTTTTCGTCCGTTTTTCTTACATTTTCGCCCGTTTTTATCCGTTTTTATTTGTTTTCATACGTTTTTATCCGTTTTCATTCGTTGGTTATACGTTTTCGCCTGTTTTTCTTATGTTTTCGCCCGTTTTCTTCTTATTTCAAACGTTTTCATCCATTTTTTACGTTTTTATTCGTTTTCAACCTTTTTTATACGTTTTCGTCCGTTTTTATACGTTCTTATTCATTTTTATCCGTTCTTATTCTTTTTTATCCATTGTTATACACTTTCGCCAGTTTTTCTTACGTTTTTTCCCGTTTTCATAGGTTTTCGTCAGTTCTTTTACGTTTTTATCCGTTCTTATACGTTTTATCCATTTTTATGTGTTTTTATACGTTTTCGCCCATTTTCTTATGCTTTCATATGTTTTGTCCGTTTTTATATGTTTTTACCAAAGCATAAGAAAACTTATGCAAACGTATAAAAACAGAAAAAGGTGTAAGAAAGCTTATGAAAACGTAACTAAACATATGAAAACATAAGAAAACGGGAAAAACGTATAAAAAGGATGAAAACACATAAAAACGGATAAAACCGTATAAGAACGGATAAAAACGTAAAAAAATAGACGAAAAACATATGAAAACATTAGAAAATGGGCGAAAACGTAAGAAAAACTGGCGAAAGCGTATAAAAATGGATGAAAAGGTATAGGAACGGATGAAAATGAATAAAAACGTATAAAAACGAACGAAAATGTATAAAAACTGTTGAAAACGAATAAAAACCTATGAAAACGTAAAAAGGCGGACAAAAACGTTTGAAAACATAAGAAAACGGGCGAAAACGTATGAAAACGGATGAAAACGGATAAAAACGTATAAAAACGGATAAAAACGGGCGAAAACATAAGAAAAACGGGCGAAAACATAAAAAAAGGACGAAAACGGATAAAACGTACGAAAACGGATTAAAACGTATGAAAACGTATAAAACGGATAAAAAAGTATGAAAACGTATAAAAACAGGTAAAAACATATGAAAACGTATAAAAATGGTCAAACTAATTGAAATAGTGGTCTAGGGATTAAATCCGTGAAACCCGGCTAACGATGAGGACCGTTTTGTACTTAAAAATAACTCATGTCATCATTTAAAAGGTTCAGTAACTTATGTAACCGGAAACCAAACTTTAGTAACCTATTTGTAACGTTTTAAACTTTAGTAACTTATGCGAACATTTTGACAAACTTTGGTAACATATTTGTCTATTAACCCTATATATGAGAAAAGTTCATTTGTTTACTCTTATTTTGGTGTTTACTGAGGGACAAATCTCAACCATCTATTTAGTTTGATCTAATGGTGGGGATTAAACATAAGATTTAATATGCTTAACCTTAATTCTCCCACTATATAAAGCCTTTTTTTTCGCTTTTTTTTTTTTTTCGCTTCATTTTTTTTTCTTCACACAATTAATATGTGTTTTCCTCCCAACCTGCTCTCATCCCTTCCCTCCAAAAAGTAGTTATTCAAATCAACTATTACCGTTTGATCATCACCATCTGGATTACCATCACCATCACCATTCCAATCACCATCACCATTCCGATCACCATCACCGTTCCGATCATCATTTAATCATCACCTCCCGATCATTATCATCCTTTTTTTATGTCTTCTTTTGATTTGAATGAACCGTTTGTTTCAGAAGCTGATTTGATTGATATTGTTGCGGTTGATAATGCTGTTGATCGGTTGTTAATTATATGGATCAAGTTGTTTAACATTACTTTTGATCAAGTTGCACACCAAGTGTTTGATGAAATGTGTGAGTGAAAAATATTTGATAATCTTGTTATCTGCTCCTGTAGTTTTGCTTACTAATTAAGTTGTTAGTTGAGTTATTGTTTTTAACTGCATTGGAATGCTATTTTTATGTCTGATTGTTGTTTTGAATCTGCTCTCTATCATATATGTGTAGTATCATTATATCAGAAGTTGATGATATTATAATTTTGTTGTTTTATTTGCTTCTCAAGATACAACCATTGGATGAAGTAGAAGCTCTCATGTCTTGGCCAATGCTTATAATGGCGGGCATGGAAGTTTGAATTATGGAAATAAATTAGCTAACCGGAGTTCAGGGCGTTCAGCTCCTGTATGGCTTGAAACTGGAGATACAGTCGGTAATGTTTTTCTTATGAAACTTAGTGCTCGTTAAGATAGGTTCTATTAATGTCTACGGTGTATGAATGCTTTAACTTTGTCGAGATCACAGCAAATATGTATTATGAGATGCGTGGTGAAGCTCGTGATCATACACGTTTACGCAATTTATACTTTTTAACATTGGACTAAATTTTTTCTCAGATTGATGCTGCAAAACCTTTTGAAAAAGTTTTTGAACCCTTCATGACCCCTTTCACCCTATTGGACAAGGTAAAACAATTTATGATATCTTTAGTGCCTAGTAAAATGCTTTTGGTTGTTATGCTTGTGGAGGTCGTTGCCATATCTTTGTGAGTTCTAGTATGCACATATCTTTGTGAGTTGTTTTGCTTGAGAGGAAATCAGGAGGGTATAAAAGAGTTGCAAATAAACAAAATGTTTGCTTTGAACTGTAGTTTTGTAGTATCACTTGTGATATTTGTAGTATCCCTTGTGGTATTTTGTTTTTTTTATAGGTTTTAATGTTTACTGGTTAAATTTTATTATATGTCATGTATAGTATCACTTGTGATATTTCATTGTTATTGTTTTATAATCATAGTTAAAGCCTTTTTTTTTTTTTTTTTTCAGTTGTGATGATACCTTATTTACTGTGTGTTTACCTTTGTTTACAACTTCTAATAGTGTGAAAACACCTAAGTCGTTTAATCATCATGAGTTTATTGACACTCCTGGGGGATAAGTTTTTTGGGTTCCTAGAGTTTCTGCTAGTGCGTTACCAGTTTTCTCTAGGCATTGCCCTGGGGGCGGTGACCCCTGGTGACGGTGGGCCTGGAGGCAGCTCTGTTGAAGGTGGATCTACTGCAGTCAAAGTCTAATTTTACCCTTTTTTTAATTTCTTTTGTTTTATGTATCACTTGTGATTCATAGATTTTCAATACTTAAAAATAAATAAATAAATAAATAAATCCTTATGCTCAATAGTTTAGAATAATTTTTTATGAGGATTTTGTGATTCATACAGTTCTTGTATCTGGTATCACTTGTGATATTCTGTTAAAAATGATGTAACACTTGGTTTTGATTTTGATGTTTATATCACTTGTGATATTCTGTTAAAAATGAAGCAACACTTGGGTTTGATTTTGATGTTTATATCACTTGTGATATTCTGTTAAATTTGATGCAACACTTTCTTTGGTTTTTAGAATATGTCAAGTTTTTTATTTTATTAGTTTTGTTTCTTGTTTTTATACATATTTGGTATATGTAATTGACAGTGTTATATCTCTTGTGATATGAAACATTTTAGTGTAACACTAAATGTTTTATTTTAGCTAAGAGTAATATCACATGTGATAAAGGAATAAAATGCTACATTAATACTTTTCCATACAAATGATCATACAAGTCACTTAGTTATTCCCAAAAGTAGTACAAACTCCGGCACCATGCAATGTGGCTCGTGACCTAATAGAGCGCACCCTTCTTAGGTAACCGCAAACTCACATTCCATTTTTAAACTAAGCAGCTTAAGGAAATTACTATGTGTTTACAAACATGAAATTAAACATAAATCATTGGCGATTGCTTCCTCCTTCGCCTGCTCCTTTTTCAGTCATCTTTTTTCCATCTATCATTCTCTTTATCTAGTCATCTTTGTTTTTCGTAGCAATCTTGTTTGCATAATCAGACATCATCTTCTTTTTTTTCGTTTACTTGATCTAGAATTATCTTTGCTGCAATTCTTCATAAAGTTCCATATGGATCATCATGTACAACCCACAATCTGTCTTTTCATCTTTTGTCTTCCATTTCATTTTTAAGACTGTTGGATTTATACTGTCTCTCATGATTTGTCCTGCTTTTGGATGTTCGTATACCATCAGGTGCCTCGCAAGCACGTCCCCTCTGGAAAAATTAATAGGTCATGATTATTAGAGACCAATATATACTCATTTATCACTTGTGATATTATATTACACTTAAAAAAATATGCAACATGTTGTTTAGCTTTTGGAGGAACCTGTGATATCATGATATCAATGATATCACATGCGATATCACCTGTGATATCACATGTGATATGTGATATCACATGTGACATCACAACAGATATACTAACAATAAACAATTATTTTGTACTTTTATATCACAAGTAATATACTAGTGTCCACATTCAAAATTTAGTCTCTTATTAGTCATTTCTACTTTTATATCACAGGTGATATACTAGTGTCCAGATTCAAAATTTTAGTCTCTCATGTTAAAACAATCATTTCCACAACTTAAATAATAAGTAATATTACACTATAATGAACAGCTTATTAGTAACTTAAACACAATTATCATCAACCAAAAGCACATAAAACATCAAAACTATAATATAATCAACTTCAAATATCACTGGTGATACTACACCTATGATACAGAGCAGATTTAAAACATTAATCAGATATAAAAACATCATTCCAATACAGTTAAAAACAAAATTCAACTAACAACTTAATTAATAAGCAAAATTACATGACCAGATAACAAGATTATCAAATATTTTTCACTCACACATTTCATCAAACACTTGGTGTGCATCCATGTATACAAAACTTGTTATACCTGTCCTATGTATCTGATTGTACAATAAATTGCACGACTAGGCCTTCGATGGTTATCAAAGGATATAAGGGGTGTTGAAGTTACGCCAAGCTTTTTGTTAACCCGAAATAAGAAATACCAAGATACTACGTTAAGTGATTGCGCAGGGGTTGGACCCTGCGAACCACCTCCGGCTTGCGAATGAGTATATGATATGATAAGTTGGTAAGTTTGTGGTGAAATGAGAAAGTCAAGTGGTAAAGTCAAGTGTTGCATACCATTGTTCACAGCCCGTCCAAGCTATTTATAAGGGAGAGAATAGCCTTGGAGAGCTCTTGCACGTTTTTAGAAGATCATGGGGGCGTCCCATGATTTGTGGTGACCGCTAGAGCTTAGTGACCCACATCTCTTTCTTGGTGGGAAAACTCAAGGAAAAAGGGGACGTGGGTATGACCAAGTCAAGGTGTTCTCCTCTATAGTGTCTTCGAAGGATGTACCCCGAAGGGCTTAAGGCTTCGATTGGCGAGTTCCCAACTGGTAACCATATCATAGATGAATGGTTTGACGCAAGTGAAGATTTTAGGAGGTTGACCTAGACCTTCGAGAAGAAGGCTTCGTACAGGCTCGAAGGGGTGTCTTTCGACCTGTTCGGAGGGTACATCATCAGTATCATTCTTTGCTGCAAAAGTAACCTACATATTTACTTCTTTTTATTTTAACAAATACATCTTTTGGATCTCTCTACTCTTAAACAGTATGTAGATTACAGAGGTGAATGCCTCTGGTAAAATTTATGCGCACATTATAACAACTCAACAAAGGTGAAGAAGATCCTCCTCATGTTTAAAACAATACTACTTCAAATTAAAAATTAAAATCAAAGGATATTCGTGTTTACATTGACAATAAAATCAGACATAATTTACTTACTTTAATCGAAATCAGAAGCATTGGTTCACCGATAACCTACTTTTCACCGGATCTCAATCGGTTCATTTTGAATCGTTTTTTCCCGTATTCGTGTTTGTAGTCGTCGATTCTTTCATTTTTTGTGTTCTTTATGTGATTTGTAAAGTTAATCACGGTTGATTTTTGATTTAATGGCTAGGGTTTGAATATTGGTAGAGAGAGACAGTGGGGTGAAGTGTGTGGGATTTGGGGGAAAATGGAATAATGATAGTTATGATGTAATTTACACATCTAGTCCCTCCGTTTTTTTAAGTATTTACATTATTAGTCCCTCCGTGTTTTTTTTTCTAAATTTTTGTTCTTTTGATCAAATGGTCAGGATGTGTCCATTGGTATATAGGAATTTGTGAGTATGCAAAATAAAGTGATTCTATTATATATATATATATATATATATATATATATATATATATATATATATATATATATATATATATATATATATATCAACAAGCAGGTTTGCCCGCGCGTTGCTGCGGGGCGGCCGTGTTTGTGTTTTGCACAATCATGTTAATGTTTTTTGGAGTAATCAATTATTTAGCTTTTTGTATATATTTTTATTTTAGAAGTATTATTGGTATAAATTGGTTTGTTAATTGTTAGAGATAATACAGATTTGTACATTAGTACCCGGCAAGTCCTAAGAATTGCCGTATCTCTGTGGGGTTCGTAGGAGACGCCCAATCTTTCACTGCTACGATCTTTGCGGGATCCACGTGGATGCCTTTGCTATCAATCACATGCCCTAGGAACTGTACTTTTTCGATCCAGAAATCACACTTGGAGAATTTAGCGTACAACTCCTCCTTCTTGAGCAGTTCTAGAATGGCCTTCAAGTGTTCAGCGTGCTCTTCTTTGCTGCGTGAGTAGATGAGGATATCATCAATAAACACGATCACAAACTTGTCCAAGTATGGCTTGCACACTCGGTTCATTAGGTCCATAAACACAGCTGGTGCGTTCGTCAGACCAAATGGCATCACTTGGAACTCATAGTGCCCGTATCGTGTACGAAAAGCTGTCTTCGGTATATCTCCCTCCTTAACTCTCAGTTGATGGTACCCTGACCTTAAATCAATCTTCGAGTATACACTCGACCCTTGTAGTTGATCAAACAAGTCGTCGATTCTAGGTAGTGGGTATCGGTTCTTCACGGTGAGCTTGTTTAACTCACGATAATCGATGCACATCCGGAGGGATCCATCTTTCTTCTTAACAAACAGTACCGAAGCTCCCCATGGCGAAGAACTCGGGCGTATGAATCTTTTATCTGACAATTCTTGTAATTGCTTAGACAGTTCTTTCATCTCGGATGGTGCCAACCTATAGGGTGCTCGTGCCACTGGTGCTGCTCCTGGCACTAGTTCGATCTGGAATTCTGCTTGTCGGGTTGGCGGAAGGCCAGGCAAGTCTTCGGGAAATACTTCGGGAAAATCCTTAACTATCGGTACATCTTTCAGTCGCTTCTCCTCCGACTTCTTCTCAGTCACTTGAGCCAAAAACGCAAGACATCCTCGATCGATATACTTCATCGTTTTGAAGCATGATATGATACTTAGTCGGGTCTTACTCCGTTCGCCACGGAAAATTAAAGTTTCTCCTTCACATAGAATGTGAACAACTTTCTCGTCGCATATAATTCTAGCATGGTTCTTGGACAACCAATCCATGCCGATGACTACGTCGAAACTACCAAGTTGAATGGGCATGAGGTCTATATCAAATGGTTGATTTAGTAAAAGCAAGGTGCAACCTTGGATCATGGTGTTAGTTTCTACTAGTTTGCCGTCGGCTAGTTCGATTTCGTAGGTGGTGTTCAATTTAGTCGGGGTAATGTCAAGTAGGGATGCAAATGAAGTAAACACAAAACTTTTGTCGGCTCCAGAATCAAATAAAACTTTAGCAAGATGATTATTAAAGGGAAACGTACCCGTCACAACATCGGGATCTTGTCCGACATTCCCATCTCCTAGCACATATGCTCTCCCTCGAGCATTGTTGATGGGGTTGGCAACCTGATTTGGACACTGGTTCTTGTAGTGTCCCTTCTTACCACATCCATGGCATACTACGGCCACTGGTTGTAAATTGGCTCCTGTGGCCTTGCAGTCTTGGGTCTTGTGACCGGTTTTCTGGCACTTTCCACATCTGGCAAAACAGGGTCCATGGTGGTGCAACTTACAGCGGTTGCACATGGGAGCGGGTCCAGCATAACCCCCATTTCCAGTAGGTGTAGCAATGTAAGCCCTGGCAGTTTCCTGCCGGCGGTTCTGCTGGTTGTGATGGTGGTTTCGGTTTTGCTGGTAGCCTTGATTGTTGTTGCGGTTGTGACTGTGGTTGTTGTTGTTGTGGTGAGAGTTGTTGTTGCTGTGGTTGCTTCTACGATCATCAAATTTTCTTTTGTGATCGTTGCCTCCCTGAGCCTGATTACACTTGATTTCCCTCTCCAGTAATTTCTGAGCAGTCTCCATGGCTTCTTCCAGAGTCTGTGGTTTGGATACAGTAACGATCCATTCTATGCTTTTGGGCAACCCCTCAACATACCTCTCTAATGTTTTCTCGAAATCCGGCACCTTAGTTGGGCATAGTAGAGAGAGTTCTTGGAACCTTCTGTCATAGGTCCGGATGTCATACCCTTTTACTACCAAGCTATCAAACTCATCTTCTAGCTTTCGGATTTCAGTGCGCGGGCAATACTTCTTCAACATTTTCTGCTTAAACTCGGCCCAAGGGAGCTGGTAAGCTCTTTCAGTACCCATTTTCTGAGCAGTGGCGTTCCACCATGATAGAGCGTCATCTGATAGTGTACCAGTAGCAAAGGTGACCTTGTTGCTTTCTGCGCAGCCACTCCTTGTGAAAACAGTTTCTGAGCGCTGAATGTTGGTGGTTTACAGCTCATGAACTCTTTGTAGGTGCATTTGCGAGTCACGGCTGGCTCGCTTTCGGCAGTGGGCCTTGTTGCACTGCCAGTGGGAGTCGTGGCTGCAGCTTGAGCCACTAATGCAGCGGTTACGCTCTCAGTGATCAACCGGCGGATCTCTTCTGGGGTCATGATCGTTCCGGCGACTGCATCTGTTGTTCTGCTGCGGGTAGCCATGTTCTAACAATGACATAAGAACACATATTTAGAATTTACTCTTTTTTTTTGTGATTGAGTTGGTGTTGGAATATGGTCAATTAACAAGGTAATTGTATATACTTCATAACAAAACTATCATAATGTAACACATCGATGCTGAGGAAAAGAATTCATGATAAATATGTCACCATCATGTAAACACATGAAGTGATCGTCCCTGCACTACATCAATAAATATCACAATTAAATCATAAATACAACATATTCGAGCACCATCCACAACACATACGAATAGAATGAAACAACAAGGTAATCATAAATTTTACATCAAGTTCCGGAAATCATAACATACAATATTTGTTTTCATAATCTTGATTCATTTGCTTACAAAACAATCAAATACAAGTTTCTTTATTACATCACAAACGGTACGCTAGATGTCTAGCCACAACTGATACAGTAAAATCTAAGAACTACCCGATGCCCCATCCAAGCGGCGCTGTAGTGCTCGAACTGTCTCTGTTAACTCCTCAATCCTAGCATCTCTCTGTCTCTCCCCAGCCTCCAATCTCTGAATGCTCCTCCTGGTCATGTGGAGCTCCCCATCCTGAGTCTCAATAATGTCCTGCAGAATCCTAGATATGTCCCCCGGATCCTGGGACTCCTGTCTCATGCTCTCCTGCCTCTCTCCCATGCCTGTGATGTGGTCCCTCTGGTCCTGGACCTCCTGGTCCATCGCCTCTACCCTATCCCTAAGATCAGCAATAATCTCCTTTTCCTCCTGGAGGCTAGTACCCATCATATCGAAAACCTCATCCATGGCTACTCTCCTTACTACGAGGTTCTCCACCTCCTCCTCAATACACTCAATTCTCTCGAGTGAAACATCCCCGATGAAACTGAGTAGAGCATCAAGGCGGTCCTCATGCCTAGAGAGTCTAGCTGCTAACAATGGGATAGTGTGATGAATGGGCTCTCCCGTGACCGGAAGAACTCTAGCAGCAGCGGTAGATGAACTCTCTCCCAATTCCGCAGCTCTCGGGGCACCCTCCTGTGCTCTCCATCTACGGATCACAGCCAACAGAAATGACCAGCGGCGTGCATCAACCCTCCTGCGGGGTTGAGCAGCGGCCTCAGCAACAGCCTCGACATACGGATCTGATGATGAAGGGCCTACAAAATGTGCCCTTTTGCGAAAAGGAAAGGGGTCACTAGGCTCGGTCGAGTGGGTGGGTGATGGGACTGGAGATGTCACCGGGACTGTAGTGATCTGGTGATAAAAGATTGTAGGTGATGGTATGGATGGGTATGATCTAGTAACTGAGTTGAAAGGAGAGTCAACTCTGACTGGTGGTGGTGATGGAATCATATAAGGGTGTGGCTGAGGTGATGATGATGGTGATGGTGGTAGTGATGATGGTGGTGAAGGTGATGCTGATACAGGTGATGGTGATGAGGATACTGGTGCTGGTGATGGTGGTATGACAGCTGGTGGTGGTACCAATGGGGCTGAAGGTGCACGTACCCGTTTCCGGGCAGTGTACTTCCTAGGTGGGCCTCCCTGGCAAGGCACATAAAGTTGCCCAAATGGTGCGGGCTCATAAGGCTGTAGAAATCTGACTACCCTACGCCGGCGAACCGGTGCAGGTGGGGGTGGTATGGGTGAAGCTAAGTCGGAAGAGTCGGAGTCAGACGACTCGTCATCCGCCTCTGACCCATAGGAATTGTGAGGGGTCAAGGCTCGGGGTGGGGGTGGTGAAGGACAATCATCAGCGGCTAGGAACTGCTGTGACTCATAGTACTGGTCAAGAGTCAAAGGACCAAAAGCGAGAGAAGATGAAAGGGGAATAGTGGGTGAGATAACCGGTGTCGAGGCGACTTCACCCTCCTCAAAGGGCTCTGTCTCTCCAGATGCGTTCCCAGATGGAACAACAGATGGGATAACTAGTGAAACGTGTAAGGTGGTATTGGTGTCAGCGTCAGACAAAATGATAACAGTAGTGGGTGGAGTAGCTGATGGTACTGGTGTCACTTCGGTCTCAACATCAGACATAATGATGATGGGGATCGGGGGAGACATGGTATTGTAATATCCCAATAATAATAAGTGTAAGTCATTAATAATATACATATGCATTAGCCATAATAACATTCGTAGGTGATAAAACTAATTCGTTATGCATAATCTGCCAAGCAAATCTCAATGCATGTGTTAATAAAGTGTTAATATTCATTCGTTTTGCATAATCTGCCAAGCAAATCTCAATGCAAAAGTTCGTAAGTGTTGGCACGGAAGGCATAGGGTGGTAGAGTTTTAAAAATGGTCCTTTTAGAAATTGAGGTTATAGTCCAATGTTTTAAAAATCAATTGGTTCTCTATAACCTAGGCTCTGATGCCAATCTGTAACACTGATGAACTCGAATAAGTACATTTTATTATCATCATTTATCCTATTTATTTGACTTGTTTTATTATATTATATATGAGAATTGATACGTTAATGTTTACTTTTGTAATTCTCAAGTAAAAACAAGTATTATGTGAAACTTGGCGATTTTGGACTAATTATGGAGCAAAACAAGCAAGATGTTAAGAGTCTACTGAAATGTACAAGATCAAGATCATTCTGCTCCAGATACGCCGCAACATACTTCTTACATACGGCGTATCACTATCAAGATTTCACAAGTTACAATCCAATACAGCAAAGGACATGCGCCGCATAGAGAAATGGAGTTACGCCGCATCTTAAGGCGGTGTACGAATATTCCTGAATATATTAAACTTGGACCCCACGCGAAGTTAAGTCAATGTGCCGCATCTACTTATCCTATGCGCCGCATCTAACCCTCAGACAGAAACTATAAATACCCCAAAGTCAAACGAATTTTGTGTGCAAGATACCATACGTACGAGTACCAAACCAGAGACGAATTCAGACGTATTAGCAGCACAAGACACACCCTGAACGAAGATACAAGAGCTGTAAGAAGGTCCTGTATTTATTCAATTCATTAAGTAGTTTTGTTTTATTGTATTAGTACACTTTAATTCATCAGGATTGATGGGCTGATGTCATGTGACTACGGAATATCATGATCACCCTTTAAAATTGCTTTCCCATTAATTAAAGTTTATATGTTGATGTGTTTGGTGACTTTTATTAGTGCATTGATAACCTCTGTGTCTAGCTGAGCATTGCTTGGGTCGCCATGCCCCTTCCTTGCCTATTTATTCTATCGTTTCTAGGATAGTAGGATAGACATAAGTGATCATTAAGGGTTTACTCGCCGATAAGATTAGAGCCAACGAGAAATGGTTAATTATATACACTTCATATAAAACTAGCAATAAAACAAGTGACAAGCTACTTAATTATCAGGACAGGTCTTCTTATTGTCTCAAGTATCTATCTGTGTACGTGTGTGCTAATCGCTGATTCGTGCTCATTAGTTTAGTTTACTATTTAATCATAACCAAACCGTGCCAGTCTCTCAGGCTGAACCCCCCTTGCGTTAGATTAGGTTGTATAGCTAACTTAAGATATTAAAATACTGATTAGAATAACTAGATAATACGTTCCACTCTTAGTGATCGACACTCTACTTACCATTATATTCATACTGACCGGGTACACTGCTCGTTAAGTGTGTGTGTTATTGATAAGTCGGCTAAATATAAATTTAAAACTTGAGTAGGCATTAATACTGCTAAACCGCAACGACACATCACGCGCGCATCAAGTTTTTGGCGCCGTTGCCGGGGAGTGAATTGTTATTATCTGTTAATTTGATTAGTATTTTAATTAGGTTTTTCTTTTTAGTTTTTTTTTTAGATTCTAACCACTAACCTTGTTATATATTAGATAAATTGCATTCATTGTATTATTTGCATATTTTCTGTTTTTGTGTGTTTTTTGTTTTCTTTAATTTTTGTTTCTTTTTGTTTGATTTTAGTTTTGATTTTCTTTTCTGTATTTTTCTGCATTCTACTATCGTTGTATTGTGCTGATACAAACGATACGGCGCATCTGTTTTCACAGATACGGCGTATTGCGTTTAATTTTTATAAAATACAACGCGTTTAATAAATTCGAGTACGACGCATCTTTCCCCAAGATACGGCGTATTCTGTTTTTAATAAGAAAATTTTCTAAACCCTAACGCCATACGACGCATCTGTTTTAACAGATACGGCGTATTTTCGATTTAAATTAAAAACAGTTTTCGAATTATTAAACAGATACGACGCATCGATTTCAATCGATACAGCGCATCTTCTAAATCAAAAATCTTGTATTTTGAAACGTAACGAAAATACGGCACATTAGCTTTTGTTAATACGACGCATTTAATTTTAATAAATATAATCGATTTTTGATAAATTAAACTGATACGGCGCATTCTAATTTATAAGCGGCGTATCTGCTTTCTGAATAAAAGTCTGATTAAATTTTAACGATTATAAGATACGGCGTATCCAACTTTCTGGATACGGCGCATCATCTGCAGATATCAGTTATTTTTATATCCGTTTCTAAATTCATTAATTTCTCTTCTAGTGAACAAATCCTACTGATGATTTTACCTATGATGACAGGTTTTGCTATGGAAGACATGTCAGTGAACGGATATCTTGCTAAGGAACTTATGGATGATAAGCACAATGAAAAGTCCCGCACCAAAAAGCCGTTAATTCTGGAAAGTGATGAGGAGTGTGATAACTATGAAGTTAGCTTGAGCAAGTTCCCAGCATTAAGCATTACTAAAAGCTCAGAATTGGAAAAGGAACTCTTGCTTTCGGATTCATTCGAAGGTTTCAATGCTATTACTTGCAACTTACCTACGATCGATGCTTTACTATCTCAAACCAACCTGCCCTGCTACTCAGTGGAAGTTTTTGAAGATGTCAACTTCAATGTGCTCATGATTGATGCTGATTTATTCTCTTGGGAGACCCTCTTGAAGCTACTTATAAGGAATTCAAACGCTTATGCAATATTGAAGAAGGGATATTCTCTTATGATTTACTAATGAGCTACACTGAAGATGAATTGTTACTCTTATGGCCCATCATTGAATCTAAAGGATTAACTTGGACTACTATCGAAGAAAAAGATGGGAAATTCCAAATTGAATACATGAACTCAGCAAATACAGTCAACAAATCGAGCAACAAAAGCTATGAAGTCCAACCTATACAAACTTCTTATATGCCTTATTCCGAACAGTATTGGGGATTAGATAAAAGCTATCTGGATAACGAAAGAATGTATGCTGAATCGGAGATACTATTTCATGGAAAGTTGGTAAGGTTGATGGATATCTCTTTAGAAGACTGGCTTGAACTTAAATACGGCGATCCCAAATTTGCTCCTATGAATGAAGTCAAACGGATTGTGACCTCATGGTTGACACGAAGTTTTAAAGAACAATTTAATGAGTTCATGGAGATAAGAAGGAACATGATTGGTAACACTAGCTTTGACGTTAACCACGATCCTAACAATGTTGATTTTTCAAATTGGTTAGCTAGTAAGTTCAATAACCATAAGAGCATGGACCGAGCTACTAAAGATATGTTATGGGTATATTGGATGAGAGGGGAAGATGAGGAAGTAGAGAGCAACAATGGATCGTCAGATGACAATTCAACAATCAAGGAAGGCATTGAAGAATTATGCAGCATAGACATTGATCTGCTCAATTATGAGACACCCTTGTGCGAACAGTTCAAAGAATTTAATTACCTTCTTCAAGTCGACGCTGATGTGCTAACTGGAGATCTACCGGGGTTCAAAACTTATGATGAGTTCAAAAACACCTGGTACTACGAATGGAATGACCAAATACCATGGGTTTGGGATAAACCATGGGAATTTGGGCATATTGATCACACTTGTAAACCTTTCCGCTTCAGGGATGGATTTAGTGAATGGCCAACCTGTGATTATAAGAATGATGGAACCTGTAATGGGGGAAGTATAATTGGAATGAAACGGGTTGGAAACGATGTATACTTTGAAGACGATGATTGGTATGAAAAAGTTGAAGACTGCCCACGTAGAGCAGAGGCTTTGCAAGAAAAAGGTAGAATCAACTACTTAAAAGAACTTAAGGGAGCATCGGACACTACTTTCTGGGAATGGGTGCATGGACAATTTGATGATTACACAAAGCTTAGTCGACGCTTACAATGGGAATTGAAAAAAGAGTGGGACGAGATTCAAGATAATTATCAAGCCATTAACATGGTTAATTGTGATCCCTACAATGATGACGATGAGTCACAAGAAGAAATAATTGATGAACTTGATGACTATTTATATAAGGACCCTTATTCCAAGTTTGTTGATAAAGACGAAGAAGAATTCATCGAGAGAAAGTGTCGACTACTTGGGATCCCTTATAATGACCCACCCATGATAATTTCTGAAAAATTTAAAATCATCAAATACTCTTTGAGATCATATGAGGAATATGTTGCGACGAAGACCAAAAAATATATTAGATTAAGTCGAACGGAAGAAAATGTTGCGGAGCTATACGGGAACATCTTTCGGATGAAAGAAGAAGAATGGCACGTAACAAGAACAAAATAAGGAGCTGAATGTGAGTCTAACTTGAAGACTCTGGAATAAAGACAAGTGCTGACCGGGAGACAACCCGGAAGAAAAAATTTTACTTTTCTGTTCTGTGTCGAGTCTGTCAGACCTGCAGAAGATACGGCGCATCTCTATCATAAGATGCGACGCATCACCTGCACTGGTCATATCTTATTTAATTTTCTGCATTTTTATTTTTTACTTTAAAACTTTCTGTCAGTTTATTTTAATGCGGCGCATCCCTGGTTAAGGATGCGACGCATCTTTTATTCTGATTCGTATTTATTCCAGGCTCGATACGGCGTATCTTCTTCCATAAGATACGGCGTATCGACTGACCTGATGATTTTCATTTTAATTTTTTAGTTTTATTTTTACTAACTACTACTAATGTATTATGCATGTTTGAACCTTCTTAACTCAGGTGTGTTAAAGTCTGAATGGTATTATAGATTCCTGCATTTTTGTGGATACATCATCCATGAAGCTTAAACGTTCTAATCCACAAGAAAGTTGATTTTTGCTCTTACACGAATAATGGAGGATCATACCGAGCAAATCTCAGGGGAGTTTTTCTGTTCTAATTCTTTTATTTTCCAGTTTTTAACCTTTGACACAAACAACGAGGACGTTGTTTAACTTAAGTGGGGGGATGGAGAATTAGAACACTTACTTGTCCTAAACTTTTTCAAAATATGCTTAAAATATACTTAATATGCTTAAATTTTAACATTTTTATAGCATGTTTTTGTTTAAAGTCTAAATTACATAGCTGCACACATAACATTATTTCCAAAAATTGTGAACTTATCAAAATTCACAAATCTATGAGTGTGCCGGTGACTTGTAAACTTTAGAACTTGGCTTATATACTATTCGAGACCACCATAATAAGTATTATCTATATAATTGGAATGACTTGTCTAAATTGGTAAATTTCTAGGATTACACCCAAATAGCCTTTATATGTTATGTGATATTAACTAACTACATTGGTTAGTTAACCCCCGTATAAACCCTTTTGTTACTCTCACTTTTAGAGTAAGATACCCCTAGAAAAACCCTCAGAGCCATTCCTTTCGTTTCTTACACCTTTGTTATAATGTTTCGTTACACCCTTACACCTTAGCCTACCCTGTAGATTAAAATCCGTGGTTAATTGCTTTAGGCAAAATGTGTTTCCTTACATTACCTGTGTTCGCGTGCGTAATTCATTATCTTTGGTTAGGTCGGGAAATTGCACAATGCAATTGGTATGAAAGTAAATATTGTATAACTTTGAGTTTATTTTTCGTGTGTTTACTACTTTCACTATTACAGTTATTTCTGAAAGTATGAAGAGTATGGAAAAATTATCCGGAAAAATAGTGATAGAAAAGTTGTGAAATTTTACACATATATGTTGATGTCTAAAAAAAAAAAAAACCGAAAAAATAGAAAAGAAAAAGAAAAAAGAAAAGTTGGAAGTTCGTTTTAACCAACTTATGTAAAGTTTTTTATTAAGTGGGCGATATCACCACTATTTGTTGTATATTATATGGATTGAATGGGAGTTGGCCGTTATGGGAACGCCAACTAGGATTATTCTTTGATTGAGATCTTGTTGAGCATAATTCGTGTCTACCTAAAGCGTGTGTTTCAAGTGTTAAAGCGTGAGTTATTCAATGATATGAGTCTTATTCATGGGATGGTTGGGAAAGTAATTTACCACACTTAGGATTTTAATTTATCTGTTTTGTTTATTTTTCATTTTACACCAATTTGTATCCCAAATATTATCCATACCCTACATCATTCTTTATCCAATCCTTTGATTTATTGAGATTAGGGATTTGAGCAATCTTAAGTATCGTAGTCGTGGATTCGGCTATGTATTTATGATTTTGTCGCCCTTTTTGATATAATATTATTGGTAAAGATTACTTAGTCCTATCTTTAGCCCATTCGAGTTAAGGATTTGAGCAATTGAAAGTATCGTGGTCGTGGATTCGATCATGTATTTGTGATTTTGTCGCCTTTTGTGGAATGTGAGATCGATAGAGATTAAGAAGAATCATTAACCCTTAACCAACAAACCCTTTTTACCGCTTTAGACTTGTCATTCCTTGGCTTTAGTGGGGGAGATGCGTATACTTGCCAAGCTTATGATAGAATATTCGTCACGACTGGACAGTTAAACGATTAGATTTGCTTTTATCGAAATATTTTATTTTATTTCTAATTCGTTAAGTGTTTGGTTGTGCAATTATGACAAAACGAATACATGCTTAAATATAAAAATAAATCCTAACATCTTTTAGGATATATTTTCATAAGATTTATTCTAAGGTTTACTTGGGGACAAGTAAAGTTCAAGTGAGGGGATATTTGATGAACTCGAATAAGTACATTTTATTATCATCATTTATCCTATTTATTTGACTTGTTTTATTATATTATATATGAGAATTGATACGTTAATGTTTACTTTTGTAATTCTCAGGTAAAAACAAGTATTATGTGAAACTTGGCGATTTTGGACTAATTATGGAGAAAAACAAGCAAGATGTTAAGAGTCTACTGAAATGTACAAGATCAAGATCATTCTGCTCCAGATATGCCGCAACATACTTCTTACATACGGCGTATCACTATCAAGATTTCACAAGTTACAATCCAAGACAGCAAAGGACATGCGCCGCATAGAGAAATGGAGTTACGCCGCATCTTAAGGCGGTGTACGAATATTCCTGAATATATTAATCTTGGACCCCATGCGAAGTTAAGTCAATGCGCCGCATCTACTTATCCTATGCGCCGCATCTAACCCTCAGACAGAAACTATAAATACCCCAAAGTCAGACGAATTTTGTGTGCAAGATACCATACGTACGAGTACCAAACCAGAGACGAATTCAGACGTATTAGCAGCACAAGACACACCCTGAACGAAGATACAAGAGCTGTAAGAAGGTCCTGCATGTATTCAATTCTGTTAGGAATATGAATATTCAGCTGAAGACTCGGTCACCCCGAGTAATTATTAATACATCATAGCTCATAGGATTATCAGTAATATTAGTAGTAGCTTAGTTAGTATTATTAGTATTGTGGAGTGGGTCGGGTCTTTACCCTCTGTCAGCTCACTCTACAGCCCGCTAGGGGCATAATATATTGTAAGTATAAATACCCCTTCCCACACAAGGGAAGGGTTGGAACTTCACTTCATTTCTAAGCTAATATACACATAGTTTTCTCTCACTAGAAGTTCCCACTTTCTCTCTCTAATTCATATCTATTCGATCCATCTAAAGGCCTCAAACAAGTGTTTCTTGCATTGTGAATACCCTACAATTGGTATCAGAGCCATGGTTAGGTCCATGAGAGTTGGTATTCACGGATTTGTGTAGTTTGTGAGGTTTTTGGTTCGATTTGTTAAGATACATTTATTTCATTTTGTGCTTTGTTTAGTGATTTAAAGTTGTTATAACTTGTACTTTCTAGCTTAGGAATAGTATAGGAGTAGTATTTAGTGCTTGGATTCACAGATTTAAGGTTCGTGTGGTGTTTGTGGGTGATTCGAGTGTTTTTTCTTTCAAGAGTTCTTGGATGCGGTTTGTCTATTTTGGACGTTCTTGAACGCTGTTTGTGTCACATCGGGTACGCGGTTTGTCCCATTACTAGTTTAGGCAAAAGGACAAACTGCATTGAAAGTGACGTGTTTGGAAGTTTGTGCCGACGCGGTTTGTCTCTACGGTGCGTACGCGGTTTGTGTCTACGCGGTTTGTATATCTAGTGTGAACTCGGTTTGTCTCTAAGACGCATACGCGGTTTGTGTCAACGCGGTTTGTATCTCTAGTGTGAACTCGGTTTGTCTCTAAGGCGCACACGCGGTTTGTGTCAACGCGGTTTGTATCTCTAGTGTGAACTCGGTTTGTCTCTTTGGCGCATACGCGGTTTGTGTCAACGCGGTTTGTATCTCTAGTGTGAACTCGGTTTGTGTCAACGCGGTTTGTATCTGCAGTGTGAACTCGGTTTGTGCCTATGCGGGTTGTCTAGGCGGTTTGTGTCTTGGTGATTTTAGAAATTCCCGCGAAAGATTCGATTTCTCGGTTAAATCACAAGATCAGTAAAATCTCGTATTCACTATGACGACTAACTCAGACTCCATCATATCGGAGGTTCTCAAACTGTACGATAACATTACGGATCATGGGAACTATGATTACACATCTCTAACAGAAACAAATGATACTGATTCTGCTGGAACTGATGAGTTACACTCGCAGTCACACTTTGATGAATGCCTTGAGGATATACAGTTGGCTAATGCAAAGGAAAGTCAAGTAGCATGCTTCAGTTCACTTCTATCACACATTAAGGCTTTGTTCGGTAACTCTGAATACGTGATGGGGTACAAACGGGCTTTCGCTTCACTCTTTGGTCAGGAAATTGGTGATTTCACAGTCAGGATGACATTATATCTGGATCAACTAGAACAAGAGCTGGTCAAGGAAGAATATTCTAAAGATAAATCCAGAGCAGCTCTCAATGTGATCAACAATCAACTCCAAGTGTTCATCAACTCTCAATACACTATGGATTATAATTATGACTGCCAAGTGACTAAAGAGTGCTTCGCTAAATATACTGGGTCAGAAGTTGATATGTACAAAACGACACTGCTACTGCTGATGAGGGATGTTCATGGGTTCATTGAGGAAAAAAGTGAACTGGGTAGGAATGGAACTAAATCAGACATGACGGATGATGGTGTCAGCACAGGAAGTGACAGCACAAGATGTGAGAAGGAATCCTACGAACCTGATAATCACCAAGCACAGACTACTGTGGTACATCTGTCTCATCTAGATAATACTTTTTCTAATGTACTGGTGCATGATAATTCGTCGAGTTCCTTGCCTACGACTGAGTCTTTCAAATCACCTGATATGATTGAAAAGAGGGTTTACAATGAACTTTTAAAAGGATTTTCAAAACTGCAAAAACATTGTGTTGATCTTGAAATTTCAATGCAACAATTAAAAGAAAAGTCCCAAATTAACCTTCCATCAAAAAATCCGGAATTACCTGACTTTCGGAAATTTTTTATGATAAATGAGTTGAAAGATCAGCTAGTGGCCAAGAACGCGACTATTAACATGTTAAGGACCAAACTAAGTGAATTGCAAGAAAAGGTCAATGATGATAAAACCTCACATAACTCAAAAATTGTTGAGTTACAGGCTGAAAATGATCATGTTCAAGCACAAAACCTAAGGAAAAGTTTCTCATTAGCTTCTTGTAGGAATGACTTAAAGAAGTCGGCCAAAAACAGAGTGAATCTTAAGTCTGTCAAACCATCAGTCTTGGGAACACCTTCTCCAAGGTGTGCCCCCCAAGTTGGTGAGACTAAGAATTTGCCTAAATCAGTCACTTCACAACCTAGACATAAGGGAACATTAGCGAAGAGTCACTTTCAGGATAAGTCTCACATGATACCAACAAAGGAAGTTAATGTTCATATCATTGCATCCTCTACTTCGACAAACAATCACCATAGGCCTCTAACATCAATGAAGCACCCTAGGAAGCCTAATAGATCTAGTGCTGAAAAACAAGAAACTTTCTCTCGAAAAAACACTAAGGTGCCTCAGAAACAGAGCATATTTAGAACGTGCCTAAGATGGTTGCCAACTGGTAGAATCTTTAAGCAAGTTGGTCGTCAGTGGGTACCTACTGACACGGAAAATGCTTCTAAGAATGTTTGCAAGAAATCACAGAGACAGGACCCCATAGTCACTAACCAATACATATGCGTACAAAATACTTATGATAGTGCAGGGAGACGGTTTCCGCGTGCAGCTACTCTCACAGAATGCATCATGAAAAAACTCAAGGTGTGGCTACCAAAGGGGGCATCAACTCCCACAGAGGAGGTTCGGAACACCCACCGGTGATGTACGGGGACAATGACTTTTGAACAATTCAGTTCAAAACTCGTACAGATTTTACAAAGAAAATCTCAAGTATCCTTTTTCTTGGTGTATATAGTTTCTCCTATTTTATAGGTACATGTTTCTTGTATATGTATAGTATTATGTGTTCTTGGACAGAGAGAGGCATGTCTTCTGGATATCGATAACATTTACGACCCTAGAAATGTCATTCAATAATGACACGGGGTTTTAAATGAAGCTCGAACAGAAGTAGAATCCTAATAAGTAAATCATGTCTCTGTGGCTTGCTATTTCTTTAGATAGCAACCCGCGCTTCATTTTGGGGAAAGCACGTCGCCAAAAAGACGGCTGTTCCTCCAACAAGGTGATGTTCACCTGAGCATGGATTACTTCATATTCATGTTCATTCATACTGATGATTTTTGTTGGCCTAAAGACTTTCACGGTTGATCTCACCAATTGATAAATTGCTGTTCAATCAATGTCTAAATCTCTCTACAGAAGTTCAGTCATTGATTGAGGGGGAGAACAATAGCAATTTAAACTCGTCTATGAGTATTCATTGTGTAATTTCTGAATCTATGGCATCTGACTGGGCTATTATTAAGTCCTTAGGGATTTAGTGTGTCGTATCTGATTTGGATGCCTATGTGTGTTAGAAGGTATATTGATTGGAAAGTCAGGGACCACAGGTGTCATTTAGTAAAAAGAGGAGAGTTAGGAGTAGGTTGTTAGAATTGTAACCTATGCGGTTTGTCAAAGCCAACAATGATAGGGACCAAATGTGTCATTAGAAGTAAGTTGTTAAAATTGTAACCTATGCGGTTTGTCCCTCAACACTCTCTCTCCTCCATAATCAAACCGATCGAACCTCAGGGACCAATAGTGTCATTAAGGTTAATTTTAATGTTAGGTGAGGATATTTAACAACCATAACACACGCGGTTTGTCCCTCAACACTCTCTCTCTTCCACAATCAAACCGATCGAACCTCTCTCTCTCTAACCAAACCCACGATCGCCATCTTAATCCATCCATCGAGATTTCCCTAGGTAATGATCGACCCTCACTCATATCAGTAGGTCGTTACTCGTACCATTCCTAGATTCTAAATGTCTTACTTGTTTTTTTTAGGTTGATCCGTTCGGCTCATCACTCGATCCTAGGTGAGTTTGTTATTTCTTGTTTTGATTGATGGGATTCTTAGTTATGAATGTATTGATAAGTGTTATATGCTCATATTGCTTCATCATTCAAGTTGTGTGTTGGATTGGTGTGATTTGTCGAGTGATGTTTGACTCCAAAAGTCAAAATCGTTCATGGGTCTAGGATTTGTTCAATAAGTGTTCGATTAATAAGTCTCTAGGATAGAATGGGTGTCTTTTCTCACTAATCAGATGAGAAATCTGATTTGATAAATAGTTAAGTCGATTGGTAGTTCCTTCAAGGTTAGATGCAATTAAGTCGATTGATAGATGGGTTGAGTTAGAGTGAATCTGGACTAAGATAGGGTTGTTTGTTATAAGCTCTCGTTGTGCTGTTGTCGTATGTACATACACTCGCATAGTAATGAATGCTACAATTGATTAAGTGGTGATATATTCTTCAATGCGGTTTGTCTGGCATATGTCGATAGTTTGCAATATGTGGTGATTAAACTCTGTATGGAATTATGTGATTCAATTGTGAAGTGATTGGCATGTCATGAGGTGTTTGCATAATGTGAAATCTGTAATTATTTCTCTCTACATGATCTAGGGTGTAGGTTGCGTTATGATTTGTTCATCGGTGCTATTTGTGTGATTATTCTTGAATGCTGTTTGTCTATTCATCACAGACGCGGTTTGTCTGATTAGTCTCAGACGCGGCTTGTTTGATTAGTCTCAGACGCGGCTTGTTTGATTAGTCTCAGACGCGGTTTGTATGTTTTGTATCAGACGCGGTTTGTCTGTTTAGTCACAGACGCGGTTTGTCTGTTTGGTCACAAACGCGGTTTGTCTGTTTGGTCACAAACGCGGTTTGTCTGTTTCATCACGAACGCGGTTTGTCAGATTAATCACGAACGCGGTTTGTCTAATTAATCACGAACGCGGTTTGTCTGAATAATCACTAACGCGGTTTGTCTAAACAATCACGAACGCGGTTTGTCTAAACAATCTCAAACGCGGTTTGTCTAATATGTCATGAATGCGGTTTGTCTGATTGATCATGAATGCGGTTTGTCTATGATTATGGATGCTGTTTGTCTACTTGGTCATGGATACAATTTGTCTGTATGGTCATGTTATGTCTATATGTTCACATATGCAGTTTGACTACATGCTTACAGATGCAGCTGTGCAGTTAATACTTTATAATGTGGGTTATGTTTGCTGCATTTTTGGTCTCTCACAATTGTGTGTTACTTGATCTAATGTAGTCTTTTGTTATGTTCACATAGTCTCTGTGCTAACCTCAAGGATTGAATCCCATCTAATTTGCATAGACATACTGTCTTACTGTGAATGTATGTGTGTAGATACTATGACAGATACAGAGATCAATACTTCCTCAGAACCAAACCCTGCAGGCTCAACACCTGTTCGCACAGATGAACAAATCCTTCCTAAGAACAAATGGATCCCTATTGGAAGGAGCAACTGTTATGTCGATGTGACAAGACCTCAACCCAATCCTATTTACAAGATATCTGTTGATATCTTAAAGGAGACCAATTTCTTCAGAGCATTCACTGCATGTGCAACAGTTCCGTCTATATACATTCAACAGTTTTGGAATACGATTGAACTCAACAAAGACACTGGTAATTACCACTGTCAGTTAGATGAACAATGGTACGAGCTGACATCAGACACCATCAGAGAGGCTCTTCAAATATCACCTGCTGTCATTGATAAACCCTTTACCCAACCTCCTACATCCGAGGCTCTCGTCCACTTCGTTAATGATCTGGGTTATCCATCAACCGTCCTCAAGGTGTCGGCGGTAGTCACCAGTGAAATGTATCAACCATGGAGGACATTCGCCACCATTCTCAATTTATGTCTTACTGGGAAGACTTCTGCTTATGAAAGACCTAGGGCTCCAGTGCTTCAAATTCTATGGGGAATGATTAAACGTTCCAACTTAGATTTCGCTGAAAGGATCTGGGAAGAATTCGTTCACTCCATTCACACCTTCCTAGAAGACAAAGCAAAACTGGAATCTAATCTGGCCAGCAGGAAGACAGTGAGGAAGATGTTAATTCCTAGCATCAGATTCACTAAAATGATAATCCATCATCTCTACTCTCGTCACAAGTTCCATCCTAGAACTGATTCTCCTCTCCATTTGTCCTCTGAAGAATTTGTTCTGGGAAATCTCAAATGGGCTGCTAAAGGGGCCAAACAAGAAGTCTTTGGAAAGCTTATTCCTGAGCCTCTTATTTCAGATAACATTCGTCAAGCTTCCTATTATAAGGAATATCTGAGCAAAGTAGAGGGATATCATAAGTCTCTCTCTAAGAAGGTAAGAAGTGAAGCCGAAACCCCTGAACCAGAAACCCAGAAATCCATCAAACAAACCCAATCTAAATCGAAATCAAAGAAAAGAAAGGATGCACCCACAGAAGTTGAGGGATCTAAGAAAAATAAGAAGATCAAAAGGAAGGCATCAAGCAAGAAAGTGAAATCCAAGAGAATCAAGACGAAAGGTCGATATGATGATGAAGAGATGGTGGGACCTGAACTAGGTCTAAGGGATGAAGAAGATCCGGTTCTACAACAAGCCTTGGAGCTGAGTGCTAAAGAACATGCTGAATCAACAAGGAGTGCTACGAAAGGAGTTGTCCTTAGAGAACCTGTTGTTGAGAGCAGTAAGCCATTACCTGAAGTAGAGGGCAAAGGTAAAGGAGTAGCTACAGTGGTCCAAGCTGCTAAGACTCTTCTTACCATATCATCTCCGGCATCCAAGACAACAACACGATTTGTGCTCAGGAAACGTGAGCAGGGATCATCTAGAGCACTTGATCTTTCTGAAGGACATCAAGAAGAATCACCAAGCTTAGAAGTTGCTCAAGATTCCAGTGATACAGAAAGCGATGAACAGTTGTACAAGGAGAAGAAGGTGGAGATGAAGATCACACATACAGAAGTAAAGGACCCACAAGATCAAAGTGAGAGTCAAGAAGAGGAAGTTCATAAGGAAGCTGAGTCTGGTAACGTTATTAAAGAAAAGAAGGAGGAGGTGAAGGTCACACATACTGAAATTAAGGATCCACAAGATCAAGGTGAGAGTCAAGATGAGAAAGTTCAGAAAGAAGCTGAGTCTGATAACATCATTAAGGAAACTCATGATCAGATAACAACAACCACTACAGAACCTCCACAAGAAATACAACATGAAGAATTCGTGGCTTCTACATACCCGGGGGTTCATGAGAATCTGAAAATGAAGGAGGATGAGCAATCTCACCTGAATGAACCAACAGGGTCTACTGGCACTCTATCGTCTCTGAAGAACCTTGACACCGACTTCAACTATGGTGATCAATTCATCCTGGATAAAGCCAACGACAACACCACAGAGACTGACATACCACATGATGATAAGGAAGTAGAGTCAATGGTGTCCGTACCAATCAAACAAGACATGTCTGGTATTAAATCTATGACAATTCCTGTATCCACAACAGCAACTATCATAGTAGATCCCTCACCAGAAGCAACACCAACGACACCCATCCCTCCAGAACTACCATCTAATTTAGCATCACAACTAACTGCCGCCACAAAGCTCATTGATGACATGTCACGGAAGATGAATAATTATGAGCAGAGACTACTTAATGTGGAAAAGCTTAATATAGATCAAAAGGTGGCTCAAGCTGTGAATGATCAAGTAGAGGAAGCGGTCAGATGGGCAATGGAAGCTCCTATGAAGACACGATTCAGAGATCTTCCTACAACTGATATGAAATCAATTCTCTATGACAGAATGTTTGAATGTGGTCAGTATCAAGGCCACGAAGATCATCAACAGCTTTATGAAGCTTTGGAAAAATCGATGAGTCGTGATAATCAGGATTTCCTCATGGCTGAGCTTGAAAAACAACGGAAGAAGAAGAAAAGGAGACAAGATAAACCCAGTACACCCCCTGGCTCTCCACCACATCCTCCTCCACCCCCTCCACCTGGTGGTGGATCTAGAGCGGCAAAGATGTCAGGAGCTTCAGATTCCACTCAAACTCAATCTCATCATCATCCAACTGAATCCTCTGGTGGTAAAGACCAAGTCACTACTTCTTTTGGCCCAAGCACATCTAAGGGTATTTCAAAGGCAGGATCGCTTGCGTGGACCACAGTTGATGACAAATTTAAGCCCTCGTTCTCGCCAGTTCCTGAGGATTTTGTCATGAATGAGGAATCGATTGTAGATGACTTGTCTACTCAAACTGATGAAGAAGATGTCTCAGCTAACACCAATATCCCAACTGTTGATCCTAATCAGAAATGGTGGTTGGAATTCTTACGCACAGACAAACCTGATGACTCAGAACCCTCAAGAAAGCGACCCACCAGGGAAGATATGGAATCTTGGATAAAACCTGTATCTGAAGAAGATCGAGAACCAATTCCTGAACCTAATTGGTCTATACCATCATCAGACAAAAGCATTCCTGTAAACAATTGGGCAGCTACTATTGCTTCGCAACATAACTCTCCATTAGAGAACTCATTGCTGGCAAAGACTAATGACATGGGGGCATTTATTAGTTGGTTCTGTAAAAAGAAAGGCATTACAAATCTCACTCCCCAAGACTTGGAAGGTCCTGCATATGAAATCGTCAAAGTGTTTCATCCTGATGTGCATCATCTTCAATATCAAATGGAAGAATGTCATAGACTATTTACTGATCAAGTTGATGACCGGATTCTTTCCTACGACGTCAACCGACCTCTTCCCTTTGATGGTCCACCAGGTCAAAAGAACATTCAAGCAGATCTCTTCTTTAACAACGATCTGAATTATCTCCGGTTCGGGAATAATGGTGATCGTCAGGCATTATCCATTTCCAAGATGAAGGCGGCTTACTATCCTGACGTTGGGCTAGAACAAATGGTGCCTGATCAAGTATGGTCAGATGAAGAATACAAGTTTGAACTTACTGCATCTTATGGGGTCACACATTGGTGGTTCCACAAGAAGAGATTTTACATTGAACGGCACGCAGGAGAGGGTAGTCGTCAGGGTATACGCTCACATCTAAGAATCTTAAGTGTTATCAAAGTTGATATTCACCCAATGTATGGATATGAGTATCTTAAAAGGATAGTGCTTCGTCGTGCTGATCAAAAGGAGTATATCATTTCTGAAAGCGACTTCAAATATCTATCTCCGAGTGACTTCGAGGATCTCTTCCTTCTGAATCTTCAAGGGCACCTGAATCATCTTCCACCTCGCGACAAGAAGGCGCTTGCGGCTGCTGTTAACTTATGGATCCGGGGTCTTGTCATCAGACAAAGAGTGGGTGATTTTCAACTAGGGATAGAGAGCTATCAGACCAAACTCAATCTCACTAGGCCAAATTGGGAACGTAAGGGTCTCGAGTACATTCACGACTTTAAAGTCATCGAATCTCCAAGAGCAGTCAAGTTCACTGACCAACATGGAACTCCTATGATGATGCAACTCAGTGAGATTCATAAGTTCAGCGATGGTACCCTGAGAATGATCGATGAAGCACTGGATTTCAGGATTAAAGACTTCAAGATAAATCCTCACAACCCACAATTGAAGACTCAGTTCTGGACTGATCTGGATGTACAAAGGAGCAAAGAGTTTATGAGAGCCATAGAGCGTAGACTGAAAACAAGAAGGATCTTTCGCAACCTGGAAAGCTTCGTTGGGGGTAGAGTTCGTGAAGGAGATTACAGATTGATGGAAAGAACGACATGAGCTGATTCGCTCCATCAGTGGTCTTTGTAGTGTTGATATTCTTTTGTTGGGCACTTGTAATTTTACAATGTAATTTCCTCTAATCTTGTAATACTCTATGTGTGATCTGTGTATATTAACAAGTAATCCTCTCTTGGTGTTTCAAGGGAAGCATAGTATGCTTCAACATCAGAATACAATTTAAACCTGACCATATTTTCTCCCAAATTTTTCTAAACGTATTTAAATCAATTGGGATCACAAATCTCAAATGATTTGAAATTTATGATCGGGGGAGAGAATGTGATTTAAATAGGAAATTCTGATAAAATGTGATGATTTGGATATTAATGTAAGCTCTCCCGTATGTGCTAAACCATTTTGCATATCAAGGCACATATTGAGGGGGAGCAAAATGTTTTGGTCATAAACGCAAGCTCTTTCATATGTGCGAAAATCTTTCTTAAATATCGATGCACATATTGAGGGGGAGCAAATGTTTTCAACAAAACAAAGGATTTGGCATCTTATGTGAGCAAGGCTCAGACTTCACCAAAGAATTGACGAAACTTGAATTGTCATCAATCGAAAGGATTCGTCTTGGCCGGGTAATAATTTCAAGCTGGTTTAACCAGTGATGTAAGCGTGTCTCGAAAAAGATGAATCTGAGTAGAGTGTACCATTTCGAGAAACTTTCTGTGGACTTGACCAGGCCGGGTAATAATTTCAAGCTAGTCTAACTAGTGATGTAAGCGTGTCTCGAATCGGTCTTGTTCACTGAAAGTGGATCAATTCAAAAAGTGCGAGCTCTACCTAACATGTGCAAGTTTATAAAACTATCACTCGAGCACATGTTGAGGGGGAGCATTTGAAAAATATAAAACTCTCAAGTGTTTGCAAAAATGTGTTTCAAAATCATGAACACTTTGAGAGATTTTTCAAGGATTTGGTTTGGCAATCATGGATGAATATCAAAGACCGACCATTTTAATTAACGCATGGAGTTATAAGGATGGTTAGGTTAGGTTCAAGTTCCCATAATCCCGCCAGAGCCGGAGGAATCTACCCAGGGATAATCCACTAGTTAGTGTAGAAGTCCTTAGGTATGATTAAAAAGGAGAAAAGTGAATGAGGGAAGAGTGCCGACTGAGATGGAGCTGACACTGGAACAAACCCAACAAGGTGTTAGTTATGAAGTCTCGGTAAGCACTGAAGGGGTTGAAGAATGAAAAAGAATTGTAAAGATAAAGGGTGAAAAGAAAGAAGCCCTCCTTACAACTTAGGCAGAAACCGGGTCAATACATATGCTGTCAGAATCACTTAGTTGATTGCTGGCATTGAAGACAAAGTATCATGGACCCAGTGATACGCTGCACAACCCTCCCTAGCCACTCAAGGTCCCTCAAAGGATTCTTGTTTCAATTGTCACGGAGTTCAATACATTTCTATCGTCTCTCTCACTCCGAGTTAGATGATATTGAAAAGGTGGCAGTCCTCTCCAGCCTCCGCTCACTAAATCAAAACGCACTATCGAGTCTAGAGCCACGATATGCACAATAAGATCTCTTAGGATCACGGATTATTTCTACACTGGTTGTTCTTCATTAAGGACACCAGTTGTAAACTTATGAGTCCTACGCAGATCTTAGCAATCTGCCAGAACATTCATGAGAGACTTTACAAATGTAATTCTCAATGATTGAATGGAAATTCCTGCCAGGGTCAACATCAAGCAGCCCTGAAAGCAGGTCACTTCGGTAATTCCTCGTGAATTACGCTTAGTGGTCACGGCGGTTTCAACCGGTCTACAGTCGTGGAGTGATCTCCAGCGACTCACCTAATCGTTGATTTACTACGGTAAAATCTTAAAAAGCCCTCTATGGGTTTTCGATTAGGAACGGTCTTGGTAAGGATTAGAGAGAGTTTTCACAATATGCTGTTGACTTTCTCGAAGTCCAAACTTGTAAGTACCGGTCGAATTATTGCTAACTGTCGTATGCAGGAACTTCTGGCGATTGTAGCTGTGGAATGCTGTAGCTGGTTGCTGTTGTAGCTGGTTGCAGAAAAGATGCCAATCCATCACCACATGCTCACACCACATCATCATCAAAGAAGTCATGATCAACCTAAAAGACCTTCAACACAGCTTCTGCTAACTCTGATGCTGAAGATCATGACACCATATCGTGTGAGCATGTCGGCTCGAAGTACATGTCATCACATGGAGTCGTACTACTGAAAGATGACTTGGAGACTCAAGAGGGATGATACTTTCAAAGATTACTCAAAATTCATCCAAGACAAAAGAGAAGTCATCTTCTGATCACTAATGTTTGCACAACAATCTATGATATTGAAGATTCAATGATTACGAGCTATGATGTCAAGATCCAAGGAAGAAGTGCTGAAATTCAGAACATTGCTTCTGGGGTGACCTCCCTTAGGGGGAGATTGTTAGGAATATGAATATTCAGCTGAAGACTCGGTCACCCCGAGTAATTATTAATACATCATAGCTCATAGGATTATCAGTAATATTAGTAGTAGCTTAGTTAGTATTATTAGTATTGTGGAGTGGGTCGGGTCTTTACCCTCTGTCAGCTCACTCTACAGCCCGCTAGGGGCATAATATATTGTAAGTATAAATACCCCTTCCCACACAAGGGAAGGGTTGGAACTTCACTTCATTTCTAAGCTAATATACACATAGTTTTCTCTCACTAGAAGTTCCCACTTTCTCTCTCTAATTCATATCTATTCGATCCATCTAAAGGCCTCAAACAAGTGTTTCTTGCATTGTGAATACCCTACAAATTCATTAAGTAGTTTTGTTTTATTGTATTAGTACACTTTAATTCATCAGGATTGATGGGTTGATGTCATGTGACTACGGAATATCATGATCACCCCTTAAAATTGCTTTCCCATCAATTAAAGTTTATATGTTGATGTCTTTGGTGACTTTTATTAGTGCATTGATAACCTCTGTGTCTAGCTAAGCATTGCTTGGGTCGCCATGCCCCTTCCTCGCCTATTTATTCTATCGTTTCTAGGATAGTAGGATAGACATAAGTGATCATTAAGGGTTTACTCGCCGATAAGATTAGAGCCAACGAGAAAGGGTTAATTATATACACTTCATATAAAACTAGCAATAAAACAAGTGACAAGCTACTTAATTATCAGGACAGGTCTTCTTATTGTCTCAAGTATCTATCTGTGTACGTGTGTGCTAATCGCTGATTCGTGCTCATTAGTTTAGTTTACTATTTAATCATAACCAAACCGTGCCAGTCTCTCAGGCTGAACCCCCCTTGCGTTAGATTAGATTGTATAGCTAACTTAAGATATTAAAATACTGATTAGAATAACTAGATAATACGTTCCACTCTTAGTGATCGACACTCTACTTACCATTATATTCATATTGACCGGGTACACTGCTCGTTAAGTGTGTGTGTTATTGATAAGTCGGCTAAATATAAATTTAAAACTTGAGTAGGCATTAATACTGTTAAACCGCAACGACACATCACGCACATCAAACACCCCAAAAATCGTAATGAAGCAGCGGAAGACTTAAACGGGGTATTACCAATTTGATCACAGTCGTAAGCATAGATAATCGTTAAAAGTTGCATTTATATCATTCAATGAAAACTCAATATTCAGAGATTACACATTAGTTGCCAAAAGGATAGTTTTTCACAAAAGTGATGATGAGTTTGAAAAGAATGATATAATTATTTGTAATAAAAAGGGGTAGATTTCCAATGCCCATGCCAACTCCGTGCTTGAGATTTCCTTAGTTACCTGAGATAAAACATGCTTAAAACGTCAACACAAAGGTTGAGTGAATCCATAGCGTTTAATTTGTAATAGTTTGAAATAGTTTGAACACAAGTCAAATAGTAGTGGAAACAATGATATTGCGGGGTAACATATAGATAAACAAATATTGCCCTAAGCCTCATGACACGCAAACCTTAACATGTAGGGGTAATAATAGTGGTAATAAATATCCCAATCATAGCAATGATGTGGGTGATAAATGCCCTTGTCGTAGGAGTTTTGCCATACTCATAATTCGAATAAAGTGCATTTGTCTATCAATCCGGCTAACACTATAGTTATCTATCCGGCTAGTACAAATGGGTCGTAACTTCCAATAGATCTATTTTAAAAATTCGCGTTCACTCGCAAGTGATTAATGGTTCATGATATAAGGGACTTTTTGGCAGGGTGGTAACTTAGGCAATAATACTTAGCAATATCAATCAGGGAAGCATACAGAAAAATACTTGTGTTCAGATTTATAGCATGTATCTCCCCACGGGATTTGAAAACATAGTAAAAATGTGGGACTACGAACTCACCTTGGTGTAGCAGAAATCTGAAATGCAATAGAGTCAAATAGTGGATAGTAGTTCCGACGCGAGACCTAGATTAGTATGGCATAATTTAGTTTGCAGTTCTGATTTAAGACTCGATGAACGTAATTAAGTTTAAAAGTTTTTAAAACACTTATGTTATTGTTGCTTGTGTTAACCATTTACTTTACGGCGTAAATATTGTTGACGTATAATGGTTTTCATTATTTCATCTAGTCGTTTTTTTCATAATTTTGTCAATTAATAAATGTCATAATAAGTCGTGTCGTAAATTTTTACTCGGAATTTCTACATGTTTTTCATTTTCGTCCCGCCAATAACAAGTAGATTTAAATGTTCCAAATCCTAGTTGGGCTGTTGTCTAAGGGCTTTTCGAGGAGTGATGGGCTCCAAAGTGGGCTTGTTTTATGATCTGTGTTCGCCTGGTATTTTCATTTGCAAGGAAAGATAATTTCCTTGTGCCAAGTTTCACTTGGCAGCTTCGAATGAAGCTATTGCTAAGGTTCTAAGGCGAATTCAAGTTGGACCTAATCTTACTTGATTCAAGGCTCGAACCTTACTCTAACTCAAGTTACTTAAGGGGTTTATGTAGTGGTTTTGAGCAAACATTGTGGCTCGTTCAAGGTCGACAAGAGGTTGCTATGGGTCTACTAGTACGACTCAACATCTAACTATCCTACTGCTTCAACATCCTACGGCCTCTTTAATGGAGTTCGACCATCCAAAACTCCAATTCATCCTCTATACTATGGCTTCTACTAACTTTGTTAACTTACCAAGGTTCGGTTGTATCGTAATCCTATGACCTCACAATACTTTAATCCATTCTAGTCTAGTCTATATTCCAAAAACACTCGACACTTTTGTTGTCCTTGCTGTCATTCGACAGCCTCACAGCTCTCATAACACCATTTCACTTACTAATCGCCAAATCAACCTTCTTAGTACTAATAACACTCGACAAACCCAATCTTCACAACTTCACTTATTTTTCTCAAATTCCATTTCCTTTTAATCCTACTGCAAACTTTTATCATTCCATGATTTAACATCTCCTAACTATGCAATCTAACATCAACATATTAACCCATGACTTTTAAAAGTCAAAACTCCCATTCGACCCACTTTATTCATCACCACTGTTTTTCCTTTAAATTTTAATTCAAATGTTTCCTAACAACATTAATTTATCAATAATCACAACTATTTCCCCAATCCTAATTTTTCTTTATTTCGACCTAATCATTTTAATTCGAACTAACAAAAATATAACAAGCTAAGATTAAAGATTAACTTGATGATTTTTGTGGGTGTTCGAACGCTATGATGAACCCTCCAATCCGAACCCAAAAGCTCCAAGATTAACCCGCCACAGCCTCCAATTCGAATCACAACCTCAACCTGGATCTTGAGAACTTCTCAGATTTTTGGTAAGTTTGATAATGGTGTGATTCAAAAAATCCTCAGGAGGTGTAGATTTATGGAGGTTTATGGAGTTAGGCTCCATACCACTTTCGGATTGTTGGGAAATGATTCTTCCTAATCAGTGTGTTATCCTTATACTCATGGCTCCTATTCTTATGTAATCTCGTGAGATGAAGAGGACAAGAGTTTCAATGGTCAATGAAATTAATTGGTGATGGAGATGGGTCAATTTCCAGTTTTGGGGAAGAAGAAATGGCGACAAAAATGGAGGTGGAAGGGAATAGGTAGCAGTTAAAGGTTTGGGGAAGTGGGTATGGTGGATATTAATTATTCAGGAGTGTAGGGTGTAGGTATTATTTATTTAAGAGTGTATAGAGTGTATGTTTAATCTAAGTGGTATAATTATTTGTGATGTTTTAAAAGGTAAGGTGAAGGTAAGGTGAGTAGTTTAAATACCCGAGTCCCGCTAAACAATGTCACGTCTGGTTCTGTCCTAAACTGTCTCTAATCCGAGAGTTTTTATTTTTAGAGTCGTCGGATATTATTTAAGTTTATCCCTGAGTCCTTAATTATTTTCTAATATTTCGTGACTTTCTGTCTGTTCCTGATTTTAAATTATTAAACCTATGCCATACTATCACGGTGTCGGAACGCGTGCGGCTCCAGTAAAAAAAAATGGAACATGAGTTTTGCCACATTGTTCGTTTGGCAATATCATTAGTTGTTTCTCAGTTTAAACAGAGCAAAATTTAAATGCGAAGATGAATAAAATGACTTGAATAAAACTTCATAATTGATTACTTCGAGTTTACAGGAGATTAATGACTTGAAAATTTCGGGTTATTACATGAAACCCCAACTTCGACCTTGGGTCTGGAATGTAAACCTTGGGTCGAGACCAACTTTTGCACATGAATTTCCACTCTAAGCTAGCATGTAACTCCAACTTTTAATACACTTTTTAGCACTTAATCTTAACTTCATCTTTTCATCCTTCTCATGTACAATGGAAATAATCATATCATGAATCAATATCTTTGTTGACGATCTTTTCTTCAATATTTGCTTGATTTTGTAACTTTTCTTCGTCTTTCTTGATATTTCCTTGTACCTAGACTTGAACACATCTTTAACAACTTTTAAGCATAAAACAATCATAAACATAACTAAATAACATATAAAAACACACAAATAACGCGATAAAAACATGTACAAAATAAGCGTTATCAGAGTATGAAAACCCACGACCATTGCTGAAATTTGTACAGGAAAGTAATTTCAAAAATTCTATTTGGCTATTTCTTTGTGATGCCAATAGAAACATAAGAGAAAGTGGTACCTTAAATGAGTATTTGGCTATTTCTTTGTGATGCCAATAGAAACATAAGAGAATGTGGTACCTTAAATGAGTAGGCATGTTCGGACAGATCGGGTCTCAGGGGTTGTTTAGACACACGTAAATCAATTTGGAGGTAGATGAGCTCGTACCTTTAGTAATAAGTACATGTTCCATTCGTAATTTTGGTCTGCTGTTATGAGCTTGATATGTTGTTCCAATCCTGAACGCTACTGTAGTATGTGCCTTTGTGCAAGGTTGCCCAGACCGAAGCCGGTTCATCTGACCTGATAGACAAAACACTCCATCGAGTCAAATTACATAATTTGTCACTATAATCATCCATAAAATTAACCAATGTGATAGAATCAAAATGTGCCCATTAAAGACGTAAGCGATAGTGAGTATGCAGGTGAATCAACATGGTTTCATGTTTACCATTAGCAACCATTGGAAGATTTATGCATGTTCTATATAAAAAGAATTGTAGCTAGTTTCATGCCAAAAAAAAAAAAAGAAAAAAAGAAAAAAAAAAAAAAAAAAAAAAAAAAAAAAAAAAAAAAAAAAAAAAAAAAAAACATAGAGAGAAAACAACGAATGATTTTAGCTTTTCAATTACTTTGACGCATCTCTTTAAGAAATAAGTTGTGATGTTAGACATGACTTTACCTTATATAATAATAAGAAATATAAAAATTGAAAACCAGCGTTTCCTGTTCAAGTTGTCAACGAATGCAGACAGTGTTAGGGCACGCGTACCAAGTGTACATAATATACAAAACCAAACAAAACCTGTGAGTCCCGCATTACCATTATAGGCGCCCGGTTTTCTAAGCTGATAAGTCAATTACCTCGCCGGTTGGCCTAGGCACCACTGGTAGTTGCAAATGGACTATATTAGCCTAAGATGCGACACGTATAGATTTTTGACCTTAAGAACCACCTGGTCCAAACTTGTTACTGAAGATGATTAGGTGCAGCTTGTGATAACCTGAAAAGAACACATGAGTTCTTTTATATCCATATGCCAGAAAGTGATCGTACATACCCCCTGAACACTCAATCGATTCACTGAACTCACCCCCTTAACAGACCCCACACCCCCTGAACACATTCTCTGAACACACCTACTGAACGACACACACTCGAACCTCAATATGTTGGCCAATAAGAGCTTTTGAGTGTCTGGATAGACCCAAGCAGCTTAGGCTTATCAGCTTATTTAAGTTGTTTTGGACCATCTTATCTAATTAAAGCATAAGGCTTTTCAATATAAACTGTGCAAAGCAAAGCCAGATACTATCTCTCGCATTATGTTTGACACATCATAATCAAATAAGCCAAAAACACTTGCAGAATCATGCGTTAAATATGTATCACAGTAACAAAAAACATGAGTTCGCTTACTTCTGAAGATCAATAACTAACGATTGCTAATAGGTTGACATTCAAATAGGAAGCATGGTCCAAACAGCTTATATACTGATATCTAAAACTGCATTTTAAATCAGTGGCTAATATTTCCTTATAGTTAAATATAAGCAATCCCAAATACCCTACAGCTACATACTATTTTTTTGTTTCATTGTTTCTATTGAAAATGAACTGGCACCTGATTGAGAGCACCATTCTTTTGTAGTGTCAAGAGCTGATTTGCTTGCTTTCTTTCCGTAGCTTCAGCGTGTGAATTTGTCGTACCAAATTCAGTCCGGGTAACTTCATTCCCAATAGGTCTCGACCTGCATAGCATACAAAGATTACATTACGGACTCCTAGAATTGATACTTGCTATATAAGCAGCCCAACATTAAAAAGCAACTATAATAGATAGGTAATGTAATATGAAAATGGGCTACTAACCATGGCGTCTTTGATGGCGAGATGCAGCATTTCCACCTGGACCATTGGAAGTACCTTAGCCATGTTAACCATATCTAGAGTACATAAACGATACCACATATTAGAGGTACTTAATTGGACACGCAAATGCTACTTTAAAGATTTGACAATCTGGTATTTGTATTTTAACCTTAGGTACTACAATCTATAAATAAATAATCTGCCAAAAAGAACCAACTATAATCGGTAGTGGATGTAATATGTAAACACGCAACAAACCATGGTGTCTTTGATGGCGAGGCCTAGCATTTCTGCTCAGACCACTGGAAGTACCTTTGCCCATGTTAACCGTTTTGGAATAAATAGAGCATAACACAAACTTATGAGCATAATGACCTGAACTTATGAGCCAAATTCTGATAGTAACCGTTTCACTAAGATGAATACGCTTTAGTAGATATAACGTCATCATTCTTAAATCGGCTTATCTTTCATGTAGAATAAAAGGATGACAAAGAGAGTGACCATCAGTCTCACTGTCAAGCAATATCTGTAGGACTATTGCTACTCAGCACTCACTATTGCAACTAAAAATATTTCCACGAAGTTGATTAATACATAAGTTCAGGTCATTATGCTCATAACTTTTCGGATTATGTTTCTCACTTAACCAATGACAACTATGCACGATCAGTTAGATCGTTGTACATGCTAGATTAGAACCGACTAAATATATATAAAAGTAATAAACATACATGACAGCAATCCCATAATCCACATTGACAACAAACATATCACATATAGCACATAACCCATTTTCCCTCCTGTTCATAAAATGCAGAAATTAAACCAATGACTTTTTAACCCAAAATTAGTATATTGAGACAATGTCAATTACTAAATATTCAAATACTGTGACAATGTCAGTTAAATGGTTATCCACATATCATCTCATGCTTTCTTAAGAGAATCCAAAACTTACATTCATTCATTTTTTCTCAAGAAGACATCATGCATTTTACAATAACTGTGTTTAGGACAAACCAATGGTTGTCTACTATTATCATTCAATAGGTTTTGTGATTGATTTTCTGTTAAGAAACCTTGACGTAACTGACAATAACTATTTTTAGGCGCTGCAAATACTTTATTAATACTGTCAACTTACATGTATTTTTATCCATGATATACTTACACGTCCGAGCAGCAAAAGTAGTATAACAACAGTGTAACCTACCCATTTCAGCCCCTAAAGGCACCCGTCTCAGTCCCATTTCAGCATCCAAACTTCAGCCCCTAAACCCACACGTTACAGGCCCTATTTCAGCACTCAAATCCAGCCATTTCAGCCCACAAACGCACCCATTTCAGCATTCAAACGCGCCTAATGCAGCCCCCATTTCAGTACTCAAACCCATCCGTCTCAGCCCCCATTTCAGCACCTAAATGGCCCGACTTCAGGCCCAAAAATTTAACCCATTTGAGCCCCCAAAACCACCCATTTCAGCCCCTAAACCCTCTCGTTTCAGACCCCATTTCAGCCCCCAAAAACAGCAACATGCTCATGACTTGTCCTCACCACCATCCATTTGATCTTCGCACAGAAACCTGAAAAAGCAATTTCCATCGGCAATTGTTTTTATTGTTTTCAAGGCAATGAAGGCAAGAATTCTACCTTACCAGAATGATTAAATAAGGTCTAGTAAGCTGATCGACAGACTGGCCATCTTTGAAAAATTTAGCAGTAATGGCTTCGGTCTTTATTGTTTCAGCGACAGCTTCCACAGTATCTTCAAGAACATCTTGAGCCTTATCCTCTCTTAATCTCAAGTGACCTATCATCCGCGAAAGAAAGAGCATATCAAGCACAAGTTTACCATTGTTTTTGAATCTTAGTTAATAAAATTTTTATGATAAGTTGATTAACGGTTTAGTGCATACAATAGAACTGTACTTTTCTTCAAGTTAATAAACCATTTGTATTTTTTATGCATTTGACTCAAATAAAACGCAATTCAAATAACCTCATTAATCACTATCCCTCCATATACACACTGAAACTGATTGTCCGTCAAAGCACAATTATCACTTAAGCATTCTTAATAAGTAATCCCAAACAACCCCCCTCGAATCAAAGAGACAAAAGCATTTAAATGCCTTATCATAAACTTACCTGAAATAAAAGTTGTCTGCCCAATCAATCGTCTGATTACTCATCCTGACTACATCCATAAAAGGCTCAGGTTGACCACATTAAACGGCATAGTCGTGATGTAAGAATGATACGAATTAAGAACTAATCGAAGAATTGACTACAGTAACAGCAAACTGACGTCGTAGAGCTCCAACAACAGCTTTACCAATTTTAATAGCCACTCATTCCTACAAACCAATAGGTAATTAGAAGTTATAAACTTTACTCAATATCTATGCATTTGATTGGTTTAGTTCGGGCGGACGGTAGTGAAGAGACTGAATTGAGGTGGGAAGATCTGGAAGGATGCTATTTGTTTTAAGGCGGTGGAAACTCTTGGGGAGGGGAGATTTTTTTGGCGAGGGGATCTGGAATTTTCTAGGTTGAGGGATGCAGAAGATGTTAAAGAGATGTTTGGTTGTGTTTGTCGAATTTGTATTAGGGGAGTTATTAACTGAAATCGTACGTGAACAGTAAAAGAAGGGGGTTCAATGGACCAATCACAGGGTTCCACAATGTTTGCCTACATAGTATTACTGGTGATTAACTTGTTAAGCATAAAACATGGCCCAATCAAATGTAGCATTATCGCATAACAACCACCTTAATTATCTACTATTAAGGCCGTACAAAAATCGTTTTTAGTATATATTATAATTTGCAAAGACAAATGTTAATGAATAGTAAAAAAAAGGTATGATTGTCTTTTTACTTTGTCACTTTGTCCAATAAATATAAACATTTTACCCTGATAAACGCTTGGACCTTCATTTATTTCAATTATTGTATTTTATGCTCTCTTTTTATAAACATTGAAATAAAAGCTTAATTTCTCTCGGATGTCTATATACCCAACTTTTATTCTATAAATGCGCTAAAAATATATTGCGTAGTTTCAATTCATACAAAACAGGATGGCTAGAAGTGGATTACATTGAATTAGTTTGAAAAAATTTGATATTACATTAAGCTTAAATTTGTATAACCGAAAGACATGATTATTCAAATCAACATACAAAATGAGAAACTAAATGTAACCTATGTGAAACTTATGCATCCCGTCACAACGCGCGGGCAATGCACACCTAGTTTGCAACAACTAACAAATTTAAGATCACATTGAATCCACTAGTTCCTTCTGGCCAAAATTTCCACATGTGTTCAGAACGACAACGACACAATCATGATACATTGATACAGCGTTAATAAAGGTGTACAAGCAAGCATCAAATCATAAAGGTGAAAGTTTACGAAAAGAGAAAAGTACGTGATTTACATAAAACATTGCATTAGAGCGAGTACCAAGGAAAACATATTAATACATCGACGTAAATTATGTGCAAATTTAAAGCAGTAATCATTCACTTCACATGAAAGGAACATGTAGAATGAGTTATAAGACACAAGGTATACTTTGATAAGTGTTAACCATGTGTAAATTAATTGTGTTCCTTGTGTATATCTTTCTGGAACATGTTGGTTGTAATGAACATGACTATAAGATCAATGCTTTAACATTAAAGAGACCTTGTGTATTTGTGATTAATGTTTTACTAGATCTTATAAAGGTACATGTATGATAAAAAAGAAGGATATTGAACAAAAGGGTAATAATGTCAAATGGTTATCTTGTACTCACATGTTCGTTAACATTAAATCATTCACTTGTCGATGCCTCACAGTTCAATGTAATGAAGAAAAAAAAAAACTTTGTGAAAAACTAGAAGGGGGTTGAATAGTTTTTACCGTTTTTAAAATTAATTCGCTTTGAATACTTGACGTGATTTCAACTTAATGTAAACAATCAAACAATATAAATAAAGAAAGTAAGGAAAGAAACAATCAAACCACAACACGGATGTTTATAGTGGTTCGGTCTACAAGGACTCTCTTCCTTGCCCTACTCCACTCCTCGAGCCTCTAACTCGAGAGTTTTTCTTCACTAAGAAACAAGCTCCCTTCTCGGCGGAGAAAACCTTTATACACGTCGCTTACACTTTTTCTGGTACAAAGCTAAATACCGTGTTCTAGTTCGAGGTAGAACCAACCTAACGTCGCTTACACTTTTTCCAGAGCTCTTTTACAAGGGCACAACCACTCCCGATACTCTATGTATTTTAAGGACTAAAATACTAACCGATCACTACTCAATGTTTGGTATAACAATGATGTGTGATAAACTACAAAATCACACAGTATCTAAACTAACAAGTCTTGCAACAGTATGTTGAAGCTTGTGATGCTTTGATCTCTTTGCTATAAAAGAAAGATCACTACAAATGAAATGAATGAATGAATGAATGGGTTAGTAATGTATGAAAGAATGTATAATGTAGTTTATGCTATGTGAGTGATAAGAGAACATGAATGAGCAGCTTGCTATTTATAGGCAAACTGCTCAAACAACCCACGGATTTGGCGGATCCAAATCCAGGGGTCCGTTCCTTATGGGATTTGGTTCCGCCAGAGCCTGACAGAATATCTTTCAAAATCTTTTCAAATCTTGCCAAGGTATTACCAAATCCAATTCTTTGCTTGAAGATCTTTCCATGATATTCTCTAAATCTTTAAGATATCCTAAAGATATCCAAATGATGTATGCAATGATGTCATGTACATATTTTCATTTTTAGAATAAAAATGTAAACATGTAAATGTATATATGTATGTCATATGTATATCCTAGTGATCATGTAGTATATAAATAATGAGGTTAAAAAGCTTATTACTATAAATGTAAAAGACTTTAACTTATATTTATGCTTTGCTAAAGATAAAGTTTATAATTGTCATTAACAAAATATAGCAAAGATCGTAAAATATAAATAACGTTTTTAGGACGATATTTGTATTAACAATCTCTCCCTTTTTTGTTGATGACAAAACATAAAATTTATTTTTAAGCAATGAAATAAATAAATTGCAAGTATTTTAAAAATATAGATTAAACTAGTTTTATGCAAGTTTTGAAATCAATTTTGGCATAAAACATGTATGAAATGTATGATGTATGAGTTTAATCTAATCTCCCCTTTTTTGTCGAAACAAAAAGAGGAAATGCATAGTGGAATGTGATGAATGGCTCTTGGTGATTACTCCCCCTAATTTGGAGTACCAAGTATGATGATTCATGGATTTTGAGAACTTAATAGCTCCCCCTTGGATAATACTCTCCCTAATTGGAGTGCCAAGTTTATGATGCATGAATGAACCTACAGAAACAATAGTTAGTGTATTATATGCTCCCCCTTGATCAATACTCCCCTTTGCTAGGGTGCCAACGTATATGATGCAAGGATTATGAATGAGAAATCTACAAAACAAAAGTTAGTGCATAATTAGCTCCCCATTGATCAATACTCCCAGGTGCTAGGGTACCAACGTATATGATACAAGGATGAGAAATGCTACAAAACAAATGTTAGTTGTATATAATTCAGTCCAACCAAGTAATATAATGCATGAGTAAAGGTTCAACCAAGAATTGTAGTTCAACCCGTTTGACCAAAAAATTCAACTAAGTATAATTGTTCAAACTAAGTCAATAGTTGAAACCAACCATCTAATAATGCAAATGTTAGTAGTTCAACCCAACCAAATATAATGCATAATAATTGATCACACACAAGCATTAACACAACATCCTTCCATTGAAAATTATTTATGACCAAAGTCACAAATTAAGGTGTTACACAATAGAAAATAACCTAAAAATAGAAGTCCTACAAAGTCCTATAAAAGGAAAAATAGAGAAACTCCTTGCGTCTATTGTGAAGGATGGGAAAGAGCATTTAGGCACTCTAGGATGTGGTTCAAAATGAACCGCATTTCATTTTGTAACTCGTGAACCAAAATGTTGGTCCGTTGAGTTAAGTGAGCGGTCCTCTCACACATGGAACAACCATGTCTAGAAAAGTTTGGAGGAAGGGTTGGTTCATGAGTTGGTGGTGGTGGTGGTGGTTGGTTGTTTGATGGTGGAGGTGGTGGAATGTAGGTGGGAGACATGATGGAAGCTAGCAAAGTGGATTGTAAATCCATAGCTTCACTTAGGTGGGAATCCACCATGTTGGAGAAAGCGTAGAGGCGATCAAGTTCCTCATTGATCTCTCCTTGGGTTTGTGGTTGGTTTATCCACATTGACTCATCAATGGCATTAAAGGTGGATGTTGGTGAAAGGGGTTGAGGTTGAGGTTGTTGTGGAGCTTGATCACGGTAAAGAGGACCGTGAATTTCCCTATAGATGGGGTGAAAGATGAGTGGTTTTCCTTGTGAGGATTCTACCTCAAAAGGCATTGGTGGTGGATTGGTGGACCTAGGTGGAAGGTCTTTCAAAGTTCCTAAATATAGGTGAGGTGATGTTGGTGGAGTTGTAAACAAGTCAATGGGCTGAAGTTGGGGTGAATGTGGAGGTGATGGTGATCTAGTTGGTTGAGATGGAGCGGGTGGTGGTTTTGTAGCCACTGGAGTTATGGTTGGTGGTGAAGTGTTGATGATGATATGAGGTGGTGTTGGAGTTGATAGAGTTAGGAACTTTTCATTAGCTATGGGTGAGGAAATGTTCAATGGTAAAGATTCTTCTGATGAAGAATTGAGATTCACGAAACAACAATGTCTGACACTCATTCGAGCCGTCCTTCTGTGTGGTCTGCCTGTGGATGAGTTGTTTGACTTAGACATTGTTTGAGAAGAGAAGTGATGGTGATATATGCAGAAATTGCTATTAGAAATGATGGTGAATGTGTGAATTGTGATGATCCTAAAGCTTCTAATTTATAGACAGTAAGGTTTATGGAACTTTGTGTTTGGATTTGATGTTGATTATGACAAATCGTAATTTCAGGTCATTTTTTCAAACTTTAAAATTTACTATTCATGGATTACTATTCATCATTTCACTATTCATCATTTTTGAAGTCAATTTGCGATTTTGAAACGTTATCAAAAAATTTACTATTTATGAAACACTATTCATTCCCGGAGGGAAATCACTATTCATGAAACATCATTGAGAACACATCATATAGACTAGAGTTAGTCTACATATCATCAGTATCATCAGATTCATGTTAAGGTTACTCAGTATTTGCATTTTTAATCGTTTATATTAATTTTATAAATAAACGCTTTTACACGATTTTTATACGCGAACAATATCCCCGATGCTCCCAACAATGGTTCAAACATATTTTTACCCTCAATACAGTATTTCAAAAGTTCAAGAATTATTTTACTCCGTATCTCAAATTTATTCAGTGCGAATTATTTTACTTACGATAACTTAAGAAATTATGAAACGATAATTACCCAGACACCCGATACTTACAAGAAATGTAATTTTATAATTTTTACGACTTTATTATATTTTATTTTGTTCCGTTAAAATTGATTTCAAGCTAACTCAGTACCCGATAACAAAATATCTAAACAATACTTATCCTAAACTAACACATAATCATTTTACATTAAATGAAAATCACCACCTCATCCCACCTTTCCCCAAATTCATGCCCAATGTCCCCCCTAGTCACCAAATGTTGAATTTTGACCAAATATTTACAAGTATGCCATTATGTGAAATTACTAATATACCCTTAACCTAAAATCTTCCTATAAATAGAACATGCTACTTCACTTTTTTTCACACACAAATAAACTAGCAAAAACTCTCTATCTTTATTTTTGTGTTCGGCCAAGGAAGAAAAATAGAGAAGACGGAGTCGGTTTTCAAATATTTCAAGTGTTTCCCGATCAGTTTCAAGTTATAATTACATACAAATCGATTTGGAGTTATCGTTGGGGATCTATTGTTCATATTATTTTCTAAACTTTCCTAATATCAAGTAAGTATAAACATAAATTTTATACCTTCATTATGTATTTTATACATTTGTTATACAAGTTTATGCATTATTTAGTTTAAATGATCATTTAAACACATTACACCACATATATCACCTATGCTTATGTTTGTGAATTTTACTAATAAAACAAGTGAAAATATGTTTTATAAAATTATTTGGATGAGAAAAATATATATTATCAAGCCTTGAATCATTTTTGTGTAATTATTAAAGTTTATTGCTAGTTATGAGTTAATAAAAGTCCATAATTGTTTTAATACATTTTTAGTCATCTATACTAGATCTACACTTTTATCATGTTAATATGGTCATTTTGAGTCTATAAAAATTATGGAAGAAATTGGTGGAGGAGGAATATAGGTTAGTTTGGTGTTGTTATTACAAGTGGATTAGTTTAGAAAATGGATTTCTGAAAAGTGCGCGGAAGCGCTGCCCAAATTACTAATTTTCAGAAATATATATTATTTTACAAGACTTTCTCAAAGAAATAGAAAATAGATTTTATAACAAGAACATGGTCGTTTGAATTGGTATAAACGGGTTTATAACGAAAGAGATACGAATATTTCTAAATCTATTAGCGATAACTATTTTCAGAAATTAAGTGTGCTGTCCTGATTTTTACCAAAATAAAACCAACCTTTAAGAAATAAACCGAGTCCCCGAGACTTCAAAATATGTTAGTATACTTAAATACCTTCGCGGGGATAGGTAGAACTTTAAAAACCGAGCTATAACGAAAAAGTTATGACTTAACGAAGTTAACGACAAAAACCATTATTTTGACAGCATTTCATATAGGGAATAGTTACCTGAAATTATTCTTAGACATGGATTTTAAGCACTTTGGGTGTGGTTTTGGATGAAACATCATACACGGAAGTTTTAGTATTTTAAATACATACTTTAGTCGAGTCGAAGACTTTTCCAAATATTTATCATTGAAACATTCATATCGTAGTTACGATACACACTCTCTAAAAGTCCAAAAATGTTATATTTCAGACTATTGTTAAAGAATGTCTAGTGACATTATTTTCTTTCAAAATCACAAACAAACGTACGCGGGTGATATAACCTTCATAAAATGCATACACGACATCATTTCATGATCTAAGGCACATCATTCATATTTAGGTTGCGGTTAGTCTCACCGAGCCTCATATCAGTACACTTTTGCCATTATCATATCAGTTCTATTAGGTGAGTTTTCATAGCCCCGTTTTTCGATTTACAATTTCATTTCTAAACTCGCGGGGGAGAATACATTGCACCATTTTCATACGGACCAAAGTATCAAATTCATTTACATTGCTTAAGTTACCTCATTGCCATGTTAAAGTCCCCTTTTATTTATCATGAACCGTTAATTACGTAGTAAGCGAGGGTGAGTGAATAGATCTATTGAGGGTGACTCCTCCATCCGGGTTAGTAGATCCAACCGGTCAAACGGATGCATTTCATTTGATATCAGATTCAGAGTGTCTGGCAAAACACTCTGGTGGGGCCTTCATAATCAGTCTAGCTTCGGGGTCATGAGCTTAAGAGCCAATGTATGATTTTTATGTAGCATTCTTCTCATTTCACTTTATACTTGTGGTTACCGTACAGACATATCATTTACATAAACCTATGATTCTCACCAACATTTTTGTTGACCGTTTTAGCAATGTATTTTCAGGTAATTAAAGCATTCGCATCATGGCCTGCATGAGGACTTATCATAGAGTCACGATGACGACGCGTCTCACTTGTATTTTTATGCACTTAAACTATCGTTTGGTTTGTAACAAACTTATTTCCGCAACTTTGACAAATCTTTTGGGACCTATCTTTTGTAAACTCTGAATGCTTTATGAAATCAAACGATGTACTTTTAAAACGACACTTTAGGTCGTTCAATAAAACTGTAACTGTGATGCTATGGCAGTCACGCCCCAGGTATTCCATTCCGCTGCAAATCAGGTATTTGGGGGTGTGATTGATCCATAGAGAAATGTTGGTTCCTAATGGTTTGGAAGAAGAAAATGAACTTGTCATATCACCAAAGTCAATCCATAGAGATGGAGTTGAGTAAGTTTGAGAGGATATGCAGTAAATGCAAATGGTGAGTGGGAAATCTAATGATTTGATTGCTCCACGGATTGCTAGGAACCAATTTGAGGGTTCCTTGCTTGTTACAGAAAGGTAACTTGAGTGAAAATTTGAATTTTCAAATTTTGGTGGGAAATTGTGTTCCTATTGGTCTAATGTTGCTAAGATGATCCTAATGTGATGAAGTATTAGTAAAGTTATCCTAAGATGAAGCGAAAAGTGTACCGCTTTTAAGGGGTCATTTAAGCCCTAAATCGTATTTATTTGATCAAATATTGCCCTAAATCGTTCCTTTTGTCATTTTATTTGATCAAATATTGCCCTAAATCGTTCCTTTTATTTTATTTGCATTCGTAGTAATTTGGGTTAGTTGACTAGCAACTAATTCCGCCCACTCCTTCAAACCCGAGATTTTACTTGCTTTCATAAAATTATAAAAAACACAAAAAGAATCTTCCTCAACCCTTAGACCTATTAGAGTAGTTTTTCATACCTAACGAACACTATTCCCTGTGGAGAACGATCAATCCCCCGTACTTACCACTACACTATACTACATCGGTCAGGTACACTGCCTGGTGGGGTTGTAAGCCTCTTGAGATCCCTCGAGAGGTAAAACCTGTTGTAAGGTTGCAAAACCACGCATCAAGTTTTTGGCGCCGCTGCCGGGGAATAGTTATTGTTTAGGTTGAATTTTTATTTTATAGGTCTACTCACTAGATTCCTTTCTAGTGAGATTTTTATTTTATTTTTCTAGGTTTTCTTTAGTCTATCTATTTTCTTTGTGCTTTTGTTCGTAACAGATTTTCATTGACTATTCAGTTTGCCATTATGGAAAACGCGAATCCACCCCTTACACCTGGCGAAGTGGCTTTGTTGCATAGCCAACTTGAGAATGAGATTAGTGAGCTCAGGGAGCTCAGTAGAATGATTGATATAGAGCTTGATTATGCCTTGAACAACTTAGGGACCGCCATATACTCAGATAATTACTTAGAACATAATAATCTTACGGTTGATAAGTTGATTAAGAAAATTGAGGAGGTGAAGGTAGATCCTAGGTTGGATGATTGTTTCAATGAATACCCCACTAAGGAGGAGATTGCTTACTACAACAACCTAGTTGATAACCCTCGACCACCTTTTGTTAGAATTGACCCAAAGATTAAGAGAGGTGATCCCGGGAATGTGAAGATACCATGTATGATTGGGTACCAATACGTTGAGCATGCTTACATTGACTGTGAATCCCCAATCAACGTTATGTCCTCTGGCCTTTATAGCCAAATCATAAACACACCACTTGAGCCTAGGATGGACCCCAAGTGTCCAGGCGGAGTTTGCAACTTCGTTGGAAGGATTAAGGATATACATATCCTTGTTGGGAACTTTACCTTTGTCACCAACTTCATGATTTTAGAAGATATGGCAAGTGTTGTTGACTGCCGCCTATCTCGCGTTGTGTTAGGTAAGCCATTTATTGAAGCATCCAATTTAAGGTATGACCGTTTGAAAGGCACGGTTCAGTTTTCTAATCACATAGATAGGATCACATATAGGATGCCTTATCGGGTTAATGAATTTCGTTTTGTGCCTCGATTTGACATGGACAACATTGGTGCGATTGAGGACATCAATGAAGAGGATAAAGAAAAAGGCATGGACTATGTTTGGAATAAGAGAAGCCTTTATTATAAAGATTGCTTAAACCTTGGACCTAAATACAAAATTGATATGGAGGTTGTTAGGATGATTAGAGGGGCAATTGAGAAGCAAAACAGAAAAACGTAGACCCCGTGACTTGGAGTCTAGCTACAAGACTCGTTAATAAAGAAAAGCGCTTCTTGGGAGGCAACCCAAGCTTTATTTTATTTATTTGCTTTGTGTGTTTATTCGTTTGTTTGTTTGTTTTTATTTGTTTCCGTATGTGTGTTTAATTTTTATTAGTATTGATTATGTTCAAAATTAATTTGTGAAAATGCTTTATTTCGTTTTTAACTTCGTCTTAACTACATATAAAGGTATTTTGCAAAAGTTAAGTGTAAGGGAAATCTAAATCGGTTTATTAGAACACAAATTAACATGAATCGTAATAATAATAAATTAACATACATATTAGTATTTGTTTGAGTCAAATGCTTGTATCGAGTCATAATGATGTTTTGCAGGATTTCCAGGAAGTAAGGTAAAGGTTTTTCCAGAAATTTTCCGGAAACTTAAAATGAAAATTTTTGTCAGGTCATTTCTGACGGCGTCAGGGTTTATAACCTGACGGCGTCAGATTTAATTTTCAGAAATTTTTGAAAGTTTTGTTTTTAAAAAAGTTTTTATTAAAATCTCCAACTTATAATCTCCAGGAATCTGCAAAGTTATCATTCCACAAGCATTATATCCTTATATATAGATTTTATCCCGCCGATGTTATGCAGGTTTTCGTGTTTGTTTTCTCAGGTTTAACAGGTTATTTTGGACAAGGAAATGTTTTTGAATCAAGCTTATGGCGATGCATTAGTCATGAAGCTTCAACATTACTTTGGAAGAAGATTTAACCGTGTTACTTCATTATCCACCGAGCGAATCAGGGGAGTATTTGATTTTATTCTTTTACTTTATGCTTTTACATCTTGTTATTTGAACATTGGGGACAATGTTCATCTTAAGTGTAATGGGAGGGTAAAAGTACGATTTTAGAGAATGCTATTACGCTTGATTTTTGTTTGTTTAATAGTAGATGTGTAATAAAACTGAGAGAAATACTTGTTAAGGTAATTTTAGTGCCAAATTTAAATTTTTTTACAACATATAGGAGTGAAACTTTGATCTTAATGAGCGTCTCACGGATAGGAGTTATATGACTAGCACAAAAACCGTACCACTAAAAAATTTTCCACCCCCAAATATGTGAGGTTCGCCCCTAGAATTGGTAGGAAAAGCATTTATGCTATGATGTGTGTACCGGTAGCACTTAGATTCTAGAACTTGCGTTAGGACCATTCCAAGGCCACAAGTGAGACTACATTCGTGTAGTTAAGATTTACTACATGATAAGAGGCATTAGGATTAACCCATTGTTTTACACCTGTGTTTTTGTTTTAATTACTTTGGCTACATTGGTCAAGTAATTCTCCCACACCCTTTGCGTTGTACCCATTTTTGGTACACAATACCCCTAGTACACCCCTCAGAGCCTATCTTTTCGTTTCGACCTTTAAGCATTTTACTTAAAGGAAGAATTTGTTTACACCCCACTTAAATGTACACCCAAATCGCCTTAGCCTACCTTGTATGCACTCATCTTTAGTGCATTATTGTGACAACATTTGTTTAAACCCAAGTTAATTATCTAATTGATTACATGGTTGCTAAGTCGAGTCATATCCTTGTACATATTGTTTTGGGACGATTGGGACTCATGGGTAAAGTACTAGTGTAATGGAGTAATGGGGAAGAACAACATTATTACCCCCATATGTGCTAAATATTTTAAAAGTACTCCAAGTTTTTCAATTATCTTAATTCGAGTCATTAGAATAGTTAATTGTAAAGTTATGTAAAAGTTCAAGTGTAAGGGGAATGCAATGCCCCTATGATGTATTATTTTGGATGGTAGGGCAAGAGTGTATGCAAAAAAAAAAAAAAAAAAAAAAAAAAAAAAAAAAAAAAAAAAATCGAAAAAATCAAGAAAAAAAAAATGAGAAAAAGAAAAATAGAAAAAAAACATACGGACTACCATCCCGTTTCATTTTATGTTTATTTTTATGTTTTTGTTATTTTGTTATTTTGTTTCTAGCTTAAGATTGAGTCGAGTCTTGGCTTAGCAACATTGTATAGTACATGTAATTAATCAAGATCTTTAACTCGCCACCAGTAAAATATCCTTTATCCAACAAAACCGTGTTTTCCTTTTCCCTACACCTAACGTTATAACCCATTTAAAAGCCCTCTTTGATAGTTTATCTTTGGTGCTTACGCCTAGTGGAGGAGGTTTTCGATCCTTTCCCAAGCCTATGGTAATCTATTTGCTATGACAGGTAGTGAGAGATATTATCCGTTTTCATTTATGAGATTTATTTTGATGACACTTGAGAGATGTGAGTATCTAAACACTACTTGTGAGGTGCTAGTTTATAATCTCCGTGCTTATTATGATTGAAGTGGAACGATTATTTGTTGTAATTACTTTTATGTTTGCATTAAATGACCCCTAACCTGTATTTTGATTAGAATAAAAGCGCATTTGCTTGAGGACAAGCAAATCTCAAGTGTAAGGGTATTTGATGAAGCGAAAAGTGTACCGCTTTTAAGGGGTCATTTAAGCCCTAAATCGTATTTATTTGATCAAATATTGCCCTAAATCGTTCCTTTTGTCATTTTAGGTACTTTTGAGGAGAAATCTGGAAAATGAGGCATTTTGGACGTTTTTGGAGCATTAAAGTGAAGAAAACGACAAAGTCTCAAAAATTGGCTAAAAGTTACCTTTGACGGCGTCAGATTTTACTCTGGACGGCGTCATGGCTTGGCAAGAAAAGGTGGATGTGAAATTTACTCATGATAAGCCAGTGAAAATTGCATGTAAATTCTGACGGCGTCACGCTTTAACCTGATCAAGGGCGTCACGGCTTAAATCAAAGAGGGACGGCGTCACGTTCAAGAGCTGACGGCGTCAAGCCTTGATAAGCCAGAACGGATTTTGGAGAGCTAAAGAGGGACGGCGTCAAGAAGGTCATCCGGGAACCCTAGAAGCGGCGAGGTGACGGCGTCACACTCCATAAGGTGACGCCGTCAGATGTAAAAATCTATATATAGTTTTCTAATTTTTTGTCATTAGGGGAGAGCTTAGTGTGGAATTTTTGGGAGAAAACCCTAAGACGAATTTAGCTTCTTTTTCAAGGCTTTTTGCCTTGAGATCTTCCATGTTACATTGAAAGATAAGTTATCAATTAATCATTCAATATGTCTATGTGTTGTTTGATTTTATCTTGTTCTTGTCTTTTGTTTAACATGTTAGGCTAGATTTATCTTGTGTTTGCTTAGATCTAATGAAACCTAGCTATTGATTATTGGTTATTAGTGTGTTATTAGTTGTATTGGATGATTGTTTATCTATGTTAGGCTTAAGAAAACTGGCTAACTTCCTATTCGGTAACTTGCTTGAACGTCTTAAGAAACATGAACCAAATGCGTACTAAAGGTTTTTATGGTTGTATTTAATGCACAAGCGAATTCTAGTGATCCCATGTTAGGAGCTTCCTAGCCGGCTCGACATAGGAGTGAAGTAGGAGCTTGTAGAGTTGGGGAAGTACGTACGCCACCCCACGATTGGTATTAAGGAATACACCCGTCATCCACGCGACTAATACACACTAATCAACCGGTAAAAGATAGTTAGGGAGTAAGGAAATCTAAGTAAACACATTTCTCTACACTTAAGTCTTCTCCAACATTTTCATTTTTGTTATTTTATTTTATTTGCATTCGTAGTAATTTGGGTTAGTTGACTAGCAACTAATTCCGCCCACTCCTTCAAACCCGAGATTTTACTTGCTTTCATAAAATTATAAAAAACACAAAAAGAATCTTCCTCAACCCTTAGACCTATTAGAGTAGTTTTTCATACCTAACGAACACTATTCCCTGTGGAGAACGATCAATCCCCCGTACTTACCACTACACTATACTACATCGGTCAGGTACACTGCCTGGTGGGGTTGTAAGCCTCTTGAGATCCCTCGAGAGGTAAAACCTGTTGTAAGGTTGCAAAACCACGCATCAGTAAAGTAATCCTAAGAACTAGAATCAATGATCTAAAGTGCGGGATTGGACGAGAAATTTTAAAAAAATAGTTGTTGATCCGCGGAGCCAAACGCTGACAAAAGGCGGACCCCTATTTTTGGTTTCGCGGAATCCGTGGGGCATATTTTGGCGGAGCCAAAAATTTCAACAGACGAAACCATAAATTTGGTTCCGCCATATCCGCCAAGCAGAATTTCTTTACAGAGGGCATTTCTAAGTACCCGAAACCCGTTGAAATCCTTAAAATTATCCTAAATCATATGTAATTAATTAGTTGTGGTTGACTAAAAAAAACACAGGTTCTGTTGGGTTTTATAGATTTGATGATACAAAACAAGAAGAATGAAACATACGGATTGCTGAGAAGATAAGGAAAATACAGAGTAGATACTACTGCTAGACATAAAAGATTCTACTGCTAGTGTAAAATGTTTCTACTGCTAGTGTATTTTATTCTACTGCTAGTACAACAATACTACTGCTAGTGTTAAAGATTCTACTACTGGCGTATTGTTGAAGTCTGATCAAGTTATAACGAGCAGTACTAACTTAAGTTAGTATTGCTAGTTCAAAGAAGGTACTGCTTAGTGGAGATCAGACGTGTTTGACTTTATAACTGATAAAGATCTTTTGTGCAATAAGTCAAATATAGTGGGTAGATTCTTATCGAATAGCAAGGATAGATATGTATAAAGACAGAAACATGTCTAGATACATAAACAAGTTGTAAGAACAAGTTGTATGTGAGATACTGACACACTCAACTATCAAGTCACACAAGTGGGAAAAACAAATATCTTATCTCTTTGTGTAACCCTACTCCTCTATTATATAAAGAGGATAGGGGTTGTTATTACAACTATGGGGTTATAGGACTTACATGGGATATATGGGTTAAGGGTAACTCCATCAAAGGTGTGTCACGATGTGAACACCAAAAGTGTGTTTGTGTACAGGTGTTTTATGGGAAAACACCTAGGGTAGTTAAGCCTCAAGGTAATCAAGGTTTTCCTTGATCTCTATTATTGTTTTAGAGTAACCGTGCTATATTTGATCACATAGCATTGGGGCTGTTAGTGTAGTTTGTCATCTCAAGGATCTTAGTATCCCTGTTATAGTTCATTGATGTAACCGTATTATGTTTAATAATATTGAGATGATGTAGAGAAAGTTTGGCAAAACCTTGTTGTGATAATATTGTTTCTATCAATTGAATATTCTGCCAATATTATCATTATGCTTATCATAGTTTACCCTAGATCAAGGTCTAACAACCTAGAGTCCAAAAAGGTCCTCAGAACTTAGAGATGGTGGAGTGCATGAGTTCTGACGTTTTTGTCAGTTGGTATCAGAGCGGAGGGCTCTCGATCTAGGATGTTACAAGGTTCTTGTCGAAAAAGAAAGAAGAAAATTTTGATTTTGGTTTAGAGCAGTTTTGCAAAGGCTATAGCTCATTCGTTAACCGTTGGATCGGGCTAAAATATTTGTTGAAGGTTCTTGGCATATCAAAGGAGATATTCACCAGAGGGATCTTCAATTTAAGCTTTAGATGGCAAGATACGCATCGTTGAAAACTGCTGCAGAAACAGTTAAGGTATGGTTGAATTTTTTGTTTTCTTTCAAGGAATACACACACACAGGGGAAGAACACACACAGAGATGATAGATTATGTTCTTAAAGGTTTTAAAGGCTTATTATTTATTCTTATTGAAGAAGAAGGTTATTTGTTACTTATTTGAAGTTGAAGTGAAATTTTTCAAGGTTGTGTTTTATTATATCTTAAGGTGGGTGTAACACTTTAAAGATAACTTGTTTGTTCGTTCAAGTGACTATGCATTGACAAACACTTAAAGGAGTTACGTTGTAGTGCTCAGTGTCTCATTGGAGATGAGTTTATTGTCAAGAGATTGCGATCTCTCTATACGTTGGGTATACGTTCATAGTCATATTTAGTACAAGATATAGGACACAAGGTTGGTTTATTCTACTTCAGCATCAAATTGGTAATGATTTATTTTCTTCATCATTACACAAAGCCTACAGATTTGAAGAATCATGAAGATGGTTAATACATTGATTTCAGGGGAAGTTTTATTCCTATAATGTGTTTAAATCATTTGATGTTTATGCACCACTCAAGGGGAAGTTTTTTTATTCTTACTACTGTTGATTAGTATTACTACTGATGGTTTAGATTTCTACTATTTTAAGTTCATTTTTAGTGTGGAAAACTTCATGGAGGGTAATTTGAGACATTGGAAGGATGGATTGGATGTGTGGTATTGGTTTGTAGTAGTAAAGATCATTATTACATACGTTCCCTATTTGATCATAAAAAAAAGAGGAAGAGATGAAGTGGCATAGCATGGATTAAGGGGAAGACATGATTGTTTCATTCATGGTGAGATTTAATCATCTCAATTTCGCTACTTCGTCTAGGGAAGTTCACACAAGAATGTGTTTGTTTTGTCATCATCAAATAGGGGAAGATTGTTGGGTTTTATAGATTTGATGATACAAAACAAGAAGAATGAAACATAAGGATTGCTGAAAAGATACTACTGCTAGACATAAAAGATTCTACTGCTAGTGTAAAATGTTTCTACTGCTAGTGTATTTTATTCTACTGCTAGTACAACAATACTACTGATAGTGTTAAAGATTCTACTATTGGCGTATTGCTGAAGTCTGATCAAGTTATAATGAGCAGTACTAACTTAAGTTAGTACTAATGGTTCAAAGAAGGTACTGCTTAGTGGAGATCAGACGTGTTTGACTTTATAACTGATAAAGATCTTTTGTACAATAAGTCAAATATAGTGGGTAGATTCTTATCTTGTAGCAAGGATAGATATGTATAAAGACAGAAACATGTCTAGATACATAAACAAGTTGTAAGAACAAGTTGTATGTGAGATACTGACACACTCAACTATCGAGTCACACAAGTGGGAAAAACAAATATCTTATCTCTTTGTGTAACCCTACTCCTCTATTATATAAAGAGGATAGGGGCTGTTATTACAACTATGGGGTTATAGGACTTACATGGGATATATGGGTTAAGGGTAACTCCATCAAAGGTGTGTCACGATGTGAACACCAAAAGTGTGTGTGTGTGTACAGGTGTTTTATGGGAAAACACCTAGGGTAGTTAAGCCTCAAGGTAATCAAGGTTTTCCTTGATCCCTGTTATTGTTTTAGAGTAACCGTGCTATATTTGATCACATAGCATTGGGGTTGTTAGTGTAGTTTGTCATCTCGAGGATCTTAGTATCCCTGTTACAGTTCATTGATGTAACCGTATTATGGTTAATAATATTGAGATGATGTAGAGAAAGTTTGGCAAAACCTTGTTGTGATAATATTGTTTCTATCAATTGAATATTCCGCCAATATTATCATTATGCTTATCATAGTTTACCTTAGATCAAGGTCTAACAACCTAGAGTCCAAAAAGGTCCTCAGAACTTAGAGATGGTGGAGTGCATGAGTTTTGACCTTTTTCCTAGGTTCTAACACATGGTAACATATAGATCAAACGGACGATTTTGAACTTACTATACATGGAAGTTAAGCCAAACAGTGGCTTAAACATGAAAAATTGATAACATCAAGTGTTATCGTCCTGCATTGTCAAGTTAGTTCACATAGATGTTTAACAACAAGATAGTATTCTAAAAACATAACAATTCAACACATCATTGATTCAAATTGTTTGTACCAAACACTCCCTATTCCCTCACTATTTGTCGAGTTTCTTGTTTAGCTTCATTATCCAACACCCAATTTTCTTGAACATCCCACGTGTCTGCTTGAATTCTTCACTTTGTTGCTCGATAGGTGGAAGTTGGCTCGAATATTCCGGAGGAGGAATCCTAGAGTTAGGCAGACCATCATCCTCACTCACGGATGATGATGATGATGAGGAGGTTGGAGGATGAGCACGTTTTCCTTTTGACACAACTACTCTATTGTCACTTAGGGGTACAAAAGTATGAGGAATGAGAGAGCAGTCTGGGAGGAAACCTCTAGTGTTAGGAGGAATGGGTGAAAAAGCTCTATAGAGATGGGTGAGAAGCATCCCGTAAGGCATGGCGGTGGTTCCTAACACCGGAATGTCGGCCATTCTCTTGGCGACATAGTAAGCTAGGTTGAAGGGTTGATGGGTGGACACACAATAGAGCATATAACAAAGACTAGCATTGAGATGATCCCTATTTCCTGTGGTGCATAAAACGTTTGCCCGAAGAATTTCTTCCAACTTATTGAATTGGGGCCTAAGCTCGTTTAGCTCTATGCCAAACGGGTCTCGATCTACTTGACGACCTTGTTGGTTGGTCATAGTGTGGGTGTTCCTAGGGACAAAGTGATGATCCCGAATGATCTCTTTTGAAGTCAAGGGTGTGTGGTATGGAGGCATACGATCAATGATAGAATCTAGGCTTGACAATGACCACTTGTCGGTGTAAAGACAAGTACCTACACCCGAAATTCCTAAGACTTCCCCGAATTGGTTCAAGGGAATGTTGAATTGGTGTTGGTTGACCTTGAAATGGATGGAGATGAGTCCATAGTCATTTGAACTAAGAATGACACTAGCATAGAATTCTAGCACAAATCTAGGACAAATAGGTTCGTCTATGTCCAAAAGATAATCAAAGTTGATGGCGGCTAGTTGTTGTCGGATGTTGGTTACTTCTAAAAAGGAGGGATCTATGGTCCTACCCTCGTGAACGTACCTGTAGGGTATTCACTATGCAAGAAACACTAGTTTGAGGCTTGTTTATGGATCGAATGGACAAGAACTTAGAGAGAGAAAGTGAGAGGTTGGGAGCCTTTGTAGAGAGAGAAATAAGATGAGATTAGATTAGCTTGAAAGGTCCAACCCTTCCCATGGGTGGGAAGGGTGTATTTATAGTACTACATAATATGTCCCTAGTGGACTGTGGAGCGAGCTGACAGTGGGTAAAGACCCGACCCACTCCACAATATTAATAATAACTAAACTACTAATAATATTACTAATTATCCTACGAGCTATGATGTGCTACTAAGTACTCGGGGTGACCAAGTCTTCAACAGAATATTCATATTCCTAACAATCTCCCCCTAAGGGAGGTCACCCCGGAAGTAATGTTCTGAATTCTAGCACTTCATCCTTGGATCTTGACTTCATAGCTCGTACCCATTGATTCTTCAATTTCCTTGATCATTGTGCAGCAGCAAATCTTCAGATGACTTTTTCTTCTGTCTTGGATGATCTTTGTTGATTCTTTGGAGTTGTCATCCACCATGTGTTTCCATGTCATCTTTCTGTGGTATGTTTCAATGTGATGTGTAAATCATTGAGCCGACATGCTCACTCCATTCTGGGTCATGACTTTCAGCATCAGAGTTAGCAGAAGCTGTGTTGAAGGTCTTTTAGGTTGTCATGACTTCTTTGAACATGATGATGGAGTAGAGTGAACATGTGGTAATAGATAGTGTTTGTTGCACCGTCATGCTCACACTTGTCTTGATCATGATCTTCAGCTTCAGAGTTGCGGAAGCAGTGTTGAAGGTCTTTTAGGTTGATCATGACTTCTTTGATGATGATGTGGTGTGAACATGTGTTGATGGATTGGCATCTTTTCTGCAACTAGCTACAACAGCAACCAGCTACAGCATTCCTCAGCTACAATCGCCAGAAGTTCCTGCATAGGACAGTTAGCAACAAATCGATCGGTACTTACAAGTTCGGACTTTGAGATGGTTAACAGCATAGTGTGAAAACCCTCTCAAATCCTTACCAAGACCGTTCCTAATCGAAAACCCACAGAGGGCTTTTTAAGATTTTACCGTAGTAAATCAACGATTAGGTGAGTCGCTGGATATCACTCCACGACTGTAGACCGTTTGAAACCGCCGTGATCACTAAGCGTAATCCATAAAGAATTACCGAAGTGACCTGCTTTCAGGGCTGCTTGATGTTGACCCTGGCAGGAATTTCCATTCAATCATTGAGAATTACATTGGTAAATTCCCTTATAAATGTTCTGGCAGATTGCTAAGATCTGCGTAGGACTCTTAAGTTTACAACTGGTGTCCTTAATGTTGAACACCCAGTGTAGAAATAATTCGTGTCCCTATGAGATCTTATTATGCATCTCGTGGCTCTAGACTCGATAGTGCGTTTTGATTTAGTGAGCGGAGGCTGGAGAGGACTGCCACCTTTTCAATATCATCTAACTCGGAGTGAGAGAGACGATAGGAATGTATTGAACTCCGTGACAATTGAAACAAGAATCCTTTGAGGGACCTTGAGTGGCTAAGGAGGGTTGTGCAGCGTATCACTGGGTCCATGATACTTTGTCTTCAATGCCAGCAATCAACTAAGTGATTCTGACAGCATATGTATTGACCCGGTTTCTGCCTAAGTTGTAAGGAGGGCTATTTCTTTTCACCCTTTATCTTTACAATTCTTTTTCATTCTTCAACCCCTTCAGTGCTTACCGAGACTTCATAACTAGTACCTTGTTGGGTTTGTTCCAGTACTAGCTCCATCTCAGTCGGCACTTTTCCCTTATCCACTTTTCTCCTTTTTAATCATACCTAAGGACTTCTACACTAGCTAGTGGATTGTCCCTGGGTAGATCCCTCCGGCTCTGGCGGGATCGTGGGAACTTGAGCCTAACCTAACCATCCTTATAACTCCATACATTAATTAAAATGGTCGGTCTTTGGTATTCATCCACGATTGCCAAACCAAATCTTTGAAAAATCTCTCAAAGTGTTCATGATTCTGAAAACACAATTTTTGCAAACACTTGAGAGTTTTATATTTTTCAAATGCTCCCCCTCAACATGTGCTCGAGTGATAGTTTTAAAAATTTGCACATGTTAGGTAGAGCTCGCACTTTTTGAATTGATCCACTTTCAGTGAACATGACCGATTCGAGACACGCTTACATCACTAGTTAGACTAGCTTGAAATTATTACCCGGCCTGGTCAAGTCCACAGAAAGTTTCTCGAAACGGTACACTCTACTCAGACACATCCTTTTCGAGACACGCTTACATCACTGGTTAGACCAGCTTGAAATTATTACCCGGCCAGGATATGTCCTTTCGATCAATGACAGTATAGGTTTCGTCAATTCATTGGTTAAGTCTGAGTCACGATCTCATGCTATGCCAAATCCTTTTTGTCTATTCGCTCCCCCTCAATATGTGCATCGTTATACGAAAGAGTTTAGCACATATGGGAGAGCCTAACGTTTAAGTCCAAAACATCACATTTTCATCAGGTTTCATATTTAAATCACATTCTCTCCCCCGATCAAAAATTTCAAACCTTTTGAGATTTGTGATCCCAATTGATTTAAATAAGTTAGAAAATGTGGGAGAAAATGTGTCCGATTTAATATATTCTGATGATGAGAACATACTATGCTCCCCCTTAATCTAAGAGGGAGATTCACTGCTTATTTTGCACAAATTCGACAATTATGACACAAATGATATTGACCTTTTTGCGCAGATGATGTAATCACCCGCTTTTCTGAGTTAGTAGTCAACATCAACTATCCATCCACCAACAAATCTTTCGCAAATGTCGTTGATCCCCACTTGGCGAGACCAAAATAGATGAATGGTGGTGGCGGTGGTGAAAGTGTTGTTGTTATTGTTGTTGCCGATGTTGTTGTTGATGTGAATTTCGAGCCAATCAATAGAGTTTGATCATCTGATCAAATGGTTAGAATGGGAACTGGTACATTCATTTTGGCTATGGAATCTGCATAAGAATATCAACACAGATATACATACATACAGATACACTATTCCTTAACAGCTACCCTTCAGCAGCTTGCCACATTATAATACCAAATTCATTTAATCAAACCACAGTCAGGAACTACGTCAAACCACTATCTAGCATGAAGAGCAATTAGCAATCATGAACATGGCAATTCACACAGATTTCAATATTTACTTCAGGATCTTAGGAACATGATTCTAACATAATAGCAATCTACCTAAGCGAATCCTGAGAACATATGCACGATATCAACAACAATTAAGCAGCAGAGATAAACAACATTAGAAACTCATTCACTTAGTTCATACAAATGTCAGTGGAGCATTCAAGAACATCAAACACATCGGGTTTTCTAACTTCTTTCAGATTTTGAGTTTTAATGTATCTAGGGGATTAAACGAGGATTCCAAAGAGATACAAATGAACCTTCTAGTTATATGAAGCTAGGATACTACAAGCAAATTGCACATAATGTCCTAAACTTTCTAGCAACTAACACACTTGGTCATTTGATATATTTAAGCAATATCCTCTTCAACTAATACCCCATTAACTGCAAAACCTTTTCTAAGAGTCATGAATTAATCAAGAAACCCGTTTGATGATATAAAATTTGAATTCACTCTCCCCCTCAATCAATGACCCGTATTCTAGTTGAACCTCAACTAAAATCAAGCTTAACCCCACAACTCATCAAACAAGAACTGTCATGAGGTTTTGTAGTCGTTGATTGAGTGACAAATTTTATGCATAATCCAAGTATAAACAAATTTCATACAACACATATTCACCAAGTGTCTTGCAAATAATTTTCAGAAGAATCATAGAATGAAAACTATTTGTATGCAAAGAAGACTTCTCTTCTTTTTCAAGAAATGATGCACTGAAACGTACATCAAATCAGGAAACATGGATATGAAGTAATCCATGCCCAGGTGAACATCACCCAGTTGGAGGAACAGCCGTCTTTTTGGCGACGTGCTTTCCCCAATATGAAGCGCGGGTTGCTATCTAAAGTAATAGCAAGCCATTTAGACATGTTTTAACAATCCATTTTAACTTCTGCTCGAGCTTCATTTAAAGACCCGTGCCATTATTGAATGACATTTCTAAGTCCGTAAATGTTATCGATAAACAGAAGACATGCCTAGGGAACTATTTTTGGTATTTTCTATTTTTCTGATTTTTATGGTTTTTCTTGGTTTTAATATTTTTCTATATACAATTTTCTGGTTCTATAATTTTCTATTTACAGTATGTTTTAAGATATGTACAAGCTATATTATTCAGTTTAAGACGATGATGAAATGAATACCGAAATGAGGATACGTTCAGTATGTTGTAGAAATCAGTGGTCAATCATCTCTTAAACTTTCACCACCAAAGCTTTCGAGGCTCCTGAACAATCGACGGAACTTGAGCCTTCCCAATGTACATCTTTGATAGCTTCCCCCCAAACCGACAATCTTCTTACTGAGCAGATTCTAAGCTCTCTTTCAAGCTTACATAAGGTAAGTGTACAGCGGAAACCGTAGCAAACCACATCAAGTATTACTGCTCCTTTTTAAGAATAATCATCGTGATTCTCCGTTCGGGGATCCTCAAATAGATCAGCAACGAATCATCTCACATTTGAATAATTCTCCTCACATTTCTTCCCGCTGAAGACTGAAGAAATGCCTACCAAAAGTATCCAGAGACCACTTCCCCCCAAGTAGTTGAAGAGATGCAGTCAGTCTCGATATATGAAGCCCAAAAACCCGAAGTACACACTCAATCCCATTAATGAAGTCGACAATGCATCATCAAGATCAATTAAGACCCGAAAATCCCCTTATCTCCTTTCAGGACATTGCAGATGAGAATTGTTACACCAAATTCAGCTAAGTCCTGAGTGTAGGCACTTTATCCCGTATGTAGTCGACATGATAACACCAAGACAGTACCATAACAGCTACTGAGTACCGGATGTACACATTTCCTTCAGTAGGATACCGACTACCCATAGGAACCATCATACAATTGTGTACCTCTTTTATCATCAGAAACTGACATTCTCTTCCCACACTTAGTTGGAATGACACACCAGAAAGAACGAGTTAGAACACTGATTTTTTTCTGCGGTTATGACATTTGTCTTCCCGGAATAATCTTCAATTGAGAAGAAGTATAAAGCCCATCATGTTTACTCATTGTGGATTCAGATGTATGTCTCCTTCCCCCTTGCTGGTTTTGATACCTCAGAATCAGCAACACATTTTACGAACATATTCTTGAAATCTTGTGAGAAGAACAACTTAGGCTCAAGTAGATCAAGTGAGAATTAACCGCTGCCGAAACCGTCTCTGACTATCTTTATCAACCCTCAAGTAGGCCTTTTGATGAGATAACTGATGGAGCAAACCCGATATACCAAACTTGAGCCTGAAGATAGAATTCCCGATTCTTGTGACTTACGCATGTACTAATGTTAGAAGAACGGTGTAGAGAATTAGTGCTCCAAGCAAATCTCTAAGTACTCAATACCCAACCAAGGTATGAGACATTAACACCTCTTACGATTATCCACAACGTCATCGGCGTGTGACACTGAGAACTACAACGTAACTCCTTTAAGTGATAGTTACTTCGACTGTTGGTAACTAGATAACCTAAGTCTTCAACTTAAATCTTAAGCATGAGCAAGTTATCATTGAAGGTCATGCATCCAACCAACCCCGACTTCAAGATAAAGTAAGATCATGCCTTTGAGGAAGTCACCTTCAATCTCGAATAAGTGATACCTGATCAACTCCATGGTCACGATTAGATGCCCAACACAAGTGAGTGAACCAACAACCAAGTATACATCGAATCACTTGTTCACACTTCTCCCCCTCAAAGATTGCATACGAGGATGCCATCTTTGATTGAACATGTGCATATGAGGTTGATCCACTGTTCACACTTCTCCCCCTCAAAGATTGCATACGAGGATGCCATCTTTGATTGAACAAGTGCATATGAGGTTGATCCACTGTTCACACTTCTCCCCCTCAAAGATTGCATACGAGGATGCCATTTTTGATTGAGTGAATAAACGTCCAATCGGATGGAAGTAGATCCACTTGATATCTGAATAAGCATGGAGCAAGTATGAAGCCTTTTGATGAGAATAGTCAGAAACATGGAGAGTCGTATGACCACTTCTCAAATCTCAATCACCAAGTAGTTTATTCACCTTTCTCCCCCTCAAAAATTGCATATGACGGTCAACTGCCATTTTTGATAGAGCAGGTGAATAAGAATATACTCCAATGTGCGTTTATTTCCTTTGGTGACTGAATGAGCATTTGAAGAACATGAAGCTTGATGAGAATGGTCATAAATAAGAAGATTCCTCTTCTTTCGAAGATAAAGCGCACTCAAGCGTACGCCTTTCTTTTCTTTGATGAACGGGGCCTGAAGAGATGTCCGCAGACGCCATTATGAAAAAATTGAGACCCGAGGCTTGAACTGCATTGTTCAAACGTCATAGTCATTGAAGAACGAGGCCTGAACTGATTTGAACAGACGTCATAATCGATGAAGAACGAGGCCTGCACTTATGTGTACAGACGTCATTATGATTCCCCTCATATGTTGTGAGCAGCCTGTGTCCAAATGTCAAAGGACGATCCGTACGACCTGCATTTGAAAACAGACGAAAGAAGAGAATTTGGAGAGCCGGATCCCCAATTTAGGTTGGGTTCCAGTTGGTTAGTGCAAACAATCTTTGGGGCTGCTGAAACCATAGGTGCCTTGGTTTTAACAATAGGGGCAACACTAGTAGATGCAATGGACCTGGTTAAGGGACATTGTGTATCTAAAGGGATAACTCTACCAGTAGGCTTCCATTCCTTAACAGGCACTACTCTAGGAATTGTAATCCTTGTTAAAGGGCAATGTTCCCCTAGTGTGAATGTTCGGCCCGTGGACTTCCACTGAAAGCCCACATTGGTAAACATTTTCCCTGTGGGTTTCCAAGATTGCTTAATTTGTCTAGCTCTCCAAACTTTCCTAACTGGGGGTTTGTTGGACAACTTCAGAAATTTCTTAACACATTTATCATGATTACACGAAATTATGCATTCATTACATGTTTTGCAAAGTGAATTAGGATTCGAATTATGATTCCTTTTGTTCAAATCTAACTTGTTGTTTCTCATGTGGTCTTCTACTTTCCTTTTAGGAACACTTTTAGCTGGTGAAATCCTATAATTCTTTATGTTTCTCCTAGGTTTTGACTCGCTAGCTTTAGTGTCACTATTAACTCCTGTAGAAGGACTGATGGGAATCTTAGTCTTTTTCACTTCTAGTTGCTGAACATGTTTTGATGTGTTGGGATCTGAAGTTTCCAAGGATACCTCAACGGTTACATGCTTGTTCTTAATAGTGGATGATGATGCAACTATTCTATCTCTTTGGTTGTGAGACTTAGGGCCCGTGCCAATGGCATATTCTAACTGTTCCTGGATCCTTTTTGTGAGGACGCAGGCATAACCAACTGCCTTATCGAGTGGTTTTCCTATTCTGTCCTCTTCCACAACCTCACGAAGAGTGTCAAGTCCATCCCTAAGGTGACAGAGATACATTTGATGGACAGGTCTGTTGTTTCTCATGGGAAATGGAATAGACCCCACATCAACATCATACATTTTACAAGCAGAGACCTTTGATGCAACACAATTACAAGTGGTGCATGGCATTTTACCTTTCACCCGAGCCTTAAGATTCTCAATTTCATTTGTCAAAGAGGTTATTTGATCATTGTGATTGCTTCTTGTAATTTTAATAGAATCATATCACTCTTTGAAATGTTGTTTGACCTTTGAATTTTCTTCTCGATAACACTCATTTTCATAATGTAACTTATTTATGGTGTTTTGATATTGAAAATTCTGAGAATCTGAAGACGAAGGTTTATTGGTGCCATACACTTCACACTTGTTGGATTTCAATTGGGCAATTTGGGCCCTCAGCAGTCGAATCGTGTTTGTGTGAGCTTGAATTTTTTCATCACGTTTGCTTAATTCAAAATATGTATCAAACTCAGGAGCATCCGAGGATGTCTTGACATTTGATATTTTGCATTTTTCTTCTAAGTGTTGATGTTTGAGTTGCAAATTCAGATAATCAACTTCTAGTTTTGAAAAACATTTAACCATGTTATCATGGTCATCATTTTGAATTTTTTCAAGCAATTTCAAATTCTCCCCCTCAAGCTCAACAACACGATTCTGGGTGACATTTAACGCAATAGCATACTCATTAAATTGACAAGCAGACAATGCAGAATCAGTAGCAGTGTAAAATACATCTTGTGCAATACATTTAGCAATCAAGTTGTCATTAGTAATGAGTATGTTTTTTCTTTCAATCTCACGACTCTTAAGTTCTATTGCATATTCATTCACCTCATTTTCCATGTCTTTAAACACTACTTTCATTTCTTTTATTTCTGTTTTGAGGGCAGTTTGCAGCCCTTCAAAGTGTTCTTTAAGTAGTTTAAAGAATGGCATGACCTCAGTTAAGTAACATCTTTTTGCATGTTCAAAACACCTTTCCCCCTCAATAATGCCGGTTGGTGTGATTCTCTTCTTACATGTTTTATCAAAATCAGCAAACAGTTGCCAAAGCACATATAAGCTAATAAAGGTTTTGCATTCAGTGGGAAGAGACAAAGGCACCAAATTCCTAGGTGTATTGGGAGGATACACCGTTATGGACGCAACTTTTCTAATGAGAGGGGTGTTGGCCTTAAGTTTTTCTTCCTTAAGTTTTTCATTATCTTGTTTCCAGAATATCTGTTCAGGTGTTAACTTCTTTTGAGGAGCAAACACAGTCAGACGATTTTCCTCACTATAGTCATGGGGCTTGATTATTATTCGTCTGACTATGCACTCGGGATCCCTCATTTTCTCATTCATTCTTTCCTTTGTTCTCTCACTCATCTCCTCCTCCTCTTTAGTGTAGAGAAGCTCAGGCGGGTCATGATTAGGCATAAACATCACATTGGAATCATTTAATGCAGGTTGGGCTATCTTAGCAATCTCATGAATAGCTAATTTAGATCTACCTACATTGCTTTCACTATGCTTGTCACTTAACTTTCTGTGCTTATACATCATTTGGGCAGTCTGTCTGGTTTGGTCTTGTGTGTACAACTTATCTTCAAGCTTATTTTTTAACGTCTTGAGTCTAGAGAAATCATTTAACAGTGTTGTTTCTTTTTGTTTAAATTCTAGCTTAAGTGTAGTTATACACTTTTGAACTTCCTGTTTCTGTTTGACAGACTGTTCTAGCTGACTTTTCAAAGAACTCAACTCTAATTTTAATGTTTCTTCTCTTACTCTAGACTCTTTAATAAGTGTACTCATTTGACCTTCTAATTTCTGCTCACGTTCATTAAGCTCAAACTTAGCACGCTGTTCGTACATAGCCACTTGTTCTTTATAAATGTTTAGTCTAGTGATCAAGTTATCATCAGGGACAACTACAGTGTTCTCATGCAGCACATAATCATCATTTAGAACAGAAGATGCACAACTAGGTACAACAGGCGCTTCGTTGTGATTCACATATTGTTCATATGGGAAAACATCGCTATTTCCCATATTAGCAATATCTGATTCAACAACGTTTGTCTGTTGTACTTTGTCGGGAATCTTTTGTTCATGCAACACATTATCATTATTAATGACAGAAGATACCCCATTAGGTTCAGCCGACGCATCGTTGTGTTTCTCATGTTGCACGTTGTTCCTAGCAGTATCTGACTCAACAACGTTTGTCTGTGGCTGATGAAGCTCTTTCTCTTGAGAATTCGGGCACACAAAGTCTCTATTGGCACCAACATAGTCAAACACGTTTATCTGTCGAACATCTTTGGGAATATTTTGTTTGTCACTCATGTTGTACAATCTGAGTATCTCTGATATAGCAGAATCTGAAGTATTTGACATGATATTAACGTGCACGGGATTTTACAATTCTATGATTTAAACCGAGAAATAGATTCTTTCGCGGGGTTTTACAAAATCAAGAATAAACCGTGGAATGATGCTTGATATGTGTTATAAACCGCCTAGACAGACAATACTCTTGAGGATACAAACCGAGTACACACTGCAATGACAAACCGAGTACACGCTGTAGGGACAAACCGAGTAGGCACAAACAGAGTAAACTCTACTGGAACAAACCGAGTAGATACAAACCGAGTAAGTTCCTCAGAGACAAACCGAGTCTACACAAACCGAGTATGCGCTGGAGGGACAAATCGAGTAGACACAAACCGAGTAAATTCCTCAGAGACAAACCGAGTCTACACAAACCGAGTAAATTTCTCAGAGACAAACCGAGTCTACACAAACCGAGTAGACTTTTCAGAGACAAACCGAGTCTACACAAACCGAGTAGACTTTTCAGAGACAAACCGAGTACGCGCAGCTGGGACAAACCGAGTAGACACAAACTCCCAAGCACGTCGCTTTCACTGCCTTTTGTCTTTTTGCCTAAACGAGTAATAGGACAAACCGTATCTGAGAAATGACACAAACCGAGTCCAAGAATTCGTCCCAAGTACACAAACCGCTGCCAAGAACACTACAACAAATACCCACGAATTTCCCCAAAATCACCACACCGTTCTTAGATCAGTGAATCCAAACACCAAATACCACTCTAATACTATTCTTAATCTAGAAAGTACAAAGTACAACAACTTCTAATCACTAAACAAAGCACAAAATGAAATTTATGCTACTAATCAATTCGAACCAAAAAAAACTCAAAAACTACAAATCGAACCAAAAACCTCAAAAACTACACAAATCCGTGAATACCAACTCTCATGGACCTAACCATGGCTCTTGATACCAATTGTAGGGTATTCACTATGCAAGAAACACTAGTTTGAGGCTTGTTTATGGATCGAATGGACAAGAACTTAGAGAGAGAAAGTGAGAGGTTGGGAGCCTTTGTAGAGAGAGAAACAAGATGATATTAGATTAGTATGAAAGGTCCAACCCTTCCCATGGGTGGGAAGGGTGTATTTATAGTACTACATAATATGTCCCTAGTGGACTGTGGAGCGAGCTGACAGTGGGTAAAGACCCGACCCACTCCACAATATTAATAATAACTAAACTACTAATAATATTACTAATTATCCTACGAGCTATGATGTGCTACTAAGTACTCGGGGTGACCGAGTCTTCAACAGAATATTCATATTCCTAACAGTACCTCTTTTCTAAAGCCTTAAAAATCTTAACTTGTTCGTTTGAGAGTCCTTTGGTTTTATGGTGTTTAGGGAGGTAGCTAAGGGTGTCTTTGTGGTCGTAGTATGTTGCGGGAGGCATAATGTTATCCTAGACATGAAAATTACATAGTTTAGTTAAAACTAACGATAGTATATATGTAATGTTCTAGTGTGTGCCTACATGGGGACAATATGGAGGTATAGTTATCTTGACTCCTTTTAATGCATGAAAATTTTGTTTTGCAAATTTTGTAACAAAACGAGAGATAACCCAAACGCTCCTGATTCAATGTAGCTTCGATTGAATGTACCCGAAAATACATATTAGTTATGTATTACCTTTAGCATTCAAGAGACATTATGCAAATGATGTTTAAAACATAACGTTTTTATTTGTATGAACAATGTGCAAAAACCGTTTTTCCTAATCGTGAGAAGATTTTTGCAAGAATTTGACATGGGGTTTTTGGTGAATTGTAATAATGTCCTATAAGATGCAATTCCTAACTATGGAAAACATGATTTGTTAAGTAATTCAGTGAATATGCTTCATGATTTTACAAAAATATGCATAAACCCCAAGTTTTGATTTTGTGCAAGAAATAGAAATCCTAGACTCAGATCAGGAATGTAGATATAGTTAGGATACTTACAGTGTGGATTAAAGCACAAGTTTGTTGAAGGGGATGACCTAAATTCTGAGAATGGGGTGCTATGGGTCGAGTTTGTGTTACTTGTATGTTTTTGGGAAATGTGAGAAGAGGGTGTTTGTCTTATATATAAGAAAACAATCTCAGGAACCCACGGATTTGGCGAAACCAAAAAGTGGGTTCCGTCCTTGTTGTCGTTTGATTCCGTGGGAACCTTTTGACAGTTGGTTGTTTTTGACGTGTTTGGTTAAGCTAAGGTTTTAACTACACATTTGGTTCCATTAATCCTAAACCAAGTCTAAGAAAGTTAAAGGGTACTCTCTTAAGAGGTTTTGTGAGAATATCGGCAATGTTGTCTTCTGAGGATACTTTATCGATTGAGATGTTTCCTTTTTGAACATTGTCGCGAAGAAAGTGGTGACGAATTTCAATGTGTTTGGTTCTAGCGTGTTGAACTGGATTCTTGCTAAGGTCGATAGCTCCTTTGTTGTCGCAAAGAATAGGAACGTCGTTGAGTTGAATTCCGTAGTCGACGAGAGCTTGTTTCATCCAGAGAGCTTGTTGGCAAGCTTTTCCTGCTGACACGTACTCGGCTTCAGTTGTTGATATTGCTAGGGCCGTTTGTTTCTTAGCAAACCATGAGGTGAGACAATGCCCAACAAAAGTACAAATACCACTTGTACTTTTCTATTGACATAGTCACCGGCATGGTCTGAGTCGGCATACACTATGGTTTCGACACCCGTTCCTTTGGGATACCATAATCCTAAATGTGTAGTACCTTTAGTATATCTAAATATTCGTTTGACGGCTTCAAGATGGGATGTTTTAGGATCTTCATGAAAGCGAGCACATAGACAAACACTAAACATAATATCCGGTCTACTAGCCGTGAGATAGAGAAAACTACCAATCATTCCTCTATATTTGGTGCTATCTACGGATTCACTTTCGTCATCCTTAGTGAGTTTGGTTTCGAAAGACATGGGTGTTTTCATGGGTTTGGAATCTTCAAGACCAAAATTTCTTAAGCATATCTTTGATGTACTTATATTGGTTGAAGAATATCCCATCTTCTAATTGTTTTATTTGGAGTCCTAAGAAAAAGTTTAGTTCTCGCATCATACTCATTTCAAACTCGTCATGCATGATTTTTGAGAAATCATCGCATAACTCTTGACAAGTTGATCCGAATATGATGTCATCCACATATATTTGAACTATGATTATATGTGATCCATTTTTCTTAGTGAAAAGAGTGTTGTCTATTAGGCCCATGGTATACTTATGTTCAACTAGGAAAGTCTTAAGTCGATCATACCAAGCTTTTGGTGCTTGCATAAGTCCGTATAAAGCTTTTTTAAGTTTGTAGACATGATTTGGTTTTTCAAAATCGGCAAAGCCGGGAGGTTGTGCGACATACACTTCCTCATTAATAAAACCATTAAGAAATGCACTTTTAACATCAATTTGGAATACTTTAAAGTCATGTGCACATGCATATGTAAGTAGTATTCTAATTAACTCGAGCATTACAACCGGTGCAAATGTTTCGCCGTAGTCTATACCTTCTTGTTGATTGTAGCCTTGAGCTACTAGCCTAGCTTTGTTTCTAGACACTACACCATTTTCATCCATTTTGTTTCTAAACACCCATTTTGTTCCAATTATGGTTTGACATTTAGGTTGAGGGACTAATGTCCAACATCATTTCTAACAAATTGATTTAGTTCTTCTTGCATTGCTATAACCCAAGATTCATCTTTTATGGCCTCATTTATATTTTTGGGCTCAATTGTTGAAATGAAACAAAAGAAATTACTTTGATTTTGAACTTCTGATCTTAAGGTTCTTTCATTAATTTCTCCTATGACGTTATCTAATGGATAACTTCTAGATTCTTTGATGTTGACTATTTCCTTATTTAAAGGTTCAACTTCTTTATCATTATCTAGATTATCTTAGTTTTCAACCATTTGACTTTCAACTAAGTCATCATCTACCAAAGGTGATGTCTTAGCGGGAGGTGGACTTTCGTCGAATGTTACGTTCAACGATTCCTCGACTCTTGCGGTTTCTTTGTTCAAGACAATATATGCTTTAGTATTTTGTGAGTATACAAGGAACACACCTTCATAAGACTTCGGGTCAAACTTGGTGATATAATCCTTAGTGTTTAAAATGAAGCAATTGCTTTCAAAAACTCAAAATTATCCTAAAGTAGGCTTTTTGCCTCTATAAAGCTCATATGGTGTTTTATTCAAAAATAACACTCTATTTAAGATGTATGTGGATGTGTCAACGGCGTTACACCAAAACTTTTGTGGTATATTTTGTTCATTTAGCATTGTTCGACTCATTTCTTGAAGTGTTCTATTTTTACGTTCTACTACACCGTTTGATTGAGGAGTTCGAGGAGCCGAGAAATTATGTGTTATGCCATTAGCATCACAAAAAGCTCCAGATTGAGTTTCGTTATCAAATTCACGACCGTGGTCGGTTCTAATTGACACAATGCTATTTCCTATTTGATTTTGAATTTTCTTACTTAGAATTTCAAATTTATCAAATGCTTCATTTTTAGTTTTCAAAAACTTAGTTCAAGTATACCTAGAATAATCATCTACTATTACCAAAGTGTAGAAGTTTCCACCATAACTTTGTATAGCGGATGGACCAAACAAATCCATATGCAATAGTTCTAAACACCTAGATGTGGACACCATGTTTTTAGCCTTATAGCTATTATGAACTTGTTTCCCAATTTTGCAAGCATCACAAAAGTGTTGGTCGTATTTCAACTTGGGTAGGTTCCTAACGAGTTCCTTAGATGATAGAGATTGGATGAGTCTCATATTGGCGTGGAGTAAGCGTCTATGCCACAGAGTTGAGTTGTCGTCTAAGGAGGTGAGACAAACTTTGTCTTTAGATGTTTTGTTTAATTTCATAACGTAAACGTTATTCTTCAAAACACCTTTTCCTACGGTTATGCCATTTTTAAGTATCTTACTTCCGTTTTTACTGAAAAGGACGTCATACTTTTTACGGCATAGTTGACTAATACTAAGCAAGTTAAAACCTAAGTTATCTACATGAGCAACATCATCAATAGTGAGAGAGTCATGAGAGAGTGTACCTTTTCCGATGATTTTACTTTTAAGCTTGCTACCAAACGTAACAATACCTCCGTCGTACACTTGGTAGGTTGAGAAAAGGCTTTTGTTTCCCGTCATGTGCCTTGAACACCCGCTATCTTTTATCCACTCCTCCGGTTCTAACCCGACTTTCAAGCATACCTAAGTTAAAGAAAAACTCGAGCGTTTGGTCCCCAATATCTCATGGGTCCATTTGGGTTAAACATTCCATTATCTTGATTCATGTATGGAAATGGTGGATATGGGTTTCATGGCATGTAGTTGGGACCTTGATAGTTCCTAGGCATGTTTGGGTTCCAACTATTTTGATAATGATGCTGTGAGTTGTGGTTACTTTTTGGAAAGGGGCGTTTGGGAATAGTCGTCATAGGTCTTTGTTGAACTGTTTTAGTCCTAAACTCATTTTTAACTTGTCCTATTCCTATAGTAACTGCTGGTTTTTGTTTGTTAACAGTTGTACTAGTGCTAGGTTTTTTTGTGACCTTAACGAATTCAGTACGAGCCGAAGTGCAATCCTTCTGTTCAGCAACAGTACACGCGGAACCAATTTCCACTACTGGCGGAACCAAATTTTTGGTTCCGTGGGATCCGTGGGTGTCTGAACTTGTTGGAATAGTTTCTTGTACTTTCACTGTTTGTTTCTTAAAGCTACTTAAGTCTTCTAGTTTCATAAAGCCTAATCTAGTTTTATCATGAGGTAACTTTTGAACTTTCATTAACTCATCTATACAACTGATATTTTTATCAAACCTTTTAAACTTAGAGTTTTGTTTGATAAGTTCTTCCTGTGTGGTCTTAAGTGTTTCTAATTCTAGTTTAAGTTCTTGACATGAAACACATGTTTCTTTAATTGCTTTACCCTTTTCTAATCGTAAAGCTTTTTCTTTTAAACAATAAACTTCGTTTTCTAAAAATTCCTTTTTGGTTTTTAAAAACTTATTTTTGTTTATGATTTTTAGGGTAATTTCACACAGTTTGTTATATTCTATTTCTAAGGTGTCATCATCAATAGAGGAGTAAGATGAGTCAGATTGTACCTCATTAGAGTCATGAGCCATAAGAGCAACTTCGTCATTCTTGGGCTCTTCGTCATCATCTTCACTGTCACTCCAAGCACCACTAACAAAGGCTCTTTGAGTCTTGTTCTTGGGTGGCTTCGGACATTCTCCTATTAGATGACTAGTATCTCCGCACCTAAAGCACTTCCTATCTACTTTTCCTTTCTTATCATCACGGTCTTTCCGGAAGGATTTCTTTTCTTCTCGAGGTTGTCTAACAAACTTTCCTCGTCTTTTGAAGAACTTCTTGAAATCTCTTACGGCCATGACATACTCTTCGTCTTCGCTACCTGAACTAGACTCTACCCTAGCTTTTAAGGCAATGGACTTGATCTTTTTCTTTTTGCCTTTGACTATCTCTGAATCTTTTTCCATCACCATCTCATGAACTTTGAGATTTCCTATGAGCTCATCAAGTGGCATGCTTGAAAGATCCTTGGATTCTTCAATGGCTGTCACCTTTGCTCTCCACTTCGGATGAAGTGCTCTAAGAAATTTCCTAACAAAGTTCTTACTAGAAAAAGAATCGTCAAGTGCTTTAAGAGAAGTAATAATAGTATTAAACCTAGCAAATGCACTATCAATGGTCTCATCTTCAGGGATAACAAATTGTTCATATTGTTGAACAAGAAGATCAATTTTGTTATCCTTTACTTGTAAGTTCCCTTGATGAGTGATAATTAAGGATTGCCAAATATCTTTAGCGGTTTTACACATAAATACTCTTTCATATTCTTTCCTAGGTAAAGCATTATAAAGCATCATTTTAGCTTCATTATTTTTGGCAATTAAATTCTTTTGCTCATCACTATGACGAGTAAGAGAAATATCCTCATCCCGACCGCTTGATATATCTTAATTATGGGTTTATGGTCACCTTCTACAATGATGTACTACAGATCTATATCATTTGACTTCACATAAGTTTCAAAGCGGTTTTTCCAATATATAAAACTATTTGGTTCAAATAGTGGTGGTCTTTGCATAGATTGCCCTTCTTTGAAATTTTCAAAATCCATGGATCGTTTCAAGTTTTAAAATACAATATATTTTAAAGATCTTGAGTAACGTAGCTCTGATACCAATTGTGGAAAACTATAAGGGGGGTTGAATAGTTTTTACCGTTTTTAAAATTAATTCGCTTTGAATATTTGACGTGATTTCAACTTAATGTAAACAATTAAACAATATAAATAAAGCAAGTAACCACAACACGGATGTTTATAGTGGTTCGGTTTACAAGGACTCTCTTCCTTGCCCTACTCCACTCCTCGAGCCTCTAACTCGAGAGTTTTTCTTCACTAAGAAACAAGCTCCTTCTCGGCGGAGAAAACCTTTATACACGTCGCTTACACTTTTTCCGGTACAAAGCTAAATACCGAGTTCTAGTTCGAGGTAGAACCAACCTAACGTCGCTTACACTTTTTCCGGTACTAAGTTAGATACCGAGTTCTTTTACAAGGGCACAACCACTCCCGACACTCTATGTATTTTAAGGACTAAAATACAAACCGATCACTACTGAATGTTTGGTATAACAATGATGTGTGATAAACTATAAAATCACACAGTATCTAAACTAACAAGTCTTGCAACAGTATGTTGAAGCTTGTGATGCATTAATCTCTTTGCTACAAAGAAAGATCACTACAAATGAAATGAATGAATGAATGGGTTAGTAATGTATGAAAGAATGTATAATATAGTTTATGCTATGTGAGTGATAAAAGAACATGAATGAGCAGCTTGCTATTTATAGGCAAACTGCTCAAACAACCCACGGATTTGGCGGATCCAAATCCAGGGGTCTGTCCCTTATGGGATTTAGTTCCGCCAGAGCCTGACAGAATATCTTTCAAAATCTTTTCAAATCTTGCCAAGATATTACCAAATCCATGACCGGATCTAAACACACGCCTTGTGTTAGATAGATACTTTGAATAATGTTAACTAGCACGCGGAATTTACTTGCAAACACTTAGAAGATCTTGTATGTATGATCAATGAATGAAACAGTGTTTATGAATGAATAAGAGACAACCAATTTATTTCAATGATTCAATATTATTGATTAATAATACGAGTACTCTTGCTAGTACTAGGGTTTACAACCTTGAATCTCTTCTATCACAATCGTATTCTATTGTATTGTATCTATATCTAAACCTTAACCTAGGCAATCCTTTTATACACCAAGGATTCCTTTACAATATAACTATAATCTATAATAATAGGATATACACAAAATCCTTTCTATAATTATCCATTACACGTTTACAAAAATCATAAGCAGTACTAACTATGTATTGTGAGTAGTACTAACTGACTTAGTACTGTCAGTCTTGTCTTTTGTCTCTTTAGCAGTACTAACCTATGTGCTAACAGTTTGTACTGTTAGTTTAATTCCCAACAATCCTCCCCTAAACTTATGATTTCTCCAAATCACTAAGTTTCTTCGAATTAAACTTCATCTTCTATGATGGGGGAGGGGGGGGGGGATTCTTCCAAACAGCTAACAAGTCAATCTTTTAGATCTGGCCTTTATTCTTCCTGCAAGCTCGAATATCTTCTTAACTAGCTCATCTGCCATTTCAGAATCTGCTTCAACCTTGAGTGTAACTGATAACATAGCCATAAGAATTGCTGATCTAAGTGGATATTCTTTCTCTACCAACATATATATTTCCAAACCATCTTTAGTAGAAACTCTGTGTACTCCACATGTATCAAATAATTCCCATTTGATCTCTTTGACTTGTGCTTTGAACCTCCAAATAGCTTCTCCACCATCTGGTTCATAAATCCTCTTCAATTGCACCCATAATTCTTTGTCTTTGTCTTCTAGTGGATCTGCAACTTTGAATCTTTCATTCACTAAATTCAATAGCTGATTGAGATCTTCCCTATCAAAACCTTTAAGTAAATCTTCAAATAGCTTGTACCTTTCAGTAACTCCACCAATCCTTATAATCTTCCACCCTTTCATTCTTCCTTCAGTAAATACTTCCCAGTCAATGATGGGGTGTTTTGCTTGTAAAGGCTTGATGTTTGTAGATTCAGGAACTACCACAATCCTATTCTTGATTTGCTCATCAGTTACTCTTTCAGTATCTATCTTTTATTTCTTAGAAGCATCAGATTCTATCATCTCTGCTTCCCTTTTCTTTCCTTTACCATGCCTTGTATCAATTGTGAAATCTGTTGAAATTGGCTTGTTGAGTCTTGCATAAGCTGCATAGTAAGCTTGTTCAATTTCAGCATCAGACCTTCTTTTAAAATAACTTGGCTTCCACAAGGCTTGATTTTTCAAATAACTTTTCATGAAGGTGATCTGTTCTTTCTTTGTAGGCAACTTCCTTTTGTAACCTTTCTTCTGTCTATCTTTGATTTTCTGCACAAGATCACTCCAAGCACTTTCTTTATTCTTCTTTAAAATGAACTCCTTGAGCTTTGCTGACTTCTCTTCTTGACTTAAACTCTCATCCTTAAGAAATTGAACTGCTTGTGCTCTCACAATTGGATCTGAGTCTAACAAGTATTGAAGTTGCTCATTAAAGGTCTCTTGAGTGATCTGCTCATCTGAAGCTATTCTCTCTAATCTTCTTCCTTCCATAAAATCAGCCACATCTGCTTCAGACATTTTCCTTGCTATCTCTGCATCTTGATCAATCTGAGCTTGTTCGTTTGCTTCTTCATCCATTTGAATTTTCTTTGCTATATCAGCATCATAATCAATTTGTGCTTGAGTTCTTGGCTTAACTTTCTTCATTTTCTCAGCTTCTTGCTCAGCTTCTTCAATTGTCATTGGTTTCTTTCCCTTTGCTGCTCTTTTTCTTTCATACTCTGTCTCAGCAGTAGCTTCTTGTGAACTAGCAGTTTGTACTGCTTCTTGTATAACCTGAGCAGTTTGTACTGTCTCCTCAATTATTTGAGCAGTACCTTGATCTTGATAATCATTATCACCATCAGTACCTTGTTCTTCATTCAATTTGCTTGTTCCTTCTTCATACCTCCCCTCAGTTTCTGATTTCTTCCTTAATTTTCTCTCAGATTTTCCTGATTTCCTCCCCTGTTTGGGAGAATCACCACCATCATCATCTGAACTATCTGAATCATCTGAATCATCTTCATCTAATACCACCTTAGCTCTCTTTCTCTTTAGCTGATCTTCCAATGTCTTCACCCTAAGAGTCAACCTGGTGTAGACTTTAGCAAAATTTTCTTTGTGGCTTTTAAGATCCTCCTCCAGAGATTCAACTTTTTCAGTCAATTTTGTACAAAGATCCGACAATTCAGTTAGTTTATCTCTGCCCTCATCACTTCTAGCTGTGTTACCTGCTAGGAGAGGTGAATCAAGGGGCAAGGATCCAGTTTCCACTCTAGTTTGACTAGGTGTGGTCCTTCTCCTATATGTGGTGATAATTGGAGGTATTTGTGTTCTTTCAGGAATGACAAAGGATGTGTGTTGGGGATCAGTTGGGTTTACTGTCCCTTCATCCTCATCATGTTGTAGCATCTCTTGAAATAGAGGTATTTCTACCCCATTAAAAAGTCTACTAGCCATAGCCATATTTTGGAAAACCTTTTGTTGCAGGCTAGGAGTAGGAAAATTTTCTTTATGTTTCTTTAACAAATTCTTTTTCTTATCCAAAAAGCATTGAATAAATCTGGGATACATAAGAAATTTTGTTTTGCTTTTAACATTTGCAACCATACTCTCAAATATAAACTTTGAAAAGTTAAAAACCTTGTTTGTTGACAGACAGATGAGAGCAATAGCAATATTGCTACTGAACTGCTCCCATGCTGTTCTTTTTGGACTTAAGCAATGTAAAAGAGTATGGATAAGAAATCTCCATTGAGGTGAGAAACATCCCTTTTGAAAAGTAAGTTTTTGATTGGATGTATCATACCCCATTCTGGCAAGTTCTTGCCAAATCTCAGTGTTTAGCATAGTGTTGATACCATCTGAATCATCCAACTTAAGATGTCTCCTAAGTGTAGATTCGGTAACAACAAAGGATATGTCATCCACTTTAGAATGGATTTGTATGTCTCATTCTTCACTAATTTTGACAATAGCAGTTTGCCAAAACTGTGTGATGTGTGAGACAAATAGAGTAGGAGAGACAGTTAGAGCATACCTTATGTGAGAGTGATTTAGAAAATCCACAATCTCATGAAATTTTGATCCATCTCCCTCCTCTGTTTTCTCAAGAAAAGCCACTTGGTTGTGAGTTTTAACGAAATCCAAATCAGCCATAATATTCTTGGTAAAAATTGATTTAACTGTTGTGTGTAGTAAGAATTGAGGTTAAAAAGTAGAAGATGAAAGTGAAATTGAGATTTTAATGAGAAAGTATTAGGGTTTCAATTGACCGACTTAAAGAATAAGTTAACTTTTATTTTAGGATAGGATTATAATAGAATAAAAGTTAAAATATCTAAAAGAGTATCCCTTAAAAATCGTTATTTACTCAGTAAAAATCGCAACAAACTTCCAACGGCTAGTTTTTACGCAAAATTAATTACTGACACAACAGTTGCAACGGCTAGTTCAGCAGTACAAACTTTGTACTAGCAGTACAAATTTTACACTAGCAGTACAAACCACTATCAAAATTTTCAAAGAACAGTATAAACTTATATGAACATTATAACACACATATAGTTTTTAGCAAACTATCAGCTATCAACGGATTTGATATGTCTTTACCAATAGCCGTTTGCTTTGGACTAGCCAACTCTTCACAGTTAGATATGGTGAGTTGATAACCATACAATTTTTGGTAAATTGTTAACCATAAATGGATTTGATTAGTCTTTACCAGAAACCGTTTGCTCTGGACTAGCTGGTTCTTATGTGGGTTAGACATGGTGAACCAATAACCATTTGTTGTGTGCACAGAACATTACACACTTAACTCCAAAGCATCTCACCATTCAGTCCAAATCATACAACATTTAGCTCACAATCTCCAATATCCTGCAATTGTTAGTCTAAAAACAAGAAAACAAAGTGAAAAGCACTTGCCTCATAACAAAATAAGCATATGACTAACATTGCACATAAACAAGGAATTAATTTTCTTGGGGAACCCAAGCCATCACTGACTTAGGTTTGCCTCTTGCATCAATATAATTAAACCTTTTTAGCACAGTTGGAGAACCATTAGATTGAAGTGGTCTCCACACCCATGATGCAGATGCATTAATATCATTACCCATCTTTCCATTAGCAATGTTTTTAAAACTTCCAGTATTAATTGCTTGCCTAGCAGTATGAACTGCTGGGTTTGCAATTGTAACCTTAGGCTTCCAAACTTGTTTATTTACCACTGCTTTGTTATAAAATGGTCTTCTAACAGTTGTTGGTGCTGATTTAAAAGTTGTTTTTGCACCTTGAACTGCTTGTCTTGGGTAAACAGGTCTAAATGGTCTGGCAGTATGAATTTCTGGTCTAACAGTATGAACTGCTAGTCTAGCAGTATGAACTGTTCTTGGTCCAGACCTTAATAGAACTGATCTAGGTATCATTTTAGCATTTGTAGGGTGAGTGGGAGGTCTTACTGAGTTCACCCTCGGACTTGAATACCTAGTTACCCTATTGTTGCAATAGAATGTAAGATGGTTAAAGCTACCACATGTAAAACAAGCTTTCCTATAGCAAACAAAGTCATCACCTAGTTGGTGAGACTTGGGGCTGTTCAAATTCATTTGGTTACCTCTGGGCTTGTTTGTGGTTCTATACATTTCAGCATACCTAACTGTTGGTCTAAAAGGTTTAGCATTTGATCTAGGCCTAACAGTCTCAGTTTTAACCATCTTTGGAACTTTTGGTTCCTCCATCTTAACACTAACAGGCTTAACCACAGCCTGTTCACTCTCATCATCAGAAGTCCAATCCTCTATAGTTGGAGCATCTGATTCCTTACTTGAGGACCTATCAGAGGACACCTTGTCCTCAGAAAGTGAATCATCACTTGCACTTTCAAAGTTCTCACTCACACCTACAGGTTTCTCAACTACATTCTCTTTAGGTTTTGGTCCATATTCCATCTTAGGTAGTTGAAATTCTTCTAAACCTGTGTGTTCTAGGTCTATGCCTGGGGGTGTTGGAATTCCTCTATAGGGAGGTGGAACTGACTTATACCCTAGACCTGACTTAGCTTTGTTTAGGATTTGACACTCAATTATCTTTTGAACACCTTTTGATGTATATTCTAGTGTATCTACACTCATTTGAATGTTCTCCTTGGCTTTCTTAACCTGATCCAGTTCATGTTTCAACACACTAATTTCATCATCTCTAAACATTAAGTCTCTCTTAAGTATAAGCATATCATCAGAAAACTTAGACTCATTCCCTTTATAATGAACAATTTGTTCTTCTAACACAGCTAAAGCCCTTTTATGATTTGCTAAATTAAAACTGGTCTGGGTTAGCTCTATTCTCTGCTCATCATATTTTTTCTTAAGAGTTTCTAGATCTTTTAATGCTTCACATGATTTAGAACACTTAGAAACTTGTACCTCAGAATCTGAGAAAGCCATTAGAGCCATCTCTGTAGGTGCTTCTGCTTCCTCCTCTGCAATGTAGCTCCAGTCAAACCCTAAGCCATCAATGGCAACCATAGCCTTTGAGCTTGAATCAGTAACCTCCACAACCCTTGTCTTGCTTCCAAATCCTCTGCTCTTGCCATCTTGTTGTCTTGGCATTCTGCACTCCCTTGAATAATGACCCTTCTTGTGGCAATTATAACATTCAATCTTGGATTTGTCATATCCTGCCACCTCATTGCTGTTTATGACAATCTTCTTGCCTGTCCTCTTCATGAATCTCTTAGCCCTCATGCTAAGAAGAGAGAGCTGCCACTTGATGTCCATCTCTTCAATGTCATCTTCATCAATCTCTTGAAGGTCTTCATGGGTCAACATACTTCCATTGTGCTGAGTAGTCAGGAATGCACAAAAAGTATTTTCATCCAAAAGTCCATGAGTACTGCTTGAGGTACTAACAGTACCAATATTAGAACTAGCAGTACCAACTGCTCCAGCAACTTGAACTTCTTCTTCTGAACTTGAGGTACTTGAGGATGACACAAATGCCAAATTCCCTGAGCTTGAGCTTGTTCCAGTGGACTTCTTAACTTCATGCTCCACTATTTTAAAGTTGCTATAGAGATCCATCAGACTCATAGTATCTATGTCTGGCTTGTTCTTCCAGAAAACTACATGCATGGCCCATTCTGATGGCAGACTCCTTAGGAATTTTGAGTTGAGATCTTCCTGAGGCATCTCAATTCCTAGAACAGCAAGTTGACTCACTAGTTTTTGAAGCCTGTTAAACATATGATCTAGTGACTCATTACTTGTTGCTGAGAAGCTCTCAAACTGTTGCTTGAGAAGAGTCTTTTGAGTTTTCTTGGTGGCTTCATTCCCACCATATCTTGCAACAATAGCTTCAAAAAGAGACTTGGCACACTTGTACTTACTGAAGTTCAGTAATTGATCATTAGGTATAGTCATCAGCAGCATGCTTCTTGCCTTAACATCATTCTTGTGCTGTGCCTTCTCATCAGTAGTAATTGGCTTTGTCTGCACCATTGTTTCAGTCTTACCTTCAACTACAGTTGTAGTGGTTGTGGGCTTAAAAGAATTCCCTTCTTCTATAATTTCCCACAGTATGTAATCCTGCACTTGGAAAAATTGCTCAATTCTCAGTCTCCACATATCGAACTCATTGGGCTTGAGCATTGGAAGCTTTGCAGCAACATTGGTTTGGGTTGTTGTCTCCATGTCCATTTTCTTTATAGCAAAAGTTCGTCTTGGATCTTCTAAAACAAAGTATCAGAAACCTGTTTCTGATACCACTTGACCGGATCTAAACACACGCCTTGTGTTAGATAGATACTTTGAATAATGTTAACTAGCACGCGGAATTTACTAGCAAACACTTAGAAGATCTTGTATGTATGATCAATGAATGAAACAGTGCTTATGAATGAATAAGAGACAAACAATTTACTTCAACGATTCAATATTATTGATTAATAATACGAGTACTCTTGCTAGTACTAGGGTTTACAACCTTGAATCTCTTCTATCACAATCGTATTCTATTGTATTGTATCTATATCTAAACCTTAACCTAGACAATCCTTTTATACACCAAGGATTCCTTTACAAGATAACTATAATCTATAATAATAGGATATACACAAAATCCTTTCTATAATTATCCATTACACGTTTACAAAAATCATAAGCAGTACTAACTATGTATTATGAGCAGTACTAACTGACTTAGTACTGTCAGTCTTGTCTTTTGTCTCTTCAGCAGTACTAACCTATGTGCTAACAGTTTGTACTGTTAGTTTAATTCCCAACAATCCAATTCTTTGCTTGAAGATCTTTTCATGATATTCTCTAAATCTTCAAGATATCCTAAAGATATCCAAATGATTTATGCAATGATGTCATGTACATATTTTCATTTTTAGAATAAAAATGTAAACATGTAAATGTATATATGTATGTCATATGTATATCCTAGTGATCATGTAGTATGTAAATAATGAGTTTAAAAAGCTTATTACTATAAATGTAAAAGACTTTAACTTATATTTATGCTTTGCTAAAGATAAAGTTTCTAATTGTCATTAACAAAATATAGCAAAGATTGTAAAATATAAATAACATTTTTAGGATGATATTTGTATTAACAGCCTTGTTTTTTTTTTTTAATGGCGGCATTTCACTAAAAAAAAAAAACTAGCAAGAAGCTAGCAATCACATGAAAATTTTTAACCAATCAGTCCAACTATAAAGCATACGACCTCTAGAATGAGAGTTAAAAGTGACATTATTACAAAACCGTCAAATCCACCATAAAAAAGTCGCGATGATGACCCCATAAAAAAGCACGGCTTTTATTTTTGTTCATTAAATTAAAAAAGAAATAATATGCATTCACACCATAAAAAAGTGACATGAAAAACCAAGTGAGGGATGATGAATATATAGATTACGACACCAGGATAGAGATTAAATAAAAAGACAAACATACGTACACTACGTAAAAAGATTTTTTTTTTTCTAAAATGTTCGCGAAATATTCCAAAAAAATTTCACAAGATCGGGTATGTTGGTGCATGAAAAAGTTGTGAATGAAGTTTTTCTAAAAGTAGACATTTTTTTCGAAAAAAAATTATGAAAAAATACGTATGTGCATTAAATCGTTTTTTTGTCCATAAAAAATTCGATTTTGCACCCAACTTCTTCTGAATTTTTTCATCAAAATAATATTGTGCATCTAACTAAAACAAGTTGAAAATTTTGTGCATCAAAATTTTTTTGCGCATCAAAATTCGGTTTTTGTGCATTAAAAAAAACGTTTAAAAACTCAAAATTAGAAAAACTTATTTCACAAAAGTTTTATGCATCAACATACCCAATCTTGTGGAATTTTTATGAATTTTTTCGCTAACTTTTTTGAAAGAAAAAAAAAATCTTTTTACGTAATGTACGGATATTTGTCTTTTTATTTTAACTTTACCCTACGAAACCATATATGCATATATTGTAGTATGTATATCACTTTCTTGTCGAGTGCATATTCTATTTTTCTAAAACTCAAAAGTTGTGGGAATTTGGATTCTTTATTGGAGACTCGAACTCAAACCTCACATGCAACAACTTTAGATCCAGCCTTATTCCTCAATACAAAGCAGAAAAATGAAAAGCTTTTGTAAAATAGGTACCGGGATCTTCTCGACTCGCAAAAAACAATATTTCAGATCAAAGTCAGAAAATAAATCAAGGGTTGTGAATAAATCAATTTTTATTTTGGGGTCAATAGTAAAAACTAAAAAAAATAAAAATCACTACCATTAAATGGGCTCAATCCCAATACCTATCGGCCCACTTATGTCCCATATCCAGTTTCAACAATATTTCAGATCAAAGTCCAGAAATAATAGTTTTCATTTCCATCTTGTGTTCATCAATCAAATCTAATCAAACAGGTAATTATCTTTTAATTATACTATTTTTATTATAATTTTCTTTTTATCAAATACTAGATTCACTTGTTTCAATCCATCAACATATGTATTATGAAATTTGTGTTTTAGGCATTGATTAGATTTTTATTTTATTTTATTTTAATTACATTTGGGCGTTTTGTCTATAATAACTGGTAAAATTTCTATTAATCTTTCGTGATTGGTAAGTTTTTGTTTTTTTATTACTAACAAAGGGTTATGAGCTTATTGAGAATTTGATAAGCTAATATTTGTGGGCTTATGGGGTTATGCACTTGGGGTATGTTCGGCAAAACTAGCACTAGTAGCAGTTAAAGGCAGCACCTAGTTGTGTGTTTTATAGAAGTGTTTGGTATTTGAAAAGTAATGTGTAGAAAAGATAAATGCTCGTTCCTAAGCACGGTTTTTATTCAAAAAGCTAAAATGTAACTGCTAAACGCTATGAAATGCTTGTTGCCAAACATACCCTTGAGCTTATGAGCTTAGCGAATTCTCAATAAGCTTATAAGACCATCAATTAAGCTTAGACAAACACTCCCTATATGTATGGCATGCAAATTCAGGCTTGTTTTGACATGACTCTTATGTAGTGGTTTCAACTGTGTTTTGTGGTTCTAGCTATTATTCCGCGTTAAAACGTTTGCTTTTAGGTTGAATTGTTTGTAAAGTATCAGCTTGCATACAAAATTTTCTAGTTTTCTATCTGATTCTTGTTTGTGGTCATAATTTTATTGTTATGTGTTTATGTTATGTCATTACTTTATGTTGGATTGGTTTGTTGAATATATGGATTGATGTTTCTTGTGATCTTTGGTACTACCTATGACTCTACGTGAGCGTGAACAGTATAATGCCACATTGGGTTTTTCCTTAATACGGCAAATAATTTACAACACGCCTTTGAAGTTTATGCCAACAGTGGAAAAGACTTGAACCCGTGGTTTCTTAATTATTTGCTAAAGCCTTACCGATTGCATTCATATGTGAAGTTTATATTCTAAATCTATGTTTCATTATGTATAGGGAGTGTAGATATGTCTTTCATTATGGAGTTTGCCGAGAATTTGATTCTGAGGATGATGGAGGACCCAGTTGAAAGAGACCGAAAATTCAGAGAGCATACATATCATATGAAGGAGCGTTGCGCAAAGACTAAGGAGATGTGGAGCTATCCCATCCGTCCTTATGGTTTCTGGACATTTGACCGTCACAATGCTCAGATCTTCTGGGATGCTCAGATTAGTCAGGTTGAAGGCCGTAGGGATCCTTATGATGATCTTCTTCAAGACCATCAAACTGAAGCATCTTCTTCCACCAAGTGATTGTAAGTAGCTTTTCCAAATGTCACGTGATGATACTGTTAGCTGTAACTTTATGTCTTTCTTGCTATACTCAAGTGTTAAAATGTTTCTGAGATTGATAAGTTTTTATAAATTTGTTCTCGAATTGCTGTCATCATGTATAGTTCTCGTACGTCATGACTTTCTGATTAGTGAGCGGTGTGATACTTGATTACTGTCATTATATGTAAAATGACAGGAAGTAACGATTATAGTAAGTGCCCCATTTTAGTGAATCACTATGAAGAGAGGAATGGGAGGATTCCCATACGACTTAGACATATGGATGGAAAAGCTGATGTTTCTCCGAATAATTACTTCTCTAGTTTTAGCCTCATTGTAGTTGTTGATAACCGAAGATAGACCCTGTTTAGAATGGCATAAGAACACTGTAAATATTACAGCTGATTCCATCTGACAATGGTCATGAAGATAGATATAAAACATGGGAATCAGGAACTGAGTTATATTTTTTAATCTAATAGTCTATAGAAGGAAAAGAGGGGCCATTTAAGGAACAATTGAGTGGGACTAGGTCTATTTCAAGGTCTGGTGCCATTAGTATTACGCTAATTTACATGTATTTTGATCTTCCATGTTTCTTTTAACACTTCTTTCATTGCAAATTTGACAATTAGATGTCTTTCTACTGCTATATTTATGAATCGTTGTTCCTCATATTTTGTCACGGTTAGAGGGTATATTTTGGACGCATGCCTGGTTGACGTGACAAGGGTAGTTTAGACATTGGGTATTTACATAACTTCCTGTTGCCACCATCATGAATTATTGATAGTACTAACTGCTGTCATAGATGCTATGTAGATTTGAGGTAGGAGTAGCAATTTGGATCAAGTTATCTTTAACTGGGTTGATTTTGGTTATATTTTACCTCTCACAGGTCAAATGTGTAAATTTAATGAATTTTGAGGTATGGCAGCAATTCTTACCATTTTCCGATATCAAAATTCTACTCCATTAGATCTTAACTTATTATTGTGTTTGACTGAACACATAGATCAGCAAAGGTGTTGAATATTAGTCAAATGTCTAAATTAATCTTGGATTGGAACTATGTTAAAAATGGGAAAAGATCGCGTCGTTTAGGATACCCGGCAGGTTAATTGTTGTATTTATTGTGAGACAGTATGCGTGTTTATAAAATACTCCATATAAGTAAGGGTTGTACTGGATACTGATTCCTATAAATGCTTTTTAACTTTTTTTACAGGGGTGATGCTTGTAGCGCGGTAACTGTAGCTGGAGCCACATGTCTTCCAAACTTGTTGCTCGTGTTTCATAATTTGTTGTTCAGGGAGACTAATGAAGTGTCAAATCTTGATGCGATAGTTTCTTATGATATTTTGAGTGAATGGTTTTATCAATACTTTCTCTTTGTTTCGCAGTTGTATCAAGACTATTGTGATCTAAGTCGAACTCGGTAAATGTAATGTCATTGTGTGTCGTTCTGAATAATAAAATAATATTATCTGCCTCATGCATCTGTTAATTGGCTATAAGAAGCGTTGTGCTTTACAGCTTTTACCCCATGTCATATGCCCCTGGGTTGTAGCTTCGACTTTTATCAACTTTATTTTAGACTTGTATACACATACAACAGGTCCTTAGTAGCATTCGGTAGACAAACAGGGTCTTAGAATTACAGTAGGATAAAAAAACTAAAGAAATTTAAGATTACTAATCCTACAACACTCTAATCTTCTCCTAGTTATTATTATCATTCATTCCCACTTAATCCCTGACATTTGACAAACCATCCATTGTAGTCTTCACCAACTTATACGCGGCCTTCATCTCATCTATAGGAACCGATGGCAAATAACCAAATAGACCATAACCCTTTCCATCCATGTACCTGACCACCTTGTTGTACCACTCAGACAAGTACTCAGTCACGGGTAAAAACAATGCGGATAATTTATTAACAAGTGGGTACTTATTAGCTTTATACCAAAACTGCGCTATTACTGGTATCCCTGCAATCTTAAATGACATGTAAGCTGATTGTAACGCTGCTTTTGTACCCATGGATTGAGCTTCCTTTACGAAGTTTTGGGCTGCTAAGTTAACTGCACCGAGTACAGGGCTATCCTTGACTAACGTATCTGTGGCGTTGACCACTTGATTGGCTATATCAGTTGGGTTAGTGATCAAAGATTGTGCTACATTTCCAACTAGCGGGATACGCCCCACCATTGACTTGGTTGTGTCCATTGCTTGGTTAGCCAAGTCGGTTGGATTAGTAATTAGAGATTCTGCTACGTTTCCAACTAGTGGGATACTTCCCACTACAGACTTGGTTGCGTCTAGAGCTTGGTTGGCTAGCTCTGGACCCTTTTGAAGGACGGAGTCTTGGACTAAGGACCTTGTGGTGTTGATACTGTTTTGAAGGAGTGTTTGGGAGGTAGTGAAACCTTTTTGAAGGAGCGTTCGGGCTTTGCCAACTATGAGAGTGGATTTGGTGACAGTGAGGATTTTTTGGACGAGAGGTTTGATGGTTTTGAGAAGATTCTGGAGGAGAGAAATGTACGTAGTGATAAGTGGGGTGATGATGGTTTGGGCTGTACTAAGGACTTTCTGGACTAAAGGTATAGTTTTGTCGATCAGAGACTTGAATTTGGCGACGAGCTTCTTGGCAAGAGCTGGAGCATACTTGTCAAACTGTTACAGAAAATGCACATATTAGTATCTGTGCAGTAAATTATACTGTAAATGTTATGGTCATATTAGTATTTTAACACTAAGAAGTCTTTGGAGACTTTTGAAAAGTGGATCCGTAGAATGTAGTGAACTAGTGATTCCATGTCTTGTTTGTAAAAACTAAAATATATATGTCGTGTTAGACATATTTTGAAGGCTTGGTGCAGTGACATGTTAGAGCCTTCGGTATGTTAACCTCGGCCTTGCGTTATTCCAACGTGTCAAGTCCTTAACGCGCGTTGGAGTCCAAGTTATGATATCGGGCCTTTGTTTTGCTTTAGGGCGTTGCCCTCAACGTTACCTCCACAATGCTGCGTTACAAGCTTCATGAAAAAAAAATAAAAAATAAAAAAATAACCTTTTCAAAACCAAGGACTCTAATAGTTTTAGTTTTAATGTAATGTTATTTATTAAATGAAGTATTAGTTTTAGTTTAGGGGTTGAATTTGTAAATTTTATTTTTTAAAGAAAAAAGTGGGGCCCAAAATGTTAAGTTATGGTTGAGTTATGATAAGGGGTGTTTTTTGTGAGTTAAAGTTAAAATTTTAAAGCTGATGTGGCGCTGACATGACGCTGACTTATGGCATAAACTCAAGTTATGACACAAGGGCTCTTAGAACTTAGAACAACAACAAGAATCTGCAATCCCGTTGTAGCATAATATGTGAGAGTAGGATGTATACAATCACACCCTACCCGAAGGTAAAAGGACTGCAATGACATTAAAGGCGACTAATTATTTTCTTTGCTTCTTTTAGTAAAGATTATATCTGCGTTTGTTATTGACAATGCTTTTCTAGTTATGATAATGATAATTATTTCTAGTTATTATGACTCGTTTATGTCAAACGGGTAAGTGTAATAAAATTAGCTGAAAATGTCAAATGTCAATAAAGATGCAAACTTTTACGTTACACGAAACGTTTACTGTACTAATTTACAACAATAATTATATAGTTATCAATTTTTATACTCCGTATAAAGTTTAAAAGCAACTCGCAAAAGCGTATCAACTTTACATCATCTTAGTAAAAACACAACCTGCAGATTTTGCCACCTCTGATGAAATGTTGCAACTGAACGTGGTTTGAAAAGGGAGCGGATAATGGCGGAAAATGGATGTAGAAGTGTGTGATAAACAAGAAGTGAAAGGGGACGTTTGTGAGTTTGTCTATTTGTATAAAACATGACACTCATATACAATGACTAATTGACTCTTAAGAAACACTGGTTGGTTGCTTTTCGGTATTCTTTGAACAAAAATCTAATGAAAGCAAACAGTATATGAGTGTCATGAATCTATGAATCTATGTATATGAGTGTCATGTTTTATACAAATAGTTGATGCATCTTTATGAATCTATGATATAAAACATGATTACTGTGGGTAGCCTAATAACCAAAGCAAACAGTAAATTACATGCTTCCAAGATATATTATCATCTGTTCTTAAACATTGAAAATAAAATTAGAGATTACTAAAGTTAATTTCTGATTTTGACGAGAGTACGAAGACAACCAATTTAATCCCTAGATTGATAAACAGTATATCTAAACTCTATGTCGTAAAGTATGTATATATTTTTATAGTACCTTGTCATCAACAAACACGAGTATCCCTCCTGGCAAGCCCTTGAGTTTATTGTACACCGGCACCACAGCAGAAACAATGGCACTTTCAGCTGAAACAAGTGTCGTTTTAATGACAACAGAGTTGTCTTTTGCAAAATCATACACATTAGACAATACTACTAGAAACTTCAAGGTAAGCTCCTTTATAAACCCAAAGTGTTTTAGTTCAGTCGTGCTTCGCTCGGTCTCAACCTGCATCACAAAGCACGAAACCAAGTCTTAAACTTCTTAATTTTTGAGGTCATGATTATAAACTATGACAACACCTTAAGTGAAGTTAACTAGACCGTTAGGAGATGAATTACTAACCTCGTTTGAATCCATAGTTTGTTTCAAACTAATGTGAAAATCGTTTTGTGTACGTGTTGAAAGTACTGACCAAGACGAAATTGGTTAGCTTACAAACTTAAAATGAAGTTCAAAATCAATATAAACTTAGTTATGAGGGAAAACACGAGCAGCACATTTATGTTGTTATTTTGGAGTTGTCACGAGCAAAACCTGCAGGCTGCAGTCCTGTGGGTTTGTTAGCTTAGGTTTATATCACTAGGCTTTCAGCAACATAGATAAAGAAAAGCTTATTCATGTGGTATGAATTTTTTTTGGTGTCAATTTTTTGTATTTTAACAAATAATTATTGGACACATAGCTCTCATAACTCGATTTGTTCTAAAATATCGGATGAGATGTGATTTTATAGTTTTATCTAACAAACAATGCTCGTCAGACTTTGATACGCCACTTTTACTTATGGTTTATATCACTGTAAGAGAGTTGGGTATCGTGACGATGAACCCACACCATTCCAAAGTGACACGACGCCATTTCGGCGTTACCACACCGCCCCCTCTCTGCGCGCCAAACTCCAAGCCATTAATATATCTGCGCTGCATGAAAGTGTGATGTTTAAAATTTTATTTTATTTTTAATTTCTTTTTTAAAAACTAGCCGTTGGAATCAAACCAATAGTTAAAAAAAAAAAAATAACCCACTTATATATATATTACCCTCATTTAACAATTTTTCACATAAGTTTTGTGAGGATTTTAAACGAACTAATACACAAAGGGTGTTAGTCCTTTATAATGTGTATGTGATACTTTGAGTGAATGTGAACTAACAAGTATACGAAATCTATTTGAACACACTTAGAAGAAGATTGTTGGGTTTGATATTTCGGACAACAATGAGTAAAAGAGCAATGAACACAAAATGATTAACACCAAACGATTCAATATTATTAAGAAATAATACGAGTGATCTTGATATCACTAGGGTTACAAATAACCTTGAATCTATTACAAAGAGAACACTTTTTTTATGACTGAGATTTTCACTAAGTTGTTCACTTGGATGTGTTGCTTACTTCTATTGCATGTGTGTGTTGCATGTATTGTCTTATGTATCTTACTTACACACTCTTTCTATCTAATATATATAATACAATACACTTGAGTATTGAGTGTGTAAGTATCCTAACTTGTATTATTTCTTTTGTACCATACCTAATATCTCCTTTTTATAATTCCAAGGGAGATATATACAAGTTAAGTATCTATCAACTATTTTTTACTTAATCGGCACAGAAAACCATATTATCGCAAAGTCAAACACGTCAGACATCCACTAAGCAGTACCTTCTTTTGTACCAGCAGTACTAACTTAAGTTAGTACTGCTAGTTATAACTTGATCAGTCTTCAACAATACACCAGCAGTAGAATGAATGCACTAGCAGTAGGATTTGTTGAACGAGCAGTAGTATCTGACTTAGAGTATTTTCCTCATCTTTTCAGCAACACCAACAGTAGAATCCATACTTAGACTTTGATAGATTGTGCTGTTGAATATAATTCCCAACAATCCTCCCCTAAACTTGTGATTTCTCTGTAAATCAACAAGTTTCTTCAATTATATTTCAACTTTGATGATGAAGGGATTCTTTCAAACACTCATCTCTCAGCAAGCCATGCAAGTGATGAACAAACATAGTGAACTGAAAGAGTCAAAATCTGATCTTCTTGCCTCCCCTGAAGTAGAACTTTCTTCATTTGAATATCAACAGTCGAAGAAGAGAGATGTATTCCCAGCATCCATCAACTGAGATTGGAGCTTGTTCTCATTATTGGCTGAATAATAAGATATGTTGGATTCTCAAAAAGCTGACTGCAGCAAATGATGATGCTTTTAGTAGACTCATGCACTTTTGAACCATGATCAATTTGTCTTTCCTCCCCTGATTCTGAGCATATACATCCACAATCTTTCATCCTCCCCTGTTTGGAAGATCCCTTAGCATCATCTGAACTTGACTTCTTTGATTGTCGTCTGAGATCATCTTCTAATTTGTTCACCTTATCAGACAATCATGTACATGTATCCATCAATTCTTTGAGTTGCATTCTGTCCTCATCACTTCCAGATGTGTTACCTTCTGAGAGAGGTGAATCATGGGATATTGACTCATAATTCATCCTAAGATGAGTTTCTGAGCCATTCTTGAGAATGAAGCATACTTGTCAAAATATGTGCTACCTCCCCATCATACCCTGTTGAAGCTATTTTCATATTTGAAAAGAGATTTTGAAAAAGCTTTGGGTTAAAATGAACTGTTTTGTGAGGAAGCAGTTTGATGTTCATTAAGCCTTGCAGTAGAAACTGTTGAGAAACTTTTCAAAGAGCAGTACAAAGATTTGATCAATCAGTACAAACTGTTTATGAAAAACATTTTTAAAGGGGCAGTATAAACTTAATTTGGATTTGAAAACATTACTGCCCACTTATAGTTTTTAGCAAACTATCAGCTATCAACGAATTTGAGATGTCTTTACCAATAGTTGTTTGCTTTGGACTAGTCAACTCTTTACTGTAAAGTATGGTGAGATTGAAAACCATATAGTTTTTGGTAAACTATCAACCACAAACGGATTTGAGATGTCTTTACCAGTAGCCGTTTGCTCTGGACTAGTTGGTTCTTGATGTGGATTAGACATGGTGAACCAAATACCATTTGTTGTGTGAAAAGATCTTCACACTTCAAACCAAAAATCCAATCAGTTTGCTTAATCATCCTGCAATTTGTTAGACCAAAACCAAAGAAAACACAAGACAAAGTATCTTCTTATTATTCGAATGAAGTTATGACTAACAGTATGAATAACCAAACTAAATTAGTACTATCAGTATAAACTTTGTAAGAGCAGTACTAATTTTTAGTCTAGCAGTACAAATCCAATTATATACAAAACCACATATTTTGAAAACATTTATGGATTAAGCATCCCAATACTTGCTATCAAGTATTGAAATCTGCCTACATTAAAGGCTTTTGTGAGGAGATCTGCAAAGTTTTGATCAGAATCAATTTAACAACTTGAATTAATTTCTTCTCATTGCAATCTCTTATAAAATGATGCCTAATTTCTATGTGTTTTGTTTTAGAATGATGCACTGGATTTTTAATAATGCAAATTGTACTACTGTTATCAATATAAATGACAGTGTTCATGAAATTGTACCCATAGTCAAGAAGTTGATTTTGAATCCAAAGCACTTGACCACAGCCACTTGCAGCAGCTACATATTCAGCTTCTGTTGTTAAAGTTGCTACAACTGTTTGCTTCTTACACTGCCATGAGATGAGTCTGCATCCAATGAATTGACATCCTCCAGTTGTTGATTTTCTGTCCAAGCTTGCACCAGCATAATCACTGTCTGAAAATGCTATCAGATCAAAAGGTGATTCCCTTGGATACCATAAGCCCAATTTAGGTTGACCCTTAAGATATCTGAAGATCCTCTTCACTGCTATTAGGTGGGAAACCTTGGGAGTCACTTGAAATCTTGCACAAGCACATACAGCAAACATGATATCAGGTCTTGATGATGTAAGATACATCAAGGATCCTATCATAGATCTGTATGTGTGCACATCCACACTTTCTCCATCAACATCCTTGAGTAATGGTTTGTCTGGATCAATTGGAGTGCTCACCACTTTTGCATCAACAAACTGAAACTTCCTTAGGATCTCTGCTACATATTTATCTTGGCTGATAAATATGCCTTCACTTGATTGTTTGACTTGTAGACCCAAAAAGAAAGTAAGTTCCCCAATGGAACTCATTTGAAACTTATCATGCATAAGTTTCTCAAACTCTACACACATTTCCTTCCTTGTAGATCCAAAGATAATGTCATCAACATACACCTGTACTAGCAAGATATCCTCCTTATCCTTCTTGATGAATAATGTCTGATCAATCTTGCCTCTTTGGAATCCATTTTCAAGCAAATAGGAAGCCAATGTCTCATACCATGCCCTTGGTGCTTGGTGTAGACCATACAGAGCCTTCACAACTTTGTAAACTTTGTCAAGATGATCTGGATTAATAAAACCTGGAGGTTGTGACACATACACATCCTCTTCTATAGTACCATACAAAAAGGCACTCTTGACATCCATTTGATAAACTGTGAAGCCCATGAATGAAGCATAAGCTAAGAAAAGCCTAATTTTCTCAATTTTTGCTACTTGAGTAAAAACCTCTTCATAGTCTATACCCTCTTCCTGTGTGTACCCTTGGGCTACAAGTCTAGCCTTGTTTCTTATTACTATGCCCCTTTCATCCCTTTTATTCCTGAAAACCCATTTGGTTCCAATTACCCTTACACCCTTGGGTAAATCCACTAGCACCCATACCTTCTGAATTTTAAATTGGAGAAGCTCTTCTTGCATAGCTTCTACCCAGCTTGAATCATCTAAGGCTTTGAGCACATTTTTGGGTTCTGCTTGAGAGAGGAAACATGCAAATAAGCAAAAGTTTGCATCTTCATGCTACTTTGTTACATAAAGAGCATCTAGAAGCCCTTGTTGGTCTGAAGACTGAAGTTGCTTCCTTGTCTTCACACTAGATTGCACATTACCAATTACATTGTCCAGGGAGTGGACTTTGTGAATCCTTGTGTGTGGTGTAGTAGGAACTTGATAGTTATGAGGGAGATTGCCAAGATCCACCTCATCTTCTGAGAAATCCATTGTATCAGTATCTGATGGGCCAGCAGTGGAAACATTTGGCCTAGCAGTACCTTGCTCTGTCTCAGCAGTATGAACTTTTGGCTCAGCAGTAGGAATAATGATTGTACTGCTGACTTGACTCTCTTGTTCCTTTGTTCCATCTACATTGTTTTCACCCTCAACACCTTCTTTAGCATGATCAGAAGAAGGTTCACCATTTATTGAAGTTGAATCCACACTTGTCCATATTGGCATCAACATATAATCTTGATCCTTTTCTTTACCCAAGCCTGCTTCATTTGTTGCATCATCAGATTGTGAACCTGCAAAATCATTAGTTCTTGCAACAACAGGCATATAGTTCATTGATTGGGTTAGAGTCTCAAGATCAAACAACCATTTTGGACCATCACCTGCTACATTAGATTTGTTCTCTAAAAATTCTATATGCAGGTTTTCTTCAACTTTCCTAGTTCTTGTGTTGTATACTCTAAATGCTTTGCTATTGAGAGAGTAACCAACCAAGAATCCTTCATCTGCTTTGCCATCAAATTTGCCTAGATGGTCTAAGGTATTCAGAATGGTCACATGACACCCAAAAGGTCTTAGAAATCCTAAAGCAGGAGTTCTACCTCTAAAAAGCTCATAAGGTGTCTTATTGTGAGGTTTAACTACTAAAACTCTGTTCTGGGCATAGCAAGCAGTATTAACTGCTTCAGCCCAAAAAGTTATAGGCAACTTAGAATCAGCTAACATGGTTCTAGCAGCTTCTATGAGTGTCCTATTCTTTCTTTCAGCAACTCCATTCTGCTGAGGAGTTCTAGCAACACTAAATTCTCTCCTAATACCTTTTTCTTTGCAGAAATCATCCATAACTCTATTCTTAAATTCTGTCACATTATCACATCTAATGATTTTTACTCTTTTATCCACTAGGTTTTCTATTTCAGTGATAAATGTCTTAAGGATGCTAGGTGTTTCATCCTTAGATCCTAAAAAGAAAACCCATGTAAATCTGCTATAGTCATCAGTGACAACAAGACAATATCTCTTATGCATAATACTACTCACATTGGTTGGTCCAAATAAGTTCATATGAAGCATAAACAGTGGTGTATCAATAGAGTTAAAAATCTTGGGCTTACAAGTGGCTTTATATTGTTTGCCTTTAAGACAAGCAATGCATGTTTGGTCATTTTCAAATCTTTTCTGAGGTAAACCTCTTACCAAACCATTCTTAACAATTTTATTTATGGTTTTGAAATTTATGTGACCAAGCCTCCTATGCCATAACATTGATTCATCCAATGTGGCCTTTGCAACCAAACAAGTAAGAGCCTCTTTAGGAACAATGTTCTTCATATCAACACTGTACATGTTGCCCTTTCTTGGAATTTTAAGAAGTACTTGACTTTCATCAGGCATCTTAAAATCAGAAGAAAGCACAAGACATTCAGTGTCAGTAAAAAGAACTTTGTTCTTTTTGTCACACATTTGTGAGACACTAAATAGGTTATACTTAAGTTCTTGCACAAAGTACACATCTTCAAAATCCAATTTACCGGTTTTAAGAATACCTTTACCAGTAATTTTGCCTCCAATTCCTCCCCCGAAGGTAACATATCCTCCATCAAATGATTGAAATTCTGAGAGGTAAGACATGTTGCCTGTCATGTGCCTGGAACACCCACTATCTGCATATCCTTGATCTTCAACATCAGCTTGAGAATGTCCCTGCACATAAATAAGGAAATTAGTTTCCTTGGGGTACCCAAGCCATCACTGACTTGGGTTTTCCTCGTGCATCAATAAAGTCAAACTCTTTAGAACAGTTGATGCACCATTGGATTTAAGAGGTCTCCAAATCCAACATGCTGAGGCCTTAACAGCATTTGCCCTCTTTTCCCTAGCAGCAGTATGAACTGCTTGCCTAGCAGTAGAAACTGCTAGCTTTGCAGTTGCACCTTTTGGTTTCCAAATTCGTTTTTGAACTACTGCTTTTGATTGAAAAGGCCTTTGAGCAGTTTTAGATGCATATTTGAAAGTTGTTTTTTCATTTTGAACTGCTGGTTTTGGGTAAACAGAGTAAAAAGGACTGGTAGTAGAAACTGCTTGTTGAGCAGTAGAAACTTTTGGTCTAGCAGTAGGAACTGCTTTTGGTCCAGACTTTAATAAAACTGCTCTGGGTGTTGTTCTGGTAAAATTAGAGTGACTTTTGGCTGTATGCCTTTTTAAATTCACCCTATTGTTTGAATACCCAGATACCCTTTGGTTGCAGAAAGCTTCAAGATGGTCAAAACTTCCACAAGTGAAACAAGCTTTGTTATGAAAGACAAAGTCATCACCTAGTTGGTGAGACTTGAGGTTGTTCCAATTTCTTTGGTTACCTCTGGGCTTGTTAGTGGTTCTATTATGCTCACAATATCTTACTGGTTGCCTAACATGTTTAACATTGATTTTAGGCCTATCAGTATTGTTTTTTACTATCTTAGGAACACTTGTTCCTGCTTTCTTAACCACTTCAGGTTTAGACATAACCTGTTCATCTTCATCATCATCAAAAATCCAGTCCTCAATGACTATTCTATCTGAACTTCTACTAGAGGACACCTTGTCCTCAGGGAGTGAAGTGTCACTTGCACTCTCAAAGGGTTCACTCACTTTTACAGGCTTTTCAACTATTTTATTATCTTTTGGCTTAGGACCATATTCTAACTTGGGTAGTTGAAATTCAGGTAAACCTGTATGTTCTAGGTCTATTCCTGGGGGTGCAGGGATTCCTCTGTAAGGAGGTGGAACACTTTTATAACCTAAACCAAACTTAGCTTTGTTGACTATTTGACATTCAACTATTTTGTGCACACTCTTAGAGGCATGTTCTAGTGTTTCTACACTTAGTTGAATGTTTTCTTTAGCCTTTGTAGCATTTTCCAATCTAAACTTCAAAAAATCAATTTTATTATCTCTAAGCATCAAATCCCTTTCAAGAATTGCTTTAGTATCAGAGAAAGTTGATTCATTTGTCTTGTAGTGTGTGATCTGTTTCTCTAGGACAACTATAGCTTGCTTATGAAATAACAAGTCAATTTCAGTTTTGCTTAGTTCTTTCTTTTGTTCATCATAATGTTTTCTTAAAGTTTCTGTGGAACGTTTTGTTTGTTCTTGATTGAGATATTTATGTATTGAATGTGTTTAGCATGCGGAATCTACTACAACACACTTTAAAAGAACACAAGATGGTGAGTTTGAGTAAATGAGAGAATGCAATGAACAAATAATCACAACTTTGGTTAACACAAAACGATTCAATATTATTGATGAAATAATACGGATGATCTAAGTATCACCAGGATTACAAAGTAATCTTGAATCAAAGATTGTAAAAAGGATTTTTGATTCGAAGTAACTAAGTTACTTGAGAGATAGTTTGGTTCGTGGTTATTAGTTGTGAAAGATGCATGCATGAAGAAGTGACTAAGATATCCTTTTATAAGATAAGGATATCTTATTACATATTGTCAAGTAGATGAATATAATACTATACTTTGACTATTATGGCGCCTACAATTAAATACAACTACCCATGTACACTCTGATATATTCTTCTGTCACCACAGAAGACTATTCTACTTCTACATAACGTATAACAATGTACAAAGACTAATAATTCAACTAAATATCTATTACAAAATATCTAATCGACTTGACAGAAGCTTGGCAGGCTCTTCATTAGCTAGCAGTACCTTCTACCCAGAAGGTACTGGTAGAACATCTTCGTACACTACAAAATCAACTAGCAGGCTCTTCTCATCATTGGCAGGCTCTTTGACTTTGATCATTTTATTCCCAACAATCCTCCCCTAAACTTGTTATTTCCATTAAAATACACAAGTTTCTGATGAATAAAATACATACCTTGAGGATTTGAGAACTCTTCCAAAAACCTTACTTTCTATCCTTCCTTTTTCTTTCATATTGCTCAGATATGCTTCTTAGCAAACTCTGAACAATCTCTGAGTTTTCTTCATCCTTGTCACACCTTAATCTCTTGGAGATCATAGCTTTAAGCACTTCATAGCTAAGAGGATACTCTTTCTCAGCTAACATAAAAAGTTCTATCCCACTCTGTGTGAAAAGATGATGAGTATGGCTATGACTTAGAAATTCCCAAGTTGTTGAAGGATCATAATAGGGAAATTTCCAATGAACATCCTTGGGATCAGGATCGAACATCCTATTGAATTCCACCCAAAGCTCTTGTTCCTTAGCATCTGTACTAGAATTTGTAGCTAACCTAATCTGCACTAGATTCCACAATTCTTCCAAATCTGCTCTATCAGATGCTCTAACTAAATTTTCAAAATTCTTGAAGATAGCAGACTGTCCCCCAACCCTTAATATTTTCCATGACTTACCAAATCTATCATGGTGTATTTCCCAATCAATTATAGGGTGTCTAGACCTAATTGGATCAGCATGAATGATAGTAGGTAAAGTAATCAACATTTTACTTACTTGCCCTTGATCCAATTTTGCTACTTCTTTCTTCTGAGCATCTTCCTTCTTCTTAGATGGATGTACATCAGATGGAACATTATAGTAAAGATTCTTGTAGGCTTGAAGATATAAAAAGAAGATTTCATCAGCAGATTTCTTCTTAAGTTGATAATCAGTCCAATTTGCCTGATTCTTCAAAAATTTCTTCATAAAGATTGTTTGATCTTTGTTAGTTTTGCCCACTTTAAAACCTCTCTTCTGACTTTCCTTCATCTTCTCAAAAATGTCAGCCAAAGCTGCTTCTTTGTATTTCTTGTTGATGAAAGATTCAAGTGCTTCAGTCTTCTCATCAGAATTGAGTGTCTTGTCATTTACTATATTTGCTGCATGACCTTTCACAATTGGATCATTGTTAATAATCCATAACATCTGTGCATCAAAGGTCTCTTGAGCAATTTGAGTATCAAGAAGAGCTTGAGCAGCTTCTTCAGCTTCTTTCTGCTCTTTCATTTCTTCAAGCATTCTTGAAGCTTCTCTAGCTTTTAGCTCTTCTTCTTGAACTCTTTTGGCCTCTTCTTCTCCTAAAGCCATCTGAATTTGCTGAGTTCTTTTCAACTTCTTGGACTTTGGCTCATCTTCAATTAGAATACCTTTGCCCTTATCCTTTGGAGTTTTATCTTGTGTTGGAGCAGAGGATTGCTCATCAGCAACTAAAATCCTCTTTCTCTTGTACACTCTCTCAGCAGATCCTTTATATCCCATAGCCAATAGCCTTTCTCTCCTGGCAGACTCTTCTTCTGCCCTAGCAGGCTCTTGCCCTGCTCCAACAGGCTCTTCATCATAAACTTGAGTTCCATCATGGAATTCAAATTGAGCCTGTTCCTCCTCTTCTTCCTCATCTTCAGACATATCCTTCCTCCCCTTTTTGGAAGAGTGATCTATCCTATCAGCATCTGACTGTGAAGAACTAGATAAAACAACCTTTGCAGACTTTTTACCTTTTAACTTCTTCACTTCACCCTCCAATCTCTTAACCCTCTTAACCAATTTGATGTTGATCTTAGAAAACCTTTCATTTTGACGTTTAAGAGCTTTCTCTAAGAACTTCACCTTGTCTTTCAACTCTTGCATTGTCTGAGGTGATTGGGTTTGTGATATATGATGTGGGGATGGTGGTGGTGTTGCTGATGGTACTGGAGATGGTGTTGGTGATTTTTGATGTGTTTGTGAAATGAAACCATGTGAAGAACTGGATGATGGTGTATCAGCAGATGGTGTTGGTTCTTCTGGATGTTGTGGTACCATTTCATCAAAAAGTGGAACTTCCTCCCCTCTAAAACCAATTCTCATATTTGAAAATACTTTTTGAGAAAGTTTTGGTGTTTCATAAACTGAGTCTGTGGGAAGCAACATATGTTGTAATTTTCCAATGATGCATCCAATGAATCTTGGATACATCAAAAATTTTGTTTTACTATCCACATTGTTTATCAATCCTTCAAAAATATATTTAGAAAAATTGTATTTTCTGTTTGTAGCTAAGCAAATGAGAGCAGAAGCCATGTTGCCACTAAATTGCTCCCAAGAGGTTTTCTTCTGGCTCAAACAGTGAAGGATTGTGTGAATCAAAAATCTCCATTGTGGAGTAAGATGCTTTTTCAGAAAAGTGAGTTTGTTGAACTCAGCATGATACCCCATTCTTGTTAAATTTTCAAAAATTTCAGTATCTGGTAACTGACTAATACCATCAGAATCATCCAAATGAAGATGTCTTCTTATGGATGACTCAGTAAGAGTCAAATGTTTACCATCCACTTTGGCTTTTATTCTTTGTTCCCCATTTTCAGAAGTTTTAATTTTAGCAGATTCCCAAAATTGTAAAATTTGATTTTCATAAATAGTGGGATTGACTAGCAAAGCAAACCTGATGTAGGAGTTGTTTAAAAAGTCCACTACTTGATGAAATGAGGCATTATCCTCTGACTTCTCCAAAAATGCTAACTGATTGTGACGTTGAACAAAGTTTAGATCAATTGTGGAAGTCATAATGAAAATTTTGAATATGATGGTGGGATTTGTTGGTAGTACTGGTAGAAGATGAAAGATGTATGTGAATTATGATAATGACTGATGAAAGAAGATATGAGAGAATTACTTTTAACCGACAATAATAAAGATTAAAATAAGTAAGTGAAAAGGCGGTTAAAAAGATCTTTTATATGTAAAATATAATATAATATATTCATCAGTGAATTACATAACTACCCCAACGGCTAATTTTAACTACCAGGCCTAAAGGCTAAAACTTTTTCTGACAGGCTCAACGGCTATCTAGCAGTACCTTTGTACTCTAGCAGTACCATTTTTGTACTAGCAGTACCTTTGAAAGTTTTTTTTTTTTTTTTTTTTTTTTTTTTAAAAATCCCTTATAGTTTTTAGCAAACTACCAGCTATCAACGGATTTGAGTTGTCTTTACCAAAAGCCGTTTGCTTAAGGACTAGCTAACTATTTACAATTAAGTATGGTCAGTTAACAACCATATAGTTTTTGGTAAACTATCAACCATTAACGGATTTGATTTGTCTTTACCAAAAGCCGTTTGCTTAAGGACTAGTCAACTCTTAAGTTTGTGAAAACTTGGTGAGATGAATACCAAAAGCCATGATGGCCCAAAAGATGGTGCAATTTCCTTGGATGGAGGAAATTTGAATCAGGCATTGATGCTGTGTATCTTGGATGATTGGCTCAACAAGTGAAATCATCTAATAGCATGCCTTTGAGTTGAAAACATTTCTTAGTTTGATCTAGATAGAACTTTCTCCTTGAGAAATGCTTCATCCCTTCTAGATATGTGATCTAACTATCTCTTTTTCAACTCTGCATCATCTTGTATGCTCTTGTCTTTTCATAAATTGGTCTTTCTTCCATTCTGGGCTATTAATTCCTCCCCTGAGATTGTTATTTCTCCTGAAATGAATAAAACTTTTGTTGCCCCTTTTGTTTGAAAGAACTCTTGTTTTGTTATCAACCTGAAATGTGTTAGTTGTAAACCAAAAGAACAAAGTGTAGAACACTTGATCTATAACATTTTAAGTATTCAAGCCTTTAAATGAACAAAACATAGCAATTTTGTATCAGCAGGACCAATTATGAACTAACAGGACCTTTTGACTAACTAGCAGTACCATGTTTAAAATCCAATACCAGTTAATATTATGAACAAAAACATATGATTTTCAAAGATTTATCATTCCAATACCTCCTACAAGATATTTGAATCTACCTAAATCAAAAGCTTTGGTGAGAAGGTCTGCATAATTCTTTTCAGAATCAATTTTAACAACTTGAATTAACCTTTTCTCATTGCAATCCCTTATGAAATGGTGTCTGATTTCAATATGTTTTGTTTTTGAGTGTTGAACTGGGTTTTTAATGATACAAATAGTACTGCTATTGTCAATATAAATAATGGTGTTAAGAAAATTGTACCCATAGTCAAGCAATTAATTTTGGATCCAAAGAACTTGCCCACAACAACTTGCACCAGCAACATATTCTGCTTCAGTTGTAGAGTTGGCCACCATTGTTTGTTTCTTGCATTGCCAGGAGATTAGTCTGCAACCAAGAAATTGACATCCACCAGTTGTGGATTTTCTGTCTAGTGTTGCACCAGCATAGTCACTATCCGAATAAGCCACCAATTCAAAAGATGATTCCCTTGGATACCAAAGACCCAACCTAGGTTGACCCTTAAGATATCTAAAGATTCTTTTGACTGCTGTGAGATGAGAGATCTTGGGATGTATTTGAAACCTTGCACATACACATACTGAGAACATGATATCTGGTCTTGATGATGTAAGATACATCAAAGACCCAATCATTGATCTATAATTGTGCAAATCCATATCTTCTCCATCAGCATCTTTGATTAGCCCTTTGTCTGGATCCATTGGTGTACTTGCAACCTTAGAATCAGCAAAATTGAATTTTCTTAGGATCTCTGCTACATACTTATCTTGGCTGATAAATATGCCTTCTTTGGATTGTTTCACTTGGAGACCTAAAAAGAAAGTAAGTTCCCCCATGGAACTCATCTCAAACTTACTGTGCATAAGTTTTTCAAATTCTACACACAAGCCTTGGTTTGTTGATCCAAAGATTATGTCATCAACATAAATCTGCACTAACAAGATGTCTTTCTTTGTCCTTTTGATGAACAAAGTTGGATCAATCCTGCCTCTTTGGAATCCACTTTCTAGTAGAAAACAAGCCAATGTTTCATACCATGCCCTTGGAGCTTGATGTAGGCCATACAAAGCCTTGGTAACTTTGTAAACTTTATCTGGATACTCAGCATCAATGAAGCCTGGAGGTTGAGATACATATACTGGTTCTTCAATTTCACCATACAAAAATGCACTCTTAACATCCATTTGATAGACAGTGAAGCCTATGAATGAAGCATAGGCTAAGAAAAGCCTAATTGCTTCAAGTCTTGCAACTGGAGCAAACACTTCTTCATAATCTACCCCTTCCTCTTGAGTATATCCTTGTGCTACCAATCTAGCCTTGTTCCTGATTACTATACCCCTTTCATCCTTCTTGTTTCTGAACACCCATTTGGTTCCAATTGTCCCTATGACCTCTGGGTAAATCAACCAATATCCAAACCTTCTGAATCTTGAATTGGAGAAGCTCTTCTTGCATAGCTTCCACCCAACTTGCATCATCTAAAGCTTTGTTTATGTTTTTGGGTTCAGCCTGAGATAGAAAACATGAAAACAGGCATATATTGGAATTATCATTATTCTTTTCTTCATAAAGAGAGGAGATTAACCCTTCTTCATTTGAGGATAAGACTTGAGATAAACCAACTTGAGATCTTGTCCTAACACCAGAAGTTATGCTTCCAATCACATCATCAGTTGAATGATCTTTGAGAATTCTAGTGTTTGGTGTTTTAGGAACTTCATATGTAGTTGGAAGATTGCTAATCCCAACTTCTTCTTGAAAAGAATCATCTATTTGAACATTCAATGGCTCAGCAGTACCAATACTTGTACTAGCAGGACCATCTGAAGAACTGGCAGTACCATTGTCATTAGCACCACTCTCTTGATTCTCTTGATTCTGAGTTCCTTGATCTTCTTCATTGCCTTCTTTTGTTGTGTTTGAAGGTCCTTCTTCATTTGAAGATAGATCCATACTTTTCCAAATTGGCATCCAGATGAAATCTTGATTTTTAGGAATTTCAACATTTTCTTCAGAACCTGCATTTTCATTAGCATTTGTACCTGTAACAGGCACATAATTCATAGATTCTGAAAGCCTATCAACATCAAACATCCAATCTGGTCCAACTCCTTTCACATTTGTAAGTTTCTCTTGAAACTCTATGTGAAGATTCTCTTCAACTAGCCTAGTGCATGTGTTAAACACTCTATAGGCCTTACTTTGCAAGGAATACCCTATCAAAAAGCCAACATCTGCTTTTCCATCAAATTTGCCTAAATGATCTTTGGTATTGAGAATAGTAACCTGACAACCAAAAGGTCTCATAAAACTTAAAGATGGTTTTCTACCAAAGAAAAGTTCATAAGGTGTTTTTCTATGTGGTTTTGTCACAAGAACCCTGTTTTGTACATAACAAGCAGTACCAACTGCTTCAGCCCAAAATGAAATAGGCAACTTAGAGTCTACTAACATAGTTCTAGCAGCCTCTATAAGTGTTCTATTCTTTCTTTCTGCTACTTCCATTTTGCTGAGGTGTTCTAGCTACACTAAACTCTCTTTTTATGCCTTTTTCCTTGCAAAAGTCATCCATAACTCTATTCTTGAACTCTGTCCCATTGTCACATCTGATGACCTTAACCTTCTTATCAGATTGGTTTTCTACCTCAGTGATATAGGTTTTAAGTGTCTCACTAGTTTCATGTTTGGATCTTAAGAAGAAAACCCATGAAAATCTACTATAGTCATCAGTAACAACCAGACAATATTTCTTTCCATTCAAGCTGCACACATTAGTAGGACCAAAGAGATCCATATGAAGCATATGTAAAGCCTGAGTAATAGAGTTTTGGGTCTTGGGCTTACAAGAAGCTCTATGTTGTTTGCCTTTTAGACAGTCAACACAAGTTTGGTCGTTTTGGAAAATCTTTTTGGGTAAACCTCTTACTAAATCATATTTTGCAATAGTGTTGATTGTTTTAAAGTTTACATGACCAAGCCTTCTATGCCAAAGCATAGATTCATCCAATGAGGCCTTTGCTATCAAACAAGTTAAACCTTCTTTGGGATCAATGTTCTTTAAATTGACACTATGCATATTGTTCCTTTTTGGAATTTTAAGAAGGATCTGACTTTCATCAGGCATCTTAAAATCAGAAGAAAGAACCATACATCCATTGTCAGTAAATAGAACATTGTTCTTTTTGTCACACATTTGTGAGACACTAAGAAGATTAAACTGAAGTTCTTTCACAAAATACACATTTTCAAAATCTATTTTACTGGTTTTAATAGTACCTTTACCAGTAATCTTTCCTTTAATTCCTCCCCCAAAGGTAACATATCCTCCATCAAATGTTTTGAAATCTGAGAGGAATGACATGTTGCCTGTCATGTGCCTGGAACACCCACTATCAACATACCCTTGATCTTCACTATCAGTTGAATGTTCCTGCACATGAATAAACACATTAGTTTCCTTGGGGTACCCAAGCCATGACAGACTTGGGTTTGCCTCTTGCATCAATGAAGTCAAACCTTTTCAGGATTGTTGATGCACCTTTTGATTGGATTGGTTTCCAAATCCAACATGCTGAGGCCTTAACAGCACTTTCCCTTCTAATCCATTGTGTGGTCTTTGGTCTATTAGTACCAATTTTGGCAATACCAATTTTGGCAGTACCATTTAGTCTAGCAGGACCTTTTGGTCTAGCAGGACCTTTGGTTTTTGGACTCCAAACTTTTGTTTTGACCACATTTATCTTTTGAATAGGATTCTTCTCAACTTTTGGTACACTTTTGAAAGTGTTTCTTGTACCCTTTTCAGTTGATTTTGTAATAACAGGCTTATGTTGTCTAACAGTATGATTATCTTTTGTAGTGTTAGACTTAACAAAACTTTTTCTGGGTTGAGTAACATTTGTTTTAGCTTTTGATTTACTCCCAGAAACCCATTTATTACAATAAGCATGAAGATGATTAAAGCTACCACAATAATAACAAGCTTTATTAAACATAACAAAGTCATCACCTAATTGTTGTGATTTAAGGTTGTTCCAATTTCTTTGGCTTCCCCTAGGTTTGTTATTACATTTTTTACAACTTTCAACTGTCTTCAAAACAGTTTTGGCTTTAGCTTTAACTTCTACTTTCTTAGGACTGGATGGTCCTACTTTGATTCCTTTAATAGGAATAGTCTCATCTTCATCATCATCAGATACCCAATCCTCAATAATTAGGACATCTGGTCTCTTCTCAGTGAGCACCTTGGAGAGTGAGACATTCTTAGCACTCTCAGAAGGTTCACCTATCACTACAGGTTTAGCTAATGGTTTTGCAACAAATTCATGTAAACCTGATGCAGCAAGATCACTACCTTGTGGACAAGGAATTCCTCTATAAGGTGGAGGACAATTATTATATCCTATCCCTGATTTTATTCTCTTATTCAACTGAGTCTCAACTATGCTCTTAGTACACTCAGAAGCATTTTCCAATTTAGTAACAGTCAGTTGAATATTGTCTCTAGCTAATGTCACTTTAGTGCACTCTGTCCTTACCATTTCTATTTCTCTATCTTTCAAAAATATTTGTCTTTGAAGAGCATTTTTAGCATCAGTAAAGGTAAGTTCATTTTCTCTATAGTGAGTGATTTGTTTTTCTAGCTTGGACATACCACACTTATGGTCAAATAAGGTTTGAATGGTTTTTCTATGTTCTAATACTTCTGTATCATAAGCTTTACTTATGATTTTTAATTCTTTAAAAGATTCACAATCATTAGGACATTTGATAATTTGTACCTCAGGGGTGGAGAATGCCATCAAAGCCAATTCATCAGAAGTTGACTCATCTTCACCCATGAAACTCCAGTCAAAACCCATGCCATCTATAGCAACCATTGCTTTTGGCTCAGCAACTTCAACAACCTTACTCTTGCTTTCAAAGCTTCCTTTCTTCTCAAAGCTTCCTTGGTTTCTATTGTCAAACCCTCTACCTCTGTCATCCTGCCTCTTAGGTCTTCTACACTCTCTAGAGTAGTGACCTTTCATGTGGCAGTTGTAACACTCCACCTTTGACTTATCATAGCCAGCAGGCTCACTTCCATCTATCAGTATCTTCTTGCCAGTCCTCATCATCAACTGCTTAGCTCTAATGCTTAAAAGTGAAAGTTGCCACTTTAGGTCCATTACTTCAAGATCATCAGGATGAATCTCTTGAAGGTCTTCAAATGTTAATACAGACCCATTGTGTTGAGATGTAAGAAAAGCACACCCAATTGTTTCATCCAAAATGGACTTGGTGCTACTAGAAGTATTAGCAGTACCAAAGGTTGTGTTAGCAGTACCTTCTTCTCTGCCTCCTTTGTCTTCATGATCAACCTTTGAGATGTTTGGGGATGAAACAAATGCCATATTTCCTGAGCTTGACCCAGTAGTCTTCTTAACTTCATGTTCTACAATCTTGAAATTGTTGTAGAGATCATTGAGACTCATCTGGTCAATATCTGACTTGTTCTTCCATACAATGACATGCATAGACCATTCTGAAGGTAAACTCCTAAGAAATTTAGAGTTTAGATCTTCTTGAGTTATCATCACTTCATGGATGGCTAACTGACTTGCAAGCTTCTGAAGTCTATTGAACATACTGTCCAAAGACTCATTGGTTGTGGCTGTGAAGTTCTCAAATTGTTGTTTGAGAAGTGTCTTTTGTGTTTTCTTGGTAGCATCATTACCACCAAACCTAGCCACAATAGCTTCAAAGAGGGTTTTGGCATCTTTGTATTTGTTAAAAATCAGAAGTTGATCATTTGGAATAGTCATCAGTAACATACTCCTTGCCTTGAGATCATTTTTCTTCTGAATTCTTTCATCTGCATTCGATGGTTGGGTTTGTATTGTTGTTACAAGAGCATCATTTACTGTTGTTGTGGTGGTTTGGGGTTTAAATGAATTGCCTTGTTCAATAATCTCCCAAAGTGCATAATCCTGCACTTGAAAGTATTGTTCAACCCTGAGTCGCCACATTTCAAACTCATTTTGTTTCAGTAATGGAAGTTTAGCTGCAACATTTGTCTGAATATGTTCAACATCCATTTTTCTTTTAAATTAGTAAATATCAAGCCTATCTCTGATACCACTTGTGGAACGTTTTGTTTGTTCTTGATTGAGATATTTATGTATTGAATGTGTTTAGCATGCGGAATCTACTACAACACACTTTAAAAGAACACAAGATGGTGAGTTTGAGTAAATGAGAGAATGCAATGAACAAATAATCACAACTTTGGTTAACACAAAACGATTCAATATTATTGATGAAATAATACGGATGATCTAAGTATCACCAGGATTACAAAGTAATCTTGAATCAAAGATTGTAAAAAGGATTTTTGATTCGAAGTAACTAAGTTACTTGAGAGATAGTTTGGTTCGTGGTTATTAGTTGTGAAAGATGCATGCATGAAGAAGTGACTAAGATATCCTTTTATAAGATAAGGATATCTTATTACATATTGTCAAGTAGATGAATATAATACTATACTTTGACTATTATGGCGCCTACAATTAAATACAACTACCCATGTACACTCTGATATATTCTTCTGTCACCACAGAAGACTATTCTACTTCTACATAACGTATAACAATGTACAAAGACTAATAATTCAACTAAATATCTATTACAAAATATCTAATCGACTTGACAGAAGCTTGGCAGGCTCTTCATTAGCTAGCAGTACCTTCTACCCAGAAGGTACTGGTAGAACATCTTCGTACACTACAAAATCAACTAGCAGGCTCTTCTCATCATTGGCAGGCTCTTTGACTTTGATCATTTTATTCCCAACAGTTTCTAATTCTTTAAGAGCAGAACATGTTTTAGAACAAATATTTGCAGATTGTACCTCAGAGTTGGTGAATGCCATGAGAGCCATCTGAGGAGAAGCTTCCTCTTCATCTGTCATAAAACTCCAGTCATACCCCAAACCATCAATAGCTACCATAGCTTTTGATGTTGACTCATTAACCTCCACAGTCTTGGGCTTGCTCCCATAACCTCTGCTTTTACCATCCTGCTGCCTAGGTCTTCTACAATCTCTTGAGAAGTGCCCCTTCATGTGACAATTGTAGCATTCTATTTTGGACTTGTCAAACCCAGCCGTATCATTGCTGCTGATTGTTAGCTTCTTCCCTGTCCTTTGATAGAACTTCCTAGCCCTCATGCTAAGGAGAGAAATTTGCCACTTAAGATCCATTTCCTCCAAATCATCATCATTGATTTCTTGGAGATCTTCATGAGTAAGCATAGACCCATCATTCTGGCTTGTGAGAAAAGCACAGCACGTTTTCTCATCCAAAATACCAAAAGTACTGCTTGAAGAACTAGCAGTACCAATGTTTGAGCCACCAGTACTAACTCCTACATCAATCTTTTCTTCATCAACTTGCCTTGAGTTACTAGGAGAAGACATAAATGCCATGTTCCCAGTATTTGAAGTAACACCTCCAGCTTTCTTCACATCATTCAGACTTATTGAATCAATTTCTGGCTTGTTTTTCCAGACAACTACATGCATAGCCCATTCAGTTGGTAAACTCCTTAAGAACTTGGAGTTTAAATCTTCTTGAGGTATTTCTACACCAAGAACAGCAAGTTGGCTTACAATCTTTTGAAGCCTATTGAACATGTTATCCAGTGATTCATTGCTTGTTGAGGAGAAATTTTCAAATTGCTGCTTAAGAAGAGTCTTCTGGGTCTTCTTGGTGGCATCATTCCCACCATACCTTGCAACAATAGCCTCAAACAATGTTTTAGCATCTTTGAACTTGCTAAAATTTAGAAGCTGATCATTTGGAAGAGTCATCATCAGCAAACTTCTGGCCTTGAGGTCATTCTTCTTCTTTATCCTATCTTCTGCACTTACTGGGTTGATCTCAAACGTTGTTTCTTCTTTACCATCAACCATTCTTGTAACAATTTTAGGCTGAAAAGAGTTTCCTTCTTCAATAATTTCCCAGAGTGCATAGTCTTGCACCTGAAAATATTGTTCTACTCTTAATCTCCACATATCAAACTCATTATGTTTGAGTATGGGCAACTTAGCAGCCACATTTGTTTGAATAGACTCCATGTCCATTTCTTCTTCTAAATCGTGATTATCAACCTGGCTCTGATACCACTTGTGAGGATTTTAAACGAACGAATACACAAAGGGTGTTAGTCCTTTATAATGTGTATGTGATACTTTGAGTGAATGTGAACAAGTATGCGGAATCTACTTGAACACACTTAGAAGAAGATTATTGGGTTTGATATTTGGGACAACGATGAGTAAAAGAGCAATGAACACAAAATGATTAACACCAAACGATTCAATATTATTAAGAAATAATACGAGTGATCTTGATATCACTAGGGTTACAGATAACCTTGAATCTATTACAAAGAGAACACTTTTCTTATGACTGAGATTTTCACTAAGTTGTTCACTTGGATGTGTTGCTTACTTCTATTGCATATGTGTGTTGCATGTATTGTCTTATGTATCTTACTTACACACTCTTTCTATCTAATATATATAATAAAATACACTTGAGTATTGAGTGTGTAAGTATCCTAACTTGTATTATTTCTTTTGTACCATACCTAATATCTCCTTTTTATAATTCCAATGGAGATATATACAAGTTAAGTATCTACCAACTATTTTTTACTTAATCGGCACAGAAAACCATATTAGCGCAAAGTCAAACACGTCAGACATCCACTAAGCAGTACCTTCTTTTGTACTAGCAGTACTAACTTAAGTTAGTACTACTAGTTATAACTTGATCAGTCTTCAACAATACACCAGCAGTAGAATGAATGCACTAGCAGTAGGATTTGTTGAACGAGCATTAGTATCTGACTTAGAGTATTTTCCTCATCTTTTCAGCAACACCAACAGTAGAATCCATACTAAGACTTTGATAGATTGTGCTGGTGAATATAATTCCCAACAAGTTTCTTAATTCTCTTTTACCAAAAAACACATTCGTGTAAATATGAATCCGAATATGATGATTTTAACTATTCTGATGCCGATGATGAAAGTGACATTTTCTTTTTGACGCAAGCTTATCACTATCACCAATTGTTGCACAACAATAAGCTCAAAGTTCATGTACGTGTAATCTGATATACCATGAACGTGATGTTGCTGAAGCATGTTTGTTGGCCGACTATTTTGATGATAATCCAAAATATCCGGAGTACTATTTTAGACGTCGATATCGTATGAGCAGGAAACTATTTTTAGAAATAGTCGAAGGTATATTTACTTATATTTACAATCCTCTTCCCGAGCATTTTGAATTCTTAGTCCGAACCGTTGCTACGGTCAAATGAGTTTTAGTGTTATCATGATATGCATTTCCGCCATACGCCAATTGGCATACGGTACAATAGCTTATGCATTTGATGAATATTTACAAATGTGTGAACATTATGCACGCGATTGTCTAAATTTTTTACGATGTGCATTATTGATATGTATATGCCTAACCCGACTTTAATTACATTCAAAATTTTATATGCAACACATAAGAGGATTCGTGGGTTTCCGGGAATGCTTTGAAGCATTGATTGTATGCATTAAGAATAGACTAACTGTCCGAAAGCATAGCTATGCAATTTGGATTAACTTTAATGCTTGAAGTTGTCGCGTCGTACGATTTGGGGATTTGGCGAGTAGTGGGTGTAAATAACGATCTTAACGTTTTAAGTAATTCTCTATTATTCGACGACCTTATTGATAACATCACCCCTGTGGCTCCGTTTGAAGTAAAAGGAGTTACATATGAAAAAGGGTATTACCTAGCTGACGGGTTTACCCACAGTGGGCAACTTTTGTTAAATCATTTACGGTGATACGAGAGGAGAAACATTGATTATTTAAAAGGCGACAAGAAGGTGAATGAAAGGATGTTGAACGAGCTTTTGGTGATACTGAGGAATTATACAACAAGGGTGTTTTGGCTTGAGTGATGAGGTATTTTGGTATGTGAATGTGAAAAGGGGTAATGCTCAAGTTGGTATGACACTTATAGCTTAAGCCATAGTAACTAGGGGTGGCAATCGAGTCGTGTCCGTGTCGACTCACTCGGGTTGGCGGGTTGGTAAAGTCTCAACCCAAACACTACCCATTTATTAATCGTGTCAAAAATCTCAACCCTAACCCGCACACACCTAACATGTGTAACCCATTTATGACCCGTGTAACCCATTTAAATAAACTAGTTAAAATGTTTAATTAGTTTGAGTGTTGAAGAGTGTAAGTGTTCAAATAATAACACATAGATACTAATATATATTATAGTAGCACTTAAGAAAACATAGATCCACATCTTAAATAAGTACATATATCATATTAGGTAGTTATATATTTTATTGATTAAAAGTTTATATATTTAAACGGGTTCACGGGTTGACCTGTTTAAAATTACTAAACCCATACACGACCCATTTATTAAACGGGTTATACGGGTTAACCTGTTTTCGACCCAAACCCGTTTATACTCGACCCAAACCCGTTTATCTTCGTGTCATGTCCGCGTCGGTTAGCGTGTCGTGTCAAAAATTGCCACCCCTAATAGTAACTAATGCTCTAAGAAATACTATTGAGTTTCAGTTTATTTCTTACCTAAAGCTAAGTGAAACAGTGTGTAAACCAAATTAATTTCATTATCAGGCAAAAACACAAATTCTTTCATTATTTGTTATTTTTGGGTCTATCACGCTCGACTAGCACATGACCACAAGTACAAATTGTTTACGTTACTAAAATACATAATATGTGACGAAAACACTGCCATGTCATATGAAAGTATGTGCAACAACAAACAAAAGTAAAATAAAGATAAGAGTGGATTTGCATTTTTGTATGCCTCGTTAATAACTACAAAGATGACCACAAAAATATATAAAACAGCATAAAATTACTTGATCTTTAAAAAGAGGACCAATGAGAGACAGCACGAGCAACGCATTTTTGGTGTTTAAAACCAACAATACATGCTGGAGCCTGTTTTGCATATCTTGCGAAATGATAAAAAGAAATTACCTATTCATGTTTAAATAACCAAATAAGCGAATACCATTTAAACAGATGTATACGATCATTTGATGTCGTCAGTGCACTTGGAATTTTTATAAATATATATTTATTACCTTCACTACTAGAACGAATTCACGAAATGGCATGTTACATCAAGTGAAGAAATAATTTGGATCACATTGTAATATATACGCATCCTGTTGCATATTATATAACGCTCAGCTTTACAAATTGCATTACCACACAATATCCATCTAGATGCAAACGTAACGACGTAAGAAAACATAGCACGTATTTAGACTATGTAGACGAAGGAAACGATTAACTATTAGGCAGTCTCTTAAGATAATTCTTAAGCATCGTCTGCACGATTCAAGCAAGTGACTCGTCTAGTTATAAATTTATAATACATATGGCATTAGTAATCACAGTATTATCACGTAAAGTGAATATCATATATATCATTTCATACGAATAATATGTGTAATCAATATTCCCCAATTCAGCAGGACTTAGCACAATCATTTGTTACGATTCATGGAATAATCTATGGTAAAATAAACTAAAAAGTACAGCTTATGATCAATAATATCTCTCTAGTATATTCTTTAAGTCATAATGTGGAAAAGACTACCAAATATCTCAGCAGGACTCAGTTGTGTTTCTTTCAGCTCACACTACATTGACTTTCGGGCGTTTCATGTTGTACTGCATGATAGGATCCTTCACCTATAAATAGAATCAAGTGTTATCAATATATCCATAATATGATAAATTTGAATTTAAGAGTTGGCATTTTAATTAGTAAGGATGATTGGTTGTACCGTGCTGGCTTTGCGTGAACGTTTGCTAAGGGTAGACAGACCACTACAAACCACTATATCCATTTTATCATCCTGATTGACTCCATTTTTACCCTTCTCGGCCCCTGCTGCATAGCTCTCTATTGAAGCAATTGGCTGAAAAACACATATTACAATATACTAATCAAATTCCATTAACAAAAATAAATAGACATTTTTTCAACTTATAAGAAGCTTAAACGAGAACCTGATTGTTGCTTGTGGGAGTCTTCTGTCGCTTCTCTCTCAATTTAGAGAGTATCGCATCACTGCTTTTGGAAACATTCTGTTGCAAATCAGACTTGTCCTTTGTGCGTGTGAGATCTGATCCAATGGACTGGACTGCACCAAGAGTGGATGTCTCATAGCGATTGGCCCCTGATCAAGTTGTCCAATAAGTTAGGCCATGACTTTCGATTTTCTGATTACCATTTTCATAAAAATCCATACCTGTTTGGTTTTCTGAGACATTGGATTTATTAAGTGTCTCATTTGCATCCTCCTGACCAAAGTGAACACGAAAATAATAAGATAAATAGCACTTGATAACCCGACAGAGAGTATTAAGTTATTACCATAGCATCCATGTCCAAGACCTTCTGGACTTCAGCAAGTTTCTTCTTGGTCAGATCAGACTGAACCACACGTTTTCCTGTAATATTGACAAAATTTAATCAAATATTTTATAAAGTTCACTGTAGTCAGAACTAAAATCATTTACTGTGACAATTTTTACCTAGCCTACGGTTGTTTGAGGCTTCAATATACCCTTCTTTGGTCATTTTGTCCATTAGCTTACGAACAGTATTTTGGTTAGCCTCTCCACCAAGCTTGCTTTGAAGCTTGGATATAGTAATGTACTCCATTGGAAGAGCATGATAGAGTGCCTGCAATAAGTGAGCTCAATATCAAACCATTTTTCTTAGTAGTTGTATTAAAAGTACAGTTTTAATAAAGAGAAGGTCAACTATAATGTGAGCTCACCTTCATATACATAAGACCTTCAACTGTGGCGAGTGGACTTTTATTACCAGGTGCAACATAGCCATCATTTTCATCTTTCACAGCATCAAATTCATACTCCAAATTCTACAGTTGACAGTTATTTAATACAATGAGATTCGGTTAATGATTAAAAGGGGTATTGATAAATGAAGAGATAGAAGTATAGAAGATGACCCTCGCCCTCTTGATGTTGAAACTGTTATTTCCAGCTTTTAGTAGAAGGCCTTCATTAACAAGCTTGTCCATAATTTCTGAAAAACGAATTTAAAAATATGGAATAATTGCAAATAATATCATGATCATTAGCTTTATTGTCCATTCAGATTCTTTGGTTACCTTCAATCAAAACCTGCAAATACAATAAACAACATTAAGTTATTGTTTCATAATTGGAAAGAATAAAGCTCTGCTCATCAATGTTGGTAAAATTAAAGAAAAAACCGTACCAGTGAGATATCAGGGAAAGCTGAGAGCGCATCAGCGACATCAAAATTGTCTAGATGATAAGACTTGATCCAATCCCTTGCACGGTTAAGTTGCTGCTCATCTTCAGCTGGATCCTGAGTATCATCTGCATATTTGATATCAAATAAGTGATCTCATATTATAATGTAAGTAAATCATAAATCTATCTCTGTATTTTATTTGTAATTATATGTAACAAGGTTGAGGAGTAAGCACCTTCATCAACCATGGTACCATCTTGTTCCCCTTTATGGTTATCTGATAACAAAAATGTAGTTATTGGCGGGATTTTAGTCCTAAAGATACTGGAATCATACTAAAACATATTGACGTGAAAATTACCTCTTGGTGCCACTATGTACTCATCGTCAGAAATGCTGGCCTGTAATGGATTGAAGTACCATGAAAGTTTAGTATGAGATGTACGCAATATTAAAGGGCACTGGACAGTAATCATTGTGGCAATTTCAGTGCATTTTATGTATAAATGAATCGATAAAGGTTATATTTTATAAAAAAAGGGTCAAAATAGAAACATTTAGAAATAAAATTAGAGTCAAATGGGTCAAATTTTGCATCAAAAGTATTTTGGACGCACACAATCTTTTAGATTGCTTTATTATCAAGTTTATATTACCATTGTAACGATATAGTTTCTGTAATCTAATTTAACAGATTAGTTATCAATAGATAATGAACAAAATTGTGTTTGTGGTTCAACCTAGCCCAAGCTATTATTACTTAGTTTGACCCGATACCCACCCACCAGCCTACTTTTTCAGTTTTAATTACTCACCTCGCTGTCAGATTCACTATCTCCATCTAGTTGCATTGAATCACCTCCTAAACTCACATTATCGTCCTCGCAAGGATCAAGCACACTTTTAACCTGTAATGATCAAGAAACATAATGATTAGTTAACTACACTGAATCATAAATTCTAGCTTGCTATTGCACTCATAACTCCTTACCTTCAAAGCTAGTACAAAATGCTTGCTGTTAACATTGCCGACCTCCATTTTCAAAGGATTTTTGGTCCATGGGTTATGAGTTTCTTCCTCTGTGCACCCTCTGAAGAATGGTGGCTCGTAATCAGCAGGCTGCAAGATGGAAGCAAATATTTTACATTACTTATATTTTGATCATATCAAGGAAACAATGTAGAGACTAAGTCAATGTTATATGGAAATTTACAATCCTGTCATACGATACATATCTACAGAAGTATCTGAATATCTGGTTTCATTGTTCTAGCAGCGATAGACTGATATAATTACAAGTTTAAGATACTTCATTTTTGTTGACATTAACAGAACTTGATAGTATAGGTTACTACATGTAAAAAGAGAAATTAATGCATTTGTTTACTCATAACAGTAAGCAAAAGTGCAAGTTTCTGAACTTATATATACAGGTTAATAAATAACCGCAGTTGCTGTCAACTAACAGTGCAAAGTTAAGGGTAAAATAGTTAACAAGATCATACCGTGACATCATCATAATAGAGAAGTTTCATCAAGATGGTGCGCTGAAACAAAAACAAAATAAGCCACATTGAGACGAGTATCCATATAAAGATTTCAATCATAAGATAGTAATACTCTGCGTATGTCACTACATCAAAAAGTGTCTTACCTCTTCTGGCATCTTATCTAGAGTTCTCATCAGTTGAATCAGTGTACGAACCATCTTACACGCAGAACTCCTGAGATATAAAGTTGTATTAATAGCATCAGATCACAATGTCCGAAACTTATGTTTAGATTTAGGAAAGCAATTCGTATGGAAATAGTAGTACTTCATTTGAGTTGGTGTTATCTCTGTTGTGGCGAACTTGAATTCCCCTTGCTTCTTGCTTCCAATTCGATTGAAATTCATAGAAACCTCTTGACTGTCAGAGTTTGAGTAACTGAAAGAAACTGCACACCAATGTGTATATTAGTAAAGCATTTAAACAAATCATACTTAAGAATTTACAGAACTGGCGATGAATTCCTGTCAATCAGGAAAACTGAAATAGTGACCGAAATCCCTATCAACTCATTTATCTGGGATCTTACAGGCATATTCTTCAATCATTGCCCCGTCTACTGTCTCACACACGCAGAACATTAGTGTCTTAAGATATTTCTTCTGCAAAGCATCATATACACCTGAAAAAACAAGAAATCGCTTATCACCAAACAGAAACATAAAATAAATCGAAAAAACTAAGGCTGAAAAGCACATAAGAATATCGAAAGAGTTATACCTTTCTCCATCCAGTCAATTAGACGTCTAGACTCCGCATCCATAGGCATTAGCTTTTTGATCTTCATCTCTGTTGATGACAATTTATAAACAAAGCCATTTATCAGGTCAAACCTCTTAGCCTTAAAAATATTTTAGCAAGAATGATCATTGGTAATTACCTAAGGCGGGAACATTCTTATCACTGAAGTATTTCTCTGGAAAAAGGCCTCTGATATAACTGATATTAAATATCGCTATGCGTAGTAGGTTCCTTGTCTGTTTTGAAACAAATGAACCATGAGATACTGCAACTGATAAATCGCAAACAAAAACAGTAATCTAATAGTTCCACATTTAGCCTCAAAGGCTTCAACAACACAAATCTTAAATAGTGCATCACTATTGTGGACTTTGTTTCACAACTAACACAATATTTTATACATTTTAGTATCCTGCTAATCTGAAACTAACTACTTCAAATCACATACTCAGCATCATGGTAAGTGTTACAGAGTAACGTTAGCAGATGAAATACTAAATGCTATACAATATCTGCATTTACGCTCCTAGATTGTCCAATTTATATCTAGCTTATGAATAACAGTAATGTATGAACAAAACTTAAAGTGCAATGGATGAAGTTGCCAAATACCATACCATGAAATCTTACGCTAATAAGTACGTTTCCATCTGAAAATAGATGGTAAGTTATATCTGATCCAGGAGCATTACAGGTCAAGTCACCGTAACAGCAAACCTATCAAACAAACTAATAATGTTCACAGTGAATCAAGTAATCAACTAGTTCTAGAGTTTCAGTAACTACTATTCATTTTAGGACATCGTGAACAGAGATCAACAACAAAAATCAACTCATTTATACAGCAACAAATTACGGGCAAATCTAGAATCTAGAGTCAAATCTTAGTCAAATCATAACAAGAGCAGATACATTCAATAGGATTACCATGGTCTGTATCATAACTACCATAACAAAAACTATTATACGCTAAACGACTCACAAAGATCACAAAGTCAAGCAAAGTGTCACTACTGGAGATTGCAGTGAGCATAAACTCAACAACATTAATCACATAATGTCTCAGAAAATCTGTATCTGTAGAAATCAAATCACTAAGAGCAAATTGCATAAACTTTGAGGCAAATCAGTTACTAACTGATTAAATTCGAATGAGAGCACATATATTTAGTTCGGTTACAAGAAACCACATCGTAACACGCAAAAAAGATTCAAAATCATTATAACATCAAGCAACAGTTAAGCTTATTTTGTGAAACACCAAATGCCATTCAATATCTGCATTTACGCAACAATATTTCCCAGTTTTCAGCTAGCTCATATATATCGGGAATGAATGAACAAAACTTAGCAATGGATGAAGTTGCCATATACTACGCGATGAAATCTTAATAAGCATTTTCGGCTGAAAACAGACCATAAATTATATCCTATCTAGGATAATTACACGTTAAGTCACCGTTACCGCAATCAGTCTAACAAACATTATTAATACAACCATGAGAATCAAGTAATCAACTAATTCTACAATTTCAGTAACTACAATTCATCTAAAACGTCGTGAACAGAATTTAACAACATGAATCGTAAAATGTATGGGAAAATTCGTTTATACAGTAATAAAATCACTACTAGCAAATCGAGACTCAAAAGTCAAATTATAACAAGAACAGATACATTCAATAGGATTACCACGATCTGTATCATAACTACAACAGCAAAAACTATCATACGCTAAACGACTCGCAATGATCACAAAATCAAGCAACAGTGTTACTACACGAGATCAGAAATTTGCATTTAAGCTAAAAAACAACTACGGCATACAAAACTGAGATCATCGTCAACATATTCTCATCAAAATTACAAACTGAATAAATTCAAAACAAAACAGATAAATTTCACTCTATTACCACAATCCATATAGTAACACGCAAAAACGACTCAAAATCATGGTTAAAAAAAGAAAAACGACTCAAAATCATCATAACATCAAGTAACACAATCAAGCTTAAAACTAGTGATAATAACATCATACATAATTAAGTGACGTCATCGTGTTCATGAACTCAAAAACAAATTCACGAAACGCGTTACAACATAAACTAATTCAATACGTTTATCACAATCTGTACCTTAACACCTAAAACAAAATTTTCTGGCGCAAAATGACGTCATACTCATCATAAGTGACGTCATCTAATTTAACAACACAAATCACAAATCCATTTCAAATTCAACAAAATAGTAGCGATGATGACGTCATCACGTTCATACTATCAAAAACTTAAATCACATAAAGTATCAACAAATTCATTTCAACATGAAACGATGACGTCATCTCATTTAACATAATATAGTTCACAAAATGTACCAAATATTCATTTCAAAATCAACACGATGATGACGTCATACTCATAATAAGTGACGTCATCACGTTTTATGATATCAGCAACTTAAATCGAGAATTCAGCTCAAAATAGTAGAAACGATGACGTCATACGAAACATAAGTGACGTCATCAGGTTGATGACATAATTCGCAAAATGTATGAACAAAATTCATTTAAAAATAAATAAAAAAGAGTGAAGATGATGATTACTAGAAGAAGTGAATCCTGTTCAGTGATCTCCGATTCCTTCAGTTTCTGTGCTGCTGCTGCAACCTGTAAAAAAAGTGGATCATCAAACAGTGTGTTGATTTTATAAAATTATGATATGTGTGTGTGAAAATGAGTGTGTGAGAGAGAATATGAAGGTTTGTTACCATTTTGAGAGAGTGAGAGTGAAGTGAGCGGGAGAAGACGACGTTGAGAGTATTTATAGCAGCTTGAGGAAATGGAGTTAAGAATTGACTGTGGTTGGGTTAAATGAGGGTTTTGAAAATTTTGACTGGGGTTAATTTAGCATGCACTAGACGTGTTGGATGAAACGGTTAGGATATGGCGTGACACGTCACCACGGTATCAAGGATTTTTTTTTTTTTTTTTTTTTTTTTGACCTTTTGTTTTGGGGTAACGTGACATTTTATTTATATTTTGTGCATAACTCGATTGTGCATATGACCGACTTTTTGTTTTAGTTTTTTATCTGTGAGTGGATTATGCGGTATGTTTGTGTTTAAGTGAGATATTTATATTTAATGAAGTTTATGTTTTGTTACACTTGTTTGATGTGGTGTTGGTGGTGAAAGTGAAATTGATGTGACGCTAAATTTCCGGTGGTTAATGCGTTGACTATTACACCCGGGTTTAGAGCGAGTTTTGATTCTAATGTATATGATTTTAGATGGATTATTTTTGTGATTTGAATTTCCTTTAGTCATTTTAAGGTTTTTATCTAGTAAATTTTGAATTTGAGACTTCTATCACTAGACCAATTTAATTATACGTGTACACTATCATTAGACCATCGTTAAAAGGTAGTCATGATTATGTTAAAATTAAGAACGGGTCTTAGTGGTGATCGGGAGGGCTGTGATCCCAAAACTTTTTAAAAAATTCTTACATATACTCAAAAATCTCATATACTAAAATATAATTCATTTTTTTTTTATTTTTTTAGAACTGCTTCTTAATTGTTAGTGGTTCATGTAGTAATGGCATTCAATTGAGTAGTATGCTGAACTGAACTCCGCCTGTTCTTTCTCCTATTGACTCGAACTTGAGACTTCCCCTAGCCAAACTTCCTCTCCTCAAACCCTTAAGGAATCTTGGTGGCCAACTGAGCTGTTAAAATATTTATCATTTTGGTTATGTTAAAATTAAAGAAATTGCTACGTGGGCCTAAGGCTATGTAAGATATACAGGTATTATATATTTGTAAGGACCCGTTTGGTTGGGTACTTTTGGATTCAAGGAATCCTTTCAAACCCAATAACAATTGTTTGGTATAAAATAGAAATGGATTTATGTGAGTCATGCTAGCAAAATATGATTCCACGTTAATACGGTGTATTTTGGCCAATTCATACCTAAGATGGGTCCCACTTTTATTTACTCTCTCACAACATTTTCAATAAATTAATAAAAAATTATCACTATCATTAATTTTTATAATATTTTATTAACTAACTTTTAAAATATTATTTTTTTAATTACATATTATATTTTTTTTCTCTCTCCAAATCCAAATCCAAATCTTAAACCAAATCTAAATCCAAATCTAAATCCAAATCTTAATCCGAATCCTAAACCTCCAAGAAACCAAACAGGCCCTTATAGTAACTGACCACCTTTTGTATTTAACATCTTTCAACTGACTCTAAAACCACAAGTTATACATGTTTTGTTTTTTAAACGTAGCCCACGGAGGGCTATGTTCAGCAAAACCCTAAAATTAATATGCTTTTGTAAATGTGGTACATAATTATGTAGTTAGGAAATGAAATCTAGTGATTAGTGATCTTTATTTTAATGCAGTTTGTGATGACTAGTATTATTTGTCTAAAAGATTATAATTTCTCATCAAATTATTAGACTATCAGTTACGAATATTTTCATTTGTTCATAGGTGAATGCAGTTTGGGTTATACATCATTTCTTAACCGAATTTCAGTAACGACAAAATTCAGAATTTTAGTTGAAATCATAGTCAATGGTCATTAAGTGTTACAAATGCATAAAATGTTAGGAAAGTGACATGGATACGTGATCGATCAAGTCATCAAACACAAATCAGCAATAGAAGCATAGTAATATCTACACACGTATATCCCATCTCCAACTTGAAATTTTAATGCATTTTACTACGCATTGAAACATCGTAATAGGTAATAATCTCCGATACTTTACATATCATCATATCTGCAAATTTTAACACCATGAATACAACTTGCAATAACAATGAAAGCAAAATCGATGTGAAGCGAGGGTCACTCCTAAAGCATTAATTTTCAACTGGGGCGTTAGTATCTGTAAATAACACATTTGCAAATAACAAGTCCTTACGGAAATTTTTTAAGCATGATGACCAAATAATAAAATTCACTAGAATACATTGTTATTATGAGTTTTTAAATTAACACATCCCAAACAAATCCAAAGCTACAAGTTATTCATTGGCATGAGATGCAAACTAAAACAGATATAATTAAGTCACAGCAAACAAACAAACAAACTCTTTTCAAGGACTAAAACTACACACCACAGCCTCATCTTCTTGATATGGAAACAATGGTCTTTCGCAAGAAGCTCCCCATCATGATTTTTGTTCTTCAAGTTTTCTCAATGATTGCTCACCTTTAGTAGGGTTCTCCCACTGGACAAACTGCTGCTGCTATTCTCTCTCGCAGATTATATTTCCTAGCGATTATAGGCCGGACATCTTCAGCCCCAACCAAACTTTCCAAAAATGGTATAATGGAAAGGAGTTCTTGATCTGCATGGTCATCAAACCAGCTCTCTATTGGTATGCCATTGTCAAATTGAAATCCAAATGCCTGCAGCAACACAGCAGTAAGGCATTACATATGAATAGGTTATTTGGGTTTTTTCTGGCGGCCAAAAAAGTAAAACGCTCTCAAGAAATTAGCTACAAAGAACAGGGTTAAAATGGGTCAATGGGTCAACGTCGTCCAGTATGAGTTTTTAATGCCTATATCCTCCTAAATCAGAAAACTTGGATTATTGTGAACTACTACGTAACATATATCTGTACTCAACTTGGACATTGACCCATTAAATACCCATTTTGTCTCGTCTTTGTTTTGCTTGTTATCTTTGTTGAGAGATAATCAACAAATTTACATAAACTATATGCCATATTTAGTTCTTGCAATTTTCAAGAAATAAAGTTTTGAAATTATACCTGAGGAGAGTTATCAATCATGACAACATGTGCTAAATCACGACCAAGGACAGATAGATCTTTGAGGTAATTCCCTTCAAAGAAAACACAAGACTCGCGATAAACACGATGCCTAAATACTTTTCTTTTTGGATCCAACACATTCAGAAGCTGTTCAGCGTATATGCTTTGACTAGCAGTAAAAATAATAATCTCGAAAGTATCAGCTACCCTCTCCATAAACTCTTTAAGGTAAGGACGGCAACGAACATAGACTTTGTGATCCTCATGGTTAAAGTTCACAGAAAATGTGAAATCTGCATCTTCACAAGGTTCGAGTGTGGAGTGCACCAAAGTCTCTGCCCAACAGAAACCAGCACAATGAATGTTGATTTTTATAGAATAATAAAAGCAAAAACTACATGTTAACAATCCATTTACTTATCAGATGGGTCAATGCAGGTTGTGTTTATCTCAAAAAGAGTCGAATAAAAAATATTTAGCTAAAGGGTATGTGTCAAACATGCTCTAAAGTCCAATTTTAAAGCATAAGAAGTTACAAACTAACAAATCATTATATTAATTTGTGTCTACTTTTAAAACGAAGAATATAAAGTTAGCATTTCAACCCAGCCAAACTCGGCACATCTCAAACCCATGTCTGTTTGACCCGTTAACAAACTGCTCAATCTTGCTACCACTGTATGACTAGATATAATACTCAGTATTGCATTTTTCTTTAAAGGCCAGAATCACAGGGTGGATAATCAGCAGTAACAAGTTACCATTATATTTTAAAAATGTTGTAAAAATCGGTCATGGCGGCTGATATGGCAACACCATGGCGGTTGGCGGGGTCCACCGCCACGCCAATTCACATATCGGTCAAATTTGAAGGTCATGGTCAAAATCGGTTAAAATCCGTTAAAATATTATTTTTGTACCATCAACATTAAGTAACAAATATGCAGTACAAGTAACAGGTGAAAAGATACTAACCGTCGAGGTCTAAAACAAGAGTAGTGAGTGGACAACTTCGTGTCCGTTTGGGTAGTAGCAACGGCCTAAAAGTTGGGGACCACAGTAGCCAGTTCTGGCAAGTTCTTTATGAAAAAATAGGGATCAAATTCATCAAACTCTTCAAACTCGTCATCGTCCAGTTAAGCATCAGATGATGTATGATCATGATCATCTTCGTCAACACATTCCAACTTTGAGTCTTTCATGCATTGGTATATGGCTGAAACTTCACTTGACAGACCACATCCTAAATCTGTATCAAAAGAACAATGTATTTCCACATTTTATTTGATGGATAATTCATTTCTGTTCATACATAGCAGCAAATAATTAAATTATCACTTAACTCCATCTGGTATGTCTCCTTCAACAACTCTGGAAATATGGAAGTTGGGAGAAAATATGGTCCCCTTCACGAACGCGTCAGTTGCATCACATCCCTACAGTATATAAAACACAGTTAATTACTTAATTTACAGAAGATGAAGTATACTACATGTGAGCCAAATAACTCTAATGTGAAGGTTTTTTTTTCCAAATACGTGCATAGTTGCATGTCTTAGATTAAAATCGTTTTCAGTTTTGAGCCTAAATGCAACACTAGCTGCTCCCTGATGCGTACAATACCAGTTTCCACATGGGCACTAGTTAAAGTTCATTCAGATTTCATCAGTCCTCTTCCATATGTGTTATGCTTTTTCAAAAACTTGACAAATATATAATCAACCACGTTACATCTTACTAACCAAGGATACTAAAAACTTCTTCTCTCTCTCTGTGTCTCTGCCCTTTAATTTCTCTAATCAAGCATTTCACAGTGTGCAATATACATATCTATAAAATATGGTAATGGTTGTTGTAGCGCTTATATTTGATTATTGGTATGAGTTAATGGCCGATTTATACAGACAGAAGCTTGACTTCTAAAGCCATAGTCTCGTTGAACAAGAGTCAAGCGCTGATTATTTAAATTATATTTTCTCAAATGATCATTAGTCGAGAGAAATTTTACGTAATGGTAATGAAATTTAAATAATATTAAAAAAAAAAAAAAAAAAAAAAAAAAAAAAAAAAAAAAAAAAAAAACATGAAGAGATGCAATTACCTCAGAATCCATGGGTATGGTGTTGATTGAAAAATAAGAATCATTGTCCAAACATACACTGGCATTGGTATCACCATCAGATACGCCTACGCCTCTGGCATTTAGATTAGTTGCATCAACATTCTCTTTGCTATTCTTTGTGCGGGTGGTTGCTGCGAGTCACAACAGACATACAAATGGGATTACGATCCTCAACATGAAAGAAAAATAATAATGAATAGTCCCAAGACATAATACCAACAAGTCTATGAAACAATTATATGCATATATTGGTTTACATCATATAAACACAAAGATCTACAATAGCTAATCTAAAATAGTATTTTACTAATCAATTCCCTTAAGGCTACGGTTAAGAATTATTTACCAACCACCCCATAAAAGGTTTGTTGTTATGGTTACAAGATCCTTTAAACTATAACAATTGCAGTAACATAACTTCATTACGACACCAAACTGACAGCAAATACCAGAAAACAAAAAGACACACCAGAAACAACCAAGGTTAGTTTGTCGACTGTAAATGATAGTATAAGACAAAAAATTATGGTAACCATCTTACCAGGTTTTTGTTTCCTAGCAGAAGACGTAATTATCTGAGACACTTTGTTTTCCTGGTTATCAACATCTTCTTGAATCTTCTTCTTAGTTTTCGAAACTTTCGGACTCGCGAGTGCTTTAGAAGAATTTCTTACCATTGCTACTTTCTTTGTTTGCATCTCAGACTTGGGGAAGATCCAGGCCTAGACGCTCAACTTCAACTTTTTGGCAGATATGTTTATAAATTGGGGTCCCCCCAGAACACCATACACTTGCCTAACACAAAGCTACAGTTGAACAAAAAAAATACCAGTCAACAATATAAAACTTCCAACAATGTGAAAGCTTGAACATCAATTTAGGAGCTCAAATAAGACAGGTCATACATGTAGTATTCATACAAGATACGACTATAGTAAAAGGTAATCATCAAAGAATGACATGTGTAAACACAGCTGATAAACCAAAGAGGTGAGGTTGATAAGTCATTAATCAGCTGAGCATGTAACTTATACAAAACAAAACCATTACGAAAGACTAGCAACCCTCATATAAGCACAAACGTAGCAACGTAATACTGTAATTATCATGTGATATCTTTTAGTAAACAACCTAAACTGCACATACTAACAGACCACAACATAGCTTTAGTTACAATTCTCCAAACTAACACATTTTAAAAACAATATAAAGTATCATCAAAAGTTGTCCAAACCATATCGCACTAGCGTGTTATGTCCACACAACATCATAAGTCATATAACACTTAATACTATTATGAAAAGCACAAGAATCTTGGATTCTTGATACCAAATTTTCACACTTTGATATTTAAAACCCAAAAATAGCTATGACGACTAAACCTTTCTATGTACAAAACTAATATAAATATTTCTCAGAATCATTCGTGTTAGCTCAATTGGGCTTATGACCTTATTTTCCAAAAGTCCATTTTCCATGCTTATTTTCTAGTTTTAATGTCATAATAAGCTCATACCTCGTCATAAAGCAAAAAACGTACCTAAAATACAAACAGAATAAGCTCCTAAGCCCGAATAAGTGTTTGTGGTGCATATTTACTAGGCTTATAAGCTTATATAAATTTGGAATAAGCTCATAAGCTCACTTTTTCGGCTTATGGGTATATCTTTTTTGGGTTATAGCTTATTTGATAAGCTTATAAGCCTGGCAAATAAGCTATAAGCCAAAAAAAAAGTGAGCTTATAAGCTTTTTTCCCAAATTTACATAACCTCATACGGCCGGTAAATAAACGCCACAATACAAGTACACAACTTAAAAAAAATCATAACTTGGTCAACAAGTAAACCTTAAATCTTTAACATTTAAACCCCACAAAAAACCCCCAAATTTCAAAACCCTAATTTAACCATCAACTAACTTAAAAACTAATCAACAAACAAAAAGAGCTTATTTAAGCTAAATATAATCTCAAACTCACAATACCTTATTCAAATTCGAATAATTTCACAGCTCAAGCCAACACTTTCAGAGCTTCACACACACAGTAACTGTGTGAAAACCAACGGTCAAAAGAAAAGAAAAGAAAGAAATAGAAATAAGAAGATGAAAATATTAATCGAAAATTTCCAATTTTCCCTCCAAGGAGAAAAGAGAGGGAAAACGAAAAGATCAAACGAAATTTTTGGGTCTGAAATGATTTTCAAGAAAATTTTGCTGTCTTTTCTTTTTTCTTTTTTCTTTATTGTTGGGTTTATAAACTCAAGAGTTAATTGCAAAAACAGTCCCTGTGGTTTGGCTATATCTAAAAAGTAGATAATATAACTTTCAAAATGAACACATAACACGGTTTTCAATTTTTTGCTTTCATGATTCATCTAATCATAGTTGTTAACATCCCGATCCTGATTTTAGGATCTTACGATTTTACGATTTTCTGAAGCAAAAACGATCCGGATTCCTATGTAGGATCTTAACAAGCTTAAGATCTTATAGGATCCCGATCTTGACCATAGGATCTTAAGATCTACTCCGATCCGATCTTACTTTTCTCGAACCGCAAACAAAAAAAAACTACAAATTTATGGTTAGTTTTTTTATAAAATTTTAAAAACAACATGTGATTGTTCTTAAACATTTCATATTCATAATTTATGACAACATTTTCATGAAATATTCATATAATTCCATGTTTATAATATATAATAATTTGTAAATTTGAATAGTATTACAAAGATCATTTAATAATAGCATTATAGTAGGATGTTAGGATCCCGATCCGATCTTACGATCACGATCTTGCAAAGACGAAAACAATCATAGGTAGGATCCCAATTTTGAAAACCTTGCATCAAATATTTCATGAATTGTTCGGTAAAAATTTGTTTATTTATTTAATGGACAAACATGAGTAAGATTTTGCGTTCGTTTAGTTAAATGAGTAAACATGAACAAAAGTCTTGCTCGTTTATTTACGTTTGCGAGTGTCTACTTATGTGTTCGTTTATGTTTATTTATTTGCTTATATTCAAATATCGTATCTTGTTATTATATACTTTAGTTAAATATGTATACTTAGTTGTTGTTTATTTTTTCTCAATAAGCACTTTTTCCCTCTTTTCACTTCTTTTGTCTGCGGGATGGCAGAGGTTTATATTTATTTTTTTTGCAGACATAAGTGCTTCTTTTTACTTCTTTCCTCTTCTAAATTTCAGACATTATCTTTCACTTCTTACCTCTTCTTTCACAAACCCTACACCTCTTTCTCAATATCCTTTTTTATACGTTTTTTTATGTTTTTGTCTTTTTTTTTTACGTTTTAGTCCGTCTTCTTAAGTTTTCGTCAGTTTTTTTACGTTTCCGTCTGTTTCCTTACGTTTTCGACCATTATTTTACGTTTTCATCCATTTTTTTACGTTTTCGTCTGTTTTTTTACGTTTTCGACTGTTTTTTTACGTTTTTGTTCATTTTTTACGTTTTCGTCCGTTTTTTTTATTTTTTCGACCGTTTTTTACGTTTTCATCGGTTTCTTTACGTTTTCAATCATTTTTTTACGTTTTCATCTCTTTTTTTTTACGTTTTCGTCTATTTTATTACGTTTTAGACTGTTTTCTTACGTTTTCGTCTGTTTTTTACATTTTTGTCTGTTTTATTACGTTTTCATCCGTTTTTTTACGTTTTCGTCCATTTTTTTTACGTTTTCGTCCCTTTCCTTACATTGTTTTCATCAATTTTTTTACATTTTCGTTAGTTTATTTTTTTTACGTTTTCTACCTTTTTTTTACTTTTTCGTCGGTTTTCATCCGTTTTTTACATTTTTTTCTGGTTTATTACGTTTTCATCCATTTTTTACGTTTTCGTCTGTTTTTTTACGTTTTTGTCTGTTTTTACGTTTTTCGTCTGTTTTTTTACGTTTTCGTCTATTTTTTACGTTTTCATCCGTTTTTTACGTAAAAAAATGGATGAAAACGTAAAAAACAAACGAAAATGTAAAAAATGGACGAAAACGTAAAAAAAAATTAAAAAAGTAGATGAAAATGTAAAAAAAATATACGGCATCTTAAAAAAAGGTAAAAAACGTACCAAAACGTAAAAAAACAGACGAAAACATAAAAAAAACAGACAAAAGTAAAAAAACATCAAAAACGTAAAAAAACATACCAAAACGTTAAAAAATAGACAAAGTGTAAAAAAAAAAAAAACTAAAACGTTAAAAAACGTACCAAAATGTAAAAAAAGACAAAAAAATAAAAAAAAGAAAACAAAAACGTAAAAAAAAATGCTCGAAAACGTAAAAAACAAGACAGAAAACGTAAAAAAAATGACGAAAACTAAAAAAATATGAAAACGTAAAAAAACATACGAAAACGTAAAAAAATGAAAACGTCAACAAACGTAAAAAAACTCGAAAACGTATAAAACGTAAAAAAACAAACGAAAACGTAAAAAAACGCAGGAAAACGTATAAAAACGTATAAAACGGATGATAAACGTATAAAACCGGACAAAACTTGTCTTTGATACTCCGTATCACAAAACATTAGTAAAAAAATTTCAATTGCACAAAAAACAAACAGTCTTTTTCCATGCAGATGAAGACTTTAGATGTGCCTCTTCTTCTGCAGACATGGTTTACAGATGAAGAGGTAAAAACTCTGAAAAAACAAATAACACCTTAAACAAGCAAACACATATAAGACAAAGTATTCTGTATATTTTATGTTTGTTTTTTGAATTTATTTATGTTGGTTAGTTTACGTTCGTTTAGTATCTTAGTGAACGCACATAAATGAACATGATTACATGAACAACCACTTTTTCTTAATGAATGCATATGAACAAGGAAATTTGTCTGGTTAAATATTTGTGTCCGTTCGTTTGTGCGGTTAAACTTAAATGAGCAAACATAAATGGATTAAATGGTCTTACTTAATGTTTGCCGATTCGTTTACAACCTTATTTTTCGCCAACCTCTTCTTTTAGTATCATTTTTCTGGCAGAAAATACACATGCACTTTTCGAAATTGTAAAGATTGTAATGCACTTTTACCAAACCATGTGGCCGGTTTTTGCAATTACTCACTTAAAGATATTAAAATAAATGATGTAATTAATAGAGTCAGGTGTGTTAATGGGTTTTACTTGCGTTGGAGGCGCGTGTGTGTAACGGGTGGGGTTTTAAAAGGTGAACTGGCGGCGTGGAAGGATGAGATGGCGAGTGTGGTTGTTGGACATATGTTTTAGTTTTTCGGGAACATCAATATTTGTGATTAATATTCTTGATTATTTTTGCTGAATTTCTGGTTTATTTGAGATGTGTTGTCTTTTCATTTTTAGGTAGAAATGATTTTGAGTGCTAATTATATGACTAACTTTATGTAAACTTACGACGTGGCAAACATTATGTTTGTTGTAGCATACTACATAGAACATACACAAAAGCTTCCCATCGTTCATGCAACACAATTTTTTAAACTAGAAAGCAAACTGAGTCACTTTTACTCATTTCTACACCCTGTAATAAGTATCCGTCTTATTATTTTAGTTTGTCTTAAAATAAGCGTCAACTTTCAAAGTTTAACTACTCAAAAATTTCTGAAACAGTATTGGTTAAAAGTGACTTTAAACTGTATATCACATTCATAGTGGTCACTTGTTATGAGACGGAGGGAGTAATAGTATCATAAACAGTAGTTAAACATGCTTTCAATGGCTCAAAGACCACTCTCAACTCCATGATAATCATTAATGGCTTATTAGCTAGATGCTAGTCACAGCTCTATCACAACTGATGCAAAACAGGACGCACCGCATAGTGTATTCTAGGAACTTTAGGTATATGTTACATCATTCAAGTTTTTTTCACTAGATCAGCTTGCAGCTTGCAACTATAACACGGACAACACAAAGATGTCTCGTGACTAAACAAACTAAAAAGAAAAAAACCAAACATCATATTACTCAGAAGAAGAGAGCCTTGAACTGCAATTGATGCAGTTCGTAAATGTCACTTTTTTACAGATCTCAGTATTCTTGTGAAGGCTATCTGTTTCCTATCGTAAACTAATATGATCCTGATTAAAAAAAAATTGCTATCAAGAATCAGTGTATATGTATGTGGTCTACCCTATGTGTGGAAAGTGAATTGTAGATTTACGGAGATAATGTTAATGAAGGAGATGAAAAGAGGGCATATCTTCTATCCTTAGAACATCATCCATAAGAAGCTCTTCCTCCAGCTGGGCCCTAGTTGATTTTAATACTTCCTGCATTACACAAAATCTAAATAGTTAGTAATTTATACCCATTCATGGATAAACAGATCAATTCGGGGAGTTATACTTTGCCTCTAACAGGGTCAAGTGGTGAACTTTAAAAAGTTAGCTAACAAAGAGAACAGTTTGAGCTTATAAAATTACCAAAATTTCTAGCATCAAGCAGCAATGACAACAGGCAAATAAGTAATTCTAGTTTTGGAATTCAATTAAAAATGAAATGTAGCAATTTTCATGCGTCTATCCAAAATGGAAGTGTCCCAGACGATTATCTGACAAAGGGATTACTAATTTATTTTCCCTGTTCCACACATTTCGTCGCATACAAACAGGTTTAGTTGCCTTCAAAGTCAATGAGATGATTTGCATCTACAAAAATATTTTCTCTCGTTATTTCTTAAAGTGTGATGCCTTACCGACACTCTACAAGTATAACTAACAGCAAAACTGATGATGTATTTTTGAAATTCGTTAGGAAAAATTACAAGTTTAACCTAAAAAGTCAGGGTAAAAACCCTTAAAAAAATTATAGAGAGAAAATATTATTTGGTACAGAGATAGAATATATATGTTCAGTCTGTACAGAAAAATAGGTTGCAAGAGCAGAATGTTGGTGTTAACTTACGTTAAACTCCATGTAGCTGGCATTTTTCTGTTCCCATTTTTTGTCCATAACGATAAATGCAACACAATAAAGTAGGTCAAAGGCCCACTCGCTTTCTGAAAAAAATGCATCGAAGTCTGTAATTAGTTTACAGAAAAGAAGATTCAGGCTCCTATTTTTAATAATATACTCCGTATTAGAAACGGCCATCTGCTGGTGGCAACATAAGAAACGGCCATCTTAAACAAATTAGCCTCATGTTGGGCACAGGGCATAACTTTGTATAAATGAAATCTTTTATATGGGGGTCTATGTCACACTGTAATACCACATGAACGGGTTGATTTGGGTTGTATTCACTCTCAAAGGGGGCGAATTAAAAAATTAACTAAAAGGTGGTGGGTCGAATGGGTCAAGCAGTTACAAGTCTCCAAAAGTCCATTTTTAATGCATACAACCTCCTAAATTGCTTTAAACAAAGATTCACCCGACAGCTCAGCTGGATTTATTTTGACCAGTACAACCGACACCCATTTTGACCCGTTACACAACCCACCGTTTTCTCCACCCCTACTGTTGTCCCATCATGAATGTACAGCTTATTAAAATTTATTTTGTCAAATCAAAGTTTGTTTATTAAAGGTCTCTGTCCAAATGGTCTGATGGAAAACGAATGAGATTTGTATCCTATTTACTAGTGACTTTGTGAAGGGATATTGAAAATATGGAACAGAAAAAAAAGAATTAACTTATGAAAATGATACATTTTTTTGAAATGTGGATTGGCCTATCTTTACCTGACAACAGATGTACAAAAACAGCACTCACGAGTGTCCTTGGTTTAGCTGAAATAGTAACAATATTTGGTTAGCCAATATCTTCAAGATCCTCAAAAGTAGTGAGAACCATATATCAGAAAATGAAAAAAAAAAAAAAAAAAAAAAGGAAGAATACACACATGCATTTGCACACTTACACGCATGTGGAAATCAAATGTCTCAAAATCTACAGAAAATATATGGTTTTACTTACTAGCATCTAGATCAAGCATTTTCACGAGCATAAATGTAATATTTAGACCAGCTACAGCGAATGGATATTCCCACGCAGCTCCCCTAGCTCCTTGTTTTCTTATTAGGTGCTGGAAAGATATCTGCAGTTCAGAATATAGCATCAGGCTTAAGTAACTGCCTAATATGTTGCTGACCAACATGAAGTGTATAAAAACAAATAAAAAAGAGAAACAGACTCATTTTTATTGACTACAACATAATTGTTGTGAAATAAGCTACTTGCCAGGGTGTATCCATTGAAAATAGAGGTGGCAATTTTGCCGCATTTACTTTATGAATTTGTCGAATTTGGTTAGCTTTTATTTTAAAAGGAAAAACCAGGTTAAACCATTTCGAAAGTTAGCCAAGAATTTAGATTATTATTGTAATAATATAAGTAGTTAGTCACTCATATTTGATACATCAAATATATATCAGTTTTCTTAAAATTGGAACCAAGAAGTGGATAAAGGTCACAACCCGAGCCATTTTGACATGTTACACGACTCGCCTATGTTGCTACATCAAGTTAGAAACGACAACTAGGGTTTATGTAGCCAGGATCTGAAATCTTACAGAGAATGTTTTAGCAAAAAATAGCAAGTTCTCCAAGGAAATGAATCCAGCTCCCCTGGTAATCAACAAAAGTAGCAAAATAAAGAGGAATTTCCACAATTTCGATATATATTCAGGATAATGCAAGTAAAATAGCAACCTAAAATCTGTTGATGGATCTTTTCCCTGCCATCCCATCTTTTTCCATTGTTCCGATATCAAGCCATCGAGCTTTTGATCCGGGAATGTGGCTGACCATAAAACACCCAAAGCCTCCTGTCCTCTTGCATAATGTAATTAGTGACTCGAAACTTATCTTATGCTCGTTATAAAGAAATATAATCACAAAAATCTGGAGATAGCTTTATGTTCAATATTACAATTCTTATGTCAACTTTATGCATGCAAAAAGTTCTCATATGAAACCTTGCTGCCAATCATCCAACACTACTACTAAAAAGGCAAACTTTGGACTGAATATATTTCGTATTTAAGCTACCTGATGTTCTAGCCGGGTCGAGTCGAAATAAACTTTCGTCCGGTTTTTCAGCCTTGTTAGTCTCTCCTCCTGCAACATTTAGCAAGTAACAATTGATTGTTATCTTCCATAACATCATCATTGATTTAGGATAGATGTGGTTAATTGGCCAGAGTAAACAATGGGTCAAAGTGAGCTCGGACGTGTAGTTTTGAGCAAATCAAAACAGGTCAGGTTGGTATTTGTTGAACCAAATCGCTTTTGTCCTAAATACTGAATGTTAAAATGCGTATGTTATGTGTCAAATATGATAACCAAAAATTAATATGATATTTTCAAATAAGAATGATTAAGGAGGTTTTATGCTTGAAAAAAAAATTACGCTTTGGGCGACTTTTGACCCATCTCCTTTTTAGCTAAATTTTCAATTGAATTTACTCGTTTGACCAGTCAGATATGAAACATACACGAATCAACCCATTCATATTGAGTGAGTCAAAAACTCATAATTGACACCTCAAAATAAGATTATTCAAAACCCGATGGTAAATACATAATGAACCACTGTTCAACCCTGAATTCTAAACTTAAGATTAGAACTCAACGACATATGGGAATCAAACATAGTGGAAATCATGGACCATTTAACTCATTTCACTTTGCTATTTGGTGATAATGATAGTTTGAAAACTTTTTCTTTAGAGGATCCCAACCCAAATTTAGCAAGGGATTAAAAGACCAGCAGCCATACATCAAAACAGCCGGGCAATAGTTTGTAAACTTGCCTGGAGAGGCGTCACATTCATGCAAATCCGTGCATAACTTCCCTTCTTCTGAAAACACACACAAGGTAGACCCTTCCTCATCCACGTATGAGCACAACAAGTTGCAGGATCTGCAATAAATCAGTTAGACTTATGTCCATACCCACATGAAGAATTTCAAAAAATAAGAGTCTCATATTTAGTTAATGCAATTGATCAAAGGGGCGAACTACTTTGAAATATTCGCGTGGGTGCAAAACATGAACATTTTTATCCAAATTTTGCCATCTACAATGATCTGTTTGAACATAAAAATCAAGTATAATGGCTACAGATACTCGTATTATGCATGTACATGAATTTTCCAGCTACGATGGTTGTTTAAATACGATGTTGCAAGTAGAATATTTTAATTCACTCATTGACAAATGATGCTTACCCCTGAGATGCCATTAGCTAAGGTGCAAGGGTATGAATGCAGGGATACTGGTGTGTTACGTATGGATGTCATGATCCAAAAATTATAGCTAAAAAAAAAAAAAAAAAAAAAAAAAAAAAAAAAAAAAAAAAAAAAAAAAAAAAAAAAAACACACTTTAAGGATACGGGGGTGCATTTGTATATGCATACAAGTCAAAAGCTAAACCTATAAAAGAAATAAGTTATCATATAATGCGATATAATTCACATATCAAATATGTAGGATAGGTACACACCAAACTCTAAAACTTATTTGATAAGTGACTCATTTTTGTCTTTAATAATAACCAAATAAGAAAACCTAACTACTTATGTTTTCCTTGTTTTTCACTTACATAATCACAAATTTTAGGTTGCCTTTTTTAAGCCTATTTCTAACTTTGTAAATTCTAAATTCTCAATTCTTGTTTTGGTAAAAGAGAAACCAAAATTGTCCTGAACTATGAGGAGTCACTACTGATAACTTATTATACTTTATTTGATTTGACTCCAACGATTCGACAATACTTCCCTCACATATCACCCATCTTTTCAGCCATTAAGGCAACTACAAAAATATCCGAGATTTGGCCTGTTGAAAGTGGTTTGAACATGAATTATTGCATCTCAGGCTTTGTGTACCATTTTAGAGAATCATTTGGCTTCTATCTCTAAACAAACTCAACATTAGAGAAATCAGACTTGGATCTTATATGATGATAGAAAAACTGAATTTTACCCGGTTCGTGACTCACAATTCCGTTATCATATAACTCTTTTCTTCGGGCATAAAATTTCCACCTTAGGACGGATAGCATGCTGAGTTTGATATATCTGCACACAGGGCAAAAGTATGCATGTCCGTAAGAATCCGCCCATGGTGTTAAGAGAGTAAAGGTCAAACAAGGTTGACATAGGGGGTGGTTTATAGCAATTAGCAAATTGGCCTTCGATAGGAGCACATAAAGGTCACCATTCATGCCAGCAACCCAAAGATTTTCAACAACTTATGTTCGCACTGCATTGTATAACTTAAGTTTATCCTTTCTGTATGTTTAGCAAACCAGTGACTAGGATTTTTTCTTGACATTTACTTGAGCAAAAGGAGTAACGTGAATGCCAAAATGACCAAAGTTTGACACAAATAATAACAGGGACAACTTAATGAACATCGTCTCCGAAAGAAACTAGGAGCTAATACGCAATCTAATATCTAACTTCACATACGAATGCTATTAATAAAAAATAAGTATCAATCTACTTGAGCATTTCCACAACTCACAGCATTTCCAGCTAACTAGCTACGTAGTATATCGCTATAAAACATCCAACTTCATAAACACGAAGCCTAATCATTCTTTCAACAGCTCAAAAGCAAACAAACATCCCCGCTCAAAAACCATTAAAATGATAACAACAAACGCATTGTCCGGTTAACTTGATAAACGATATTAACAAGAATACTTTATAGCGAAAATTCACAAATACAAATCTGCCTCACCCTAGCTAGCTAGGTACAAAATTTCCACAAATAAACGAATAAAATGATATAATTGTGAAGCTTTTAACAGCAAAACCTGATATATATATTTTCAATCAAATTTCACACATTTTTTAAACAAAATTATGCAATAAATTTGTAATTTAAATACCGGAAAAAGAGGAAGAAGAAGAAGAAGAAGAAACTGAAGGGTTGATGATATTATTAGCAATGCAGCAGCTTCCTCCTCCTCCTTCAGATCTTCTTTTCATTACATTCTACTGCTTTAATATTTCTATTTTTATTTTTATTTTTTTAGCAGCAGCTCTTTTGATTCTTCTTTTTATCAATTTGATTCATTAATTGGTTCGTTTTGTTCTTGTTGTTAATAGTGGTTGGTTGTTCGTTATTTCAGCGTTTTATCATTTTTCTTTTCTTATGGGATATTTTACTCCTTGGATTCCATGCTATTGGTTAACTTAGTCCTTTAATTTTTTTAAATTGCTATAAAGCTTTCCTTTATTTTTCTTGATACAGACATTTTAAAAACTCTAAATCGATGTTTTGAAAATATGACCAGCCTGTTGGATCGGAAAAAACCGGGTTGAACCTGGAAAAACTGAAAACTGTTTGAAAAACCAATTCAAAGTTCGATTCGTTTTATTAAAAAAACCCATATATATTCCAAATGCAAGTTCAACCCAAAACTCAAATTATGATAACAGTTTTCAAAAATTCCAAGAAATACTCATTTTGAACACGTTTTGTGTAATCTAAATGTTTTATTTTATAGTATTTTTCTGGATAACCTCTTGCGGGCATTCCATAAATTTTCTCCACAACTAAACAATATGTATTCTTACTAGTCAATTTTAGTTGTCCATTATCAATTTTCTTCGCGTTTAGTCATGATTAATCTAATATTCTAATCAACTCAAAGCAAGTAGCGTTGTTGATAGCTTGAATGTCCCAATAAATGGGTCTAAATTCAAATTTGGTAAGTTGCAACTCTTTCAAGCAACGTTCCCTTGTTAATCATGTAAGTACTACGAATCGTGAAGGATTAATAATTCACCATACGGGTCTGTAAAACTTGATATTTGCTTGCCAGCCAAGTCTCAAAAGATGAATTGAGAGAATCTCTCTCATATTCTTACTTATCTAACCGTACTTATTGTAGAATTTATTAAACTACTGTAATTTATCAATCGGGACTCAATACCTCTAAAAAAAGATTTGAGTTACAAAAGAAAGGTTGGTAGTGACATTGTGAGAAAGATAAAGGGTAGAGTGGATTAGTATATTTGGCATTTTATGTTGCATGGAGACAAAAGAAGAGCCCAAACAAGAGTCTTTTACTCTCCACATGGCGCTGCATTTTAGTCTTCAACCATCCCCCGACCAAATCATTATTTTTAACGTATTTTTGTTTATTCTTTTGTAATTATAGAAATTAGAATCCAACATTTGGTTCACGAGTTTATAAAATATATTAAATAAAACCGAATTTGAGTATATTTTAATACATATATTATAGAGTAAATTACTTTTTTGGTCCTTGTGGTTAACCGGGTATTTCATTTTCAGTACAATTTTTTGAAAAATCTCGGATCCACTACAAAACCCGGCGACCCGTAACAAGTTTGGTCCAAGTTCACTAACACCGTCAGTTGACCTATATTTGACCGTTAATTAAAAGGGCATTTTGGTCTTTCATCTGTTATATTAAAGTAAAAAAATTTTCTTTTAAAGAACACCATCACTCCACTTTCCTCATTTTTTTATTTTTTCACTCTCTTTAAAAAATTTCTTTAGAACATCTCTCTAAAAAATACTCACTTTACAGATCTGCTCCAACACTAACACTTCTTCCATTGTATTTTTGTGTTATAATTATTTATTTATTTGTATGTGTGAATGAGTAGAATAAAAATGAAAAGGTTTTTTTTGTTGAACGAGTTGAATTTTTTTGGGGTTTTTAGTTTACAGCTTGCAACCACAACCCGAATTGCAGTGGGATCTTGGGCGGATCATGCCCAAATTTAGATGGATCTGACTAGATCTTAGCGAGGTGTGGGTTGTGGTTTGATTTTGTTGTGTGTTGTTTATTGCATTAAGATTGGTTTCAGAAAGATAAGTAGGTGTGGGTTTGGATGGTGTTAAGTGGGTCTTGTGAGGATGATGAAGAGGTGATATTTTTTTAGGCTTGTGTTTGTGTTTTTGATATACGTTTTGCTCCATAAACAGGCTATTTTTGTTGGATCTGGAAGTAAATGTGTCGGTTTTGTAGCGGCAGCGGTTTCGTGGTGGTGGTGGATGCGGGTTTGAAGAAGAACATAATAGATTTTCGAGTTCGAATCTTTGTTATTGTGGATATGGAGATAGGTTTGAGGGTTGTTGTAGTTAGTTGTTGTGGTGGTTTCGTGTTGGGATGGCGGTGGTAAGGATTTGGTGATGGTTGTGGTAACGATTTGGTGGTGATGGTGTGGATAATTATAAGGTGTTATATGAAATTGAGGAAAGTGATGGTGTGATGAAGACTTTTGGAGAGATAGATATTGATGGTTTATGTTTCTGGTCGAGGAGTGTTGGGTGGAAGAGGTATGGGGGAATAGAAATTTTGGGTATTCTCAGCTTGATTCGAATGGGTCTTTTTTATGTGTTTGTTTTTTGAAGAGTGATATTAAGCCAATTATGGAGATAACGGGAAATGTGGTGTTTGTGGATTCGTCTTTGATGGCTTTGGATTGATTAGTGGTTGTTATACTCAATTCAATTATGGAGATAACGGGAAATGTGGTGTTTAAGATCTTGGGGCAGAAATGCTTGTTATGGCTTATGGTTAGGTCATATGGGTTGCCTGTGATTACCACTAGAGGTAACAATGTGTATGGCCCAAATCAGTTTCCTGAAAAGTTAATCCCCAAGTTCATTCTTTTGGCTATGAGAGGGCAGCCACTTCCGATTCATGGTGATGGGTCAAATGTGAGGAGTTATCTTTACTGTGAAGATGTTGCTGAGGCTTTTGAAGTTGTTCTCCACAAGGGTGAAGTTGGTCATGTTTACAACATTGGAACCAAGAAGGAAAGGCGAGTTAATGATGTTGCTCGTGATGTCTGTAATCTGTTTAATATCGAATCAAGCATCAAGTTTGTGGAGAACAGTCCGTTTAATTATCAAGTAGTTTCATCATGTATTGATTTCTTTGTATGTAAGATCCTCGGATCTTCATTTTGAGTATTTGGATGATTGGAGTCATTATGCTTTATATGAATTGGAATGTGTAGAGGTATAGCAGAAAAATGGACCAAAAGTGTTACAAACATCCGAGGGTATTTTAGTCATTTCATGTTTTTTTAACGAGTCAAACTGTTAGTCAACAAAAATTGGACTGAACTTGTTACGGGTCGCCGGGTTTTGTAGTGGATCCGATACTTTTCAAAAAATTGGACTGAAAATGAAATAACCGGTAAACCACAAGGACCAAAAATGTAATTAACACCGAATTTGAGTATCATTTGATTATTATTTACCCAATTCATTTGCCGTGGTATATGTCATGACTCATGAGTGTAATTATCAACCAAGCGGTTGTGCATTCAAGTATCGTTAAAAGTATTTACAAGATAGTGTAACATAGACACTATAAATGTTTGGATAATTGTTTTTCTTTTTTAAGTTCGATGATGTGATTGGAACTCTTAACCTCTCTAAGTCTTATAAGTTATATAAATTATAATACTGACATATGTATGTACCTACGTAAAGCGAGTAAACAGATACTAGTTCGAGTTGAACTTTATTAAAGTTTATATTAAGCTCGATAAGTTTGACTCACACGAGCCAAAAATCCAACTCATTCGCAGTCGTACCTCAAAAACTTGACTCATTAAGATTAAATTACAAACAAATACTCCGTGCATTCTAGATCTTGTTTTGTGATTCACAGGTGATAATGGTTCAAAACAACCTACTCCCTCGACTAATAAAACTTACAAGTCACAACACTTGATGCAGGCTTTCACTTTCAAATTTTCAATGCGTACCCGGTACCACATACCAGAACCAAATAAATGGTCTCTTTACATTAAATATTTACACTTCAACTAAACTTTTACTTTTTTTTTTTTGAAAGAAAAATATCTAAAACCGAGACCACATATCTCAAGTACCATCTCACGTATTAGACTTAACTTGCAACCTCTTGGTTAATGGGTCACTCACATAGCGATGACCCAAATCCTTTGGTCTTAAACTATGGAGAAAAGAAAGAAAAAAATTACACGACATTTGGGGAGAAAAAAAAAGGATTAACGTGGCACATAACGAGATCAGCCAAATGACCAAAATGATAAACGACATGATAATTACTTCCAAGACAATTTTGGGTTTAAAGATTATGTTTAATTAAAGAGCTGTGCATCTTTAGCAACAACAACAAAAAAACTATATTTTCTCCCATTAAAGGGATGCGCTGAAACTATGATTTCATGAATAACAATGAATTAGTATACGAAAAAAGTCCGTCAAATATAATGTAGAAGGGGCCACCTGTCGATCCACCGTGTGATCTTTAGACACGGATCGGACCCCGCACCAAAACTAAGACCAGACCCAATCGGTCAGAAGTTCATCGCCACCAATCAGGCACTTTTAATCTCCGAGCTCTATTTACAGCAAGTCTTTCGGCAGGAACCTTATGCTGAACTTGTTTCCATATCATATTCACAGCATCGTCTTTTTTTGGAGGAAATTGATATTCATAGTGATGTGCGACTTCTTTAAGTCGTCTCCACATTTCAAGCCATTTCTCTTTTGGTATTTTTCTGACGTGTTCGACCATATAACCCGGAACCAATGCCTCTTCAATAGAAAAGAAAACTGAGAATTTGTTGTAGTCTAATTCGTCTTCAAATGGCAGTTCGATTTTATCGCTCACGATGACGGGGACACAATGGCTCACAATAGCATCAAAAAGTCGGTTTGAGGAAGGAGTGTCTCCTGCTGGATTTAGACAGAACTTGGATGAACGCATTCCCTGAGAAGACTGCAACAAAGAATTGTATGAGATAATAGAGCCGGCAAGATGGGTGAGTTGGCTAACGAGTCAAAATTGGGTTCGGGTTGGAATGTGCCATTTAGCATATGTCAAAACTGGCCAGGGCAGGATGGGTGACCCACAAACTCCTCCTTTGTCCATTTTAAAAAAACAAATGAAACAATTCATCTATTAACTCTGATTACAAAGACAACAATAATCTTTTGAATCTTTGAATAAGAAACAGTTTATAAGGTGTATGCACACACACACATGCACGCGCGCACACACACACACACACACACACAAAACGTTTGGTGGCTTTCAACCTATTCGATCAATTCCCCCTTTACTAAACCTGTTTAATTTTTTCATTTGACCCGTTTAAGATAAAAGCCTTCCAAATCAACCCATTTCTAGGTGAACGGGTTGAAATGGAAAACTGAGCCAAGCAGCTGATACAAGGAACACAAACAAAAAAATCCACTTGGTATAAGATATCGACTTTTGATGTATGGGTCACATTCGCTTCAATGTAAATATGTATGCCTTAGCTCCTTTTTTTGATGTAAAATTGGTACTAAGATCGAATCAACTTTTTAAAAAGATAAGTAATGGGTTTGTCCAAAAAAACAGAAGACTCCTTTTGTCTCATGAAAACTGCAACAATTTACCTTTTTAAAAAAATTCCATTATCCCCTTTATGGAAAAACAGGTAAACTGATGAGGTTTTCCTTGTTTAGGTTACCCGGGGAGGGCGAGCCTTTGACCATTTCCGAACCTTCCCTGGCCACCCCATATGTGTACCTAGTAAGGTTAGAACCCTTGACCACTTGCGAGGAGGTTAAGTGCCTTACCACTAGGCCATTTGGTGGTGCTTCATTATCCACTTTATGGAATTAAAACTAAATCCAAATATTACAGTTAATGATACTGAATTATGATCTCCCATTCTGTTACGGAAGGGTGCATCCAAAACATTTATATAATGAGCAAATATTTGTGGCCACTTTAGTAAGATGGGTAAGTTGCTCTAACTTTAGTTTGGCAAGCAATTCTTTTATCATTCTGAATGCATTAACTTGAGACATTATGTAAAACTTACAGCTTTTATGCTGTCTCCTGTTGCATAGCTCGCTTCATAGTGAACGTCCTCGTAACCTTTTAATATCTTTTCCAACTTAGCACGTACCACACCTTCCTGCACATCACATAATTGGATCATTGATTTACTCGGTTGCTTTAGAAAGAAAGAAAATATCTTATGTGCAAGTAATCTTGATTACATACGGATTTTCTCACTGTCCTTCCTCGGAAGAAAAGAAGTGTAGTACGTGAGTTGTAAGGATCTGGAGGATCATCATCCACGAAAGATTCCATTACGTGCATATAAGGGGCAACAACATCTTTTCGTAGATTTGACATGACTTTAGAATAACGCCCGAAATCTGCAACAATAAGAATGGATGCATTCACTTCCTCCCGAAGAAATCTGAAAGCATTGGGATGGTGCATTGGAATTACATGATCTCTTCCTTCGGTCCTTTGCCAATAATTAGATTGCCTTAAGAACTTAAGGATGTCAACCTATGATAATAAGCATAGAGTTCAGCACTACTGAATGCACAAGCTGATAATTATGTATTATACACTTGCTTATAACTACATGTTTCAATCTTAAATGATCTAAGATACATATGCATAACCTATGGTGAACTACCAAAAATGTGCAGTCTTGAGTACTTTTGTATTTTGATTTGAGCAGATACCTTCTACAATCTACATACTGATTTACAGAACATAATTAGTAGAGTAAACATATGTACGTTTTTTGCTTCTGGGACACTCTTTAATACGGTGTATTAAGAACTATTGATCCATATGCAGTTTACAGAAGCAGACATCAAAATTTAGCGGCATCTTATATGCAGAGAGAATCTACGGTTTTTTTAGCTAATTGGGTGGAAATGTGGAATAAACGAGCAAAACCCAGCAACGCTGAAATCTTTTTTCAGTAAAGTGCATCATCCTACAAATAAACTAATAAGCTGCAGCAAGAAGCTAATAACAACATTGTTCATCACCTTTAACCTAACCGTGGGCACCATATCAGCAATGTTCAAACATTGCTTTATATAACTCTATTTTTATTTAGAAAATAACAATGTCACTTAAACAGGAAATATGCCAACTATTGCTTAGGACTACAACATTCTTCAATTGCCTGCATCATTTTATGAATTATACCTCACACTATAGTAACAATAACCCACCAGCCACCACTCAAATACATGCGTCATAACTTTATTCCAGGCAACACTAAACACGTAAGTAGATCTAAATATGAACACCCGATTATCTGATTATTACAAACGATACCTCAACACATCAACTACTGAAGCGATATAGACAACTAGACTGGACACTAAAAGATTCTTTCGCTACTGCCCCCTCTATTTCATTAAAATAGCTCAATAGCCATTTGGCAAGCCCGGACGCCATGAAACATATAAGTAAACCATAATACGAACACTCAACTACTTAATCATTATAAAGAACTAATTACTTGTAATCCTGTCTATCTAGCTAGCAAAAGTAACTACTTATCACATAGCCAGTTAGCGTAGATAAAATGTGAATCACTGACATTGCCTAGTTATATTGTTTCTGACACTCAAAGTCTACAATTCTTTTTATACTAAATCAAGTCAGTAATTCACCTCAAACAAACACATAGGAGTGTTTTAGTTTAGCTTATTTTTGGGCTTACGGGCTTACCGAACTATATGCTCTATAAACTCATCAACTTGAGCATATGCTCAAATTTATAAACTCACAAGAGATTGATATCAAGCTTAACTGCTTTTTCGAACTTCAATAAGCTTGTGGGCACAGAAAACTAGTTAAACTAAACACCCCCTATATGATTGTATAAGATAAATCTGACCCCATTTAACCAAAAGAGCTATATAGTAAAGTCTAAATGTCATAACAATCTATTTGAGCAATGTTAGTAATTCACAATTATCGGGTTTTCCATAATTCAAACTACTTTTAAAATAGATACTTAACGTAGATAAAGTGTGAATCACTAACATTGCACATTTATATTTCTTATGACATTCAAAACTAATTACACACCTCTTTTTTACTAAATCAAGTCAGTAATCCACCTCAAACAATCACATAGGAGTGTTTTAGTTTAGCTTATTACGGGCTTACTGAAAAAATGAAAAGCGGATAAGCTCTTTGCTCAAGTTGATAAACTCATAAACCATTAATCTCGATCTTAACTGCTTTCCCAAAATTCAGTAAGCTCGTAGGCCCAGAAAACTAGTTAAACTAAACACCCCCTATATGCTTGTTTAAGGTAACTCACGACTATGATTTAATAAAAAGAGCTATACAGTATATTAAAATGTCATAACTAATATATTTGGGCAACGCTAACAATTCACATTTCTAGGCATTTCCTAAACTCAATAACCTCGTACACAATCAAAACAGATAGAATACCTGCAACTGCCTATCAACTTCCGTATCGGGATCAGTCATATTCCTTCCATGAGTATTAAAACTCAACGAACTAAAAAACGGAACGAAAAACACATCCGCCACATCCGGATCCAAAACCCTAACAGCCTCCCCATCCTTACAATCCTCACACAACAATGACATCATCATCCAATACTCCACACTATGCTGTTGCTTCAGCCCAGAACCACCCGGCCAGGCCGGTACATTCCTAACCGTCACGATGACGTCATCATGACCACCTTTGGAAAACTTACTACTTAGCATAGCAACATTAAACCTGTTGGGTAAATCATACATGTAAACTTTGAGAGGGGATAGAGTGCGGCATGGTGTAGTGTAAGTGTTGTGGAATGAGAATTGGGATCTGATATCAACGGCTGTGATTGGATTGTTTGAAAATGTGAGTAAGTAAGTTGTGAGGATTATTATGGTTAAAAGGATTATGATTGAGATGAGTGATTTAGTGATCATTTTTTGGGGTATGATTGAAATGATGTGTGTGATGTATAATATAATACATAATGTTATTAGTACAGTATTATTTAGTTGTGGGAATAGGGTAAAGTGTTTTGTGTGTTTGAAGTAAGTAAGTAAGGTGGGGGGAGGATGTTTGAGATGGAAGGAATGTGGAGGAAAAAGTGAATATGTGAAATGAAGCTATCTGTTTGACGGTTGACACAAACTACAGTGGTTTGTTTGTTTGTTTGTTTGGTTGGTTGTGTATTTTAATGGTGTGCGGGATCCGCCATTAACGAGATCAACATGTTGTTGCTTTCGTGTAAGGTGGTTATTGGTGTGGAGGTAACTAGTTAAAAGTAACTTTTTTTTTACTCTTTATCTTTTAGGGTTTTACTTTGCAGATGTGAGTTGAGATAAATGAGATTTTTTAATATGTGCTATCATGGCACTTGTTTAAAAGCATTAAATGAACTAAATTATTTTCTAAAATAAAATTATTTCTAAATAAAACAAAGTTAATCATGGTAATTAGAAGAGATTTAGGAAATTATTAATGCAAACTAACATTTAAACATGGTATTTTAAGTTTATTAATTGTGTTTAACCCATGTCATAGTGGCACATATTAGGAAAAGCCGAGATAAATATAGATTTCATATTTGTCATAGATCAAAAGAACCAATCTTAGCTATTCATTTTTCATATAGATTAATAAAAAACCATTTTTCACCATTTTTTTAAAAACAATATATCTTGCAAACGATAAATCTTCAAGCTACAAAAAATACACCATCGCGACGAGAATTAAATTATTTATCTATAGATATGCATTTCTCTATACTTTCGACGAACTTTTTTTATAAAAAATTTCGTCCAGAAAAATCACATATGATTTGTAAAAATCACATGTAATTTGTAAAAATCATATGTGATTCGTTAAAATCAAATCACATGTGATTTTTCTGGGCGAAAATTTTGAAAAAAAAAATTCGTCGAAAGTATATAATAATGCATATCTATAGAAAGATAATTTAATTCTCGTCGCGATTGTATGATTTTTTTCGCGTAATGATTAACGGTTTGCGAGATATTTAATTTTTAAAAAAATGGTGAAAGTTTATATTTTTGATTTTGATAAAAAAAAAAATGAATGGTTGTGATTGGTTCATTGGATCTATGACAAATATGAGATTTATATTGAACTTTTGCCTTGCAAATGTTTGTACTATAGACGATCAGCAGACAAGGATGAAATGAGAAAGACATCTTAAAATAAAAATAATGATAAATAACTATAATTACACATTAGAAATGTATCGATTTGAATTAGATGTATCCCTAATCTTATAAATGCACCATAATATATTTTCTAGCTAAAAATTAGATGCATATACATATGATGTATTGCATCAAGTTATGTGAATTATAAGTATTTTTCGTCCTCTGCAGATCAAATTTGTTGCTAGTATTACTTTGCATTGTTTTCACTTTAAAATCAATTTTGAAACTAATTGGGATGCATCTAAATGAATAGAAATGTATATAATTCAAGGCGATGCATCTCAAATATGTGATTATAATTATTTCTCGTCATTCTCATTTAAAATTTTCTTCTCACTTGATCCTTACGCTTACTTTACATTTAAAAATTAAAAATATGCAAAAGTAATTATACATTAGGTCTGTTTAAAGTAGTTACTCGTATATGCAAAGGGTAGATGATTTATTATTAAAGTACAAATATAAAATGAATGTTCTAACATCATATATGCAAAGGATGGATGGTTTTATTAAAGTACAAATATACAATGAATGTTCTAATATATGTAGTTCTTATGGCCACATTTAACATTTTTCTATTTTTTAAACTTTATGTGTATTATACGATAAATAATTTGCACACGTTTATTTTTTATCTGCAATAAGACGCACATACTACAAGTATAATTGTTTAAAGCATGAGATGTGTGTAGATCAAAAGTAAATGTGTATAAATCAGCTTTCTTTAAGAGAAATGAAACCGCGTTGTCATAAAAAATAACTATTATGAAGAGAATACTGATAGTTGGGGTTGGAAGAATTTCCTTAGGATCAGGAATGAGGTTAGAGAGTTTATGATTAAGAAAATTGGAGATGGTGCAAATACAAATGTAGTATATGATCATTGGAGTTCCATTGGAGTATTACAGAATTTTATCACTAATAGAGATTTATACAATGCTAGGTTCGAAGAAAAAACTGTGGTCAGAGAGATAATGGTTGATGGTGTGTTTAATTGGCCAACAGAGTGGATTACTAAGTATCCTATTTTGAATCAAATTCAAAGCATTGTTCTTAATGATAATATGAGTGATCAAATGATATGGAGATGTGGTAATGGGAAGGAAGGAAAGTTCAGTGTGAAACAAACATATGTTGATTTGCAAGGAACAGTGGAGCAAATTGAATGGTGCAAAATTGTATGGTTTTCCCATAATATACCCAAGCATTCCTTTATCTTGTGGCTGGTAATTCAGAACAAATTGACAACTCAAGACAAAATTAGGAAGTGGGGGTCATATGATTTGATGGTTTGTCCTTTGTGCTATTCTGATATGGATTCACATCAACATTTGTTCTTCCAGTGTGAATATGCTAAACAGTTTTGGGGCAAAGTCAAGATGAAGTTGGGAATACAATGTGCATATATGGACTGGAATGAGTTGGTCAGTTGGTATACTAGTTTATATAATGGCAATTCTATTGGAAGTGTTATTAGAAGAATTGGGTTGGCTGCAAGTGTATATTGTATATGGCAAGAAAGAAATTGGAGAATGTTTAGGGAGCAAAAGAGGAGCATAAATGAGCTATATGAGCAATTCTATGAAACAATAAGAATGAGGTTATTAAGTTTGAAAGTTAAACCATCAAAGGCTGTTATCCAAGTTCAAAATGACTGGGATGTCAGTCTGGATAGAGGTGGAAAATAGTCTCTTGATTGCAATTCTGATGGAGTGTTTGGTTTATGGTTGTATAGCAGATGGCTAGTACCAAGAGGATACTTGATTGATCATTGTTGTTGTCTTTTTTGAATATGAGGATGCAGCTATATTCTTGGGAGACAAAGAATGTGAAATCAGGAGTTCTCTTAATGTAGTTGCCTGCTTAAACACTCTATCATGAGACTATGCAGTGTGTGTATTGATTGTGCTGCAAACTATTGGTTCAAACCAATCCTTCATATCTGTAACACGTACAGATTGAAGTGGATATTTTAGCTCATAAAATAGATGGCCTTGTATCTTGATAGGTATCTTTATTATCATTATAATCAAGCTGTTTTGGAATGGTGGTATTCTTAGCAGTAGTATTGTGATGATGATGAGATATCTTATCATAAAGTAGGTTTCCTATTTGGAAGGGTAAGTGAGCTAAGGAGGGGCAGTGTATGAAGTATGGAATAGTGAGGAGTGAAAGATGAACCTACTTGGTCCATTCTATACATTGCCCACAGGAGGATAGGTTGGTACTCACTGCAAGGAGTGTGTTCCCAACTATGTGAAGCCATTGTTATAGATGGAAATGTAGCATAGTTGGTATAGCCCTTGCTGGTGGAGAGGTAATGGGTTCCTAGTGAAGCCACTAATCTAGCTTATCATGGTTATTGTGGTGGCAGGTTGAATGACCATGATGGGTAGATAAGGTGGAAATGTAGCTAGATGGTACTTGGTGCATTAAAGGTGAATTTGGATGCTACAGATTGTTTACAAACTGCTGATAGTTTGACTGCAGAGTGATAGTATCTGATGTTGCTAATCAGGCTACTGTATGCTAGTATGTTGTGATATGTTAGAGTTGTATGTTGTATGTTTCTGTTCTGGTTTGATATCTGAGCATAGGTATGTCTATTGCTCTAGTTCTTGTATTGTATGAAGCATTGTATTAATAATATATGTTCACCTTTTTGCACCAAAAAAAATAATAATTATTAGGTCATAAGTTTGAAAGTAGACATGACAACTGAATATTGACTTTTGGTCATACGAGGGTGTTTAGGGTGCTCGGAGTGCCCCAACGGGTTGCCCAAAGGGCTCTTGAAACCGGCGGTAACACCATTCCTTCGCCAGCGGGTTGGCTTGGGAGGGTTGGTGGGCGGGTATATTACCCTGTGAAGAAGCCGGTGAGTTGAACGTTGGGAGGGGGCAGTGTGTAACTTTTTCTTTTTTTTTTTGTCCTTTGTCAATTTTGACCGTTGCTAGGCATTCAAAAAAAAAAAAAAAAAAAAAAAAAACGCCTCTTCCTGCTTCATTTCATGGCATCCAAAAAAAAAAATAACTCCACTTTCTTCATCTTCAACTTTTCAAACCACCATGGATCCAAGAAAACTAAAAGGGGTTGCTAAAACCGGAAGTGGACGGGGCTCTCGACAACAAATGGTTCGGCCCCAACCTCAAACGCAACGACCGGTTGTCGATCCGTACTATCGTCCCGCACCACCGGTTGTCGATCCTTACTATCCTCAACCTTATGCATACAATCATCCTCCTCATCCTCCACAAATGCATCCAAATCAATACGTAGTACACCAAACGACGGAGGTCGAGTTCGAGCCGTTGGAGCCGTACGCCTACCGTGATCCTCTTCCCGGTACCGACGATGATGATGATGAAGACGCCGTCCCGAAAACTCAACAATATCCGTTTGGTACAAATTTAAACTTCTTATTAGTTGTTTTATTTTTATTATTAGTGTTATTAGTTGTTTTATTTTTATTTGTAGTGTGATTGTTCGAATTTTTATTATTAGTGTTATCAGTTGTTTTATTTTTATTAGTTTTATTAGTTGTTTTATTTTTATTTGTAGTTTTTATTGTCGATTTATTTTTATTAGTTTTATTAGTTTTATTAGTAGTTTTTATGGTTTTACAATATATAGATAATGACGACGATGAAGAAGTTCAAGTGCAAGAAGTGACCTCAAAGAAATTCTCGAAACGAGCGGAGAAAAAAACTTGGACGGCGAAAGAAGAGGAGGTTTTGGCCAAAGCGTGGGTTCATATCTCGACATGTAAGGTAGTCGTGAATGAACAAGGTCGAGATAAGTTTTGGGAACGAGTTTTAGGTCATTTTGCGTCTTTAATAAAAGACACCACTAGAACTCATCATAGTTTGAACACGAAGTGGGGTACAATGAACCCTGCCATGAATATGTTTAACGGCCTATACATCCAATCGGTAATACTTCTTATTAACACTTTATACGTGTATTATTTTTTATTAGTTGTATTATAATTTATTAATAAGTTTTATTAAAATATACTTGTAGCGTCGTCTTTGGGAAAGCGGTTGTAGTGATCTTGATGTGATGAACAATGCCTTGGTCGATTATAGCACCAAGTCAAAAGGGAAGCCTTTCACTCATGTAGCGGCTTGGGAGGTTGTGAGGAACGAAGCCAAATGGTTGGAACAACCAATTGTTGGTCAAACATCTTCGTATCATTCTGACAAGCGAAGAAAGTCATCAGAGGGGGGAAACTATGAGTCGGCTAGCAACGACGCCGATACTATATTGCCGGATTTGAATGAAAACACAACTCCAAGTCGGGCAAAAAAAAGAGAAAATGAGTGTTGTTGGTGAAGCTTCGTCAAAGAGTAGTATTGTCTCGACCGTCGAAGCATACACGGCACGGAAAACAAAATACATTGACGATGTTAATGCGAAACAACAAGCACTTTTGGACTTATAAATTGAACAAGCGACTAGAAAGGCTGTGAGGAGTGACTTCAAGTTTTACAACACGCCGCACGATCACATAACCGACCCAACAATGTTAGAGTGGATGCTTGAGCAAAAAAGAACAATCGCGGCGAAATATGGATGGCGTTGTGATCTTTAGATATCTATTGTCGTAGTTTTATTTCTATATGTTATGGACGTTCTCGTACTTTTATTTTAATTATTATGTAATGAACTTTTATTTTTATTATTATGTAACGAACTTTTATGAAATGTTATATGTTTTAGTTATAAATTGTGTAGTTTAATAGTTTAGGGGAAAAAATAAAAAATTTGGGAGGGCTGAAAAATCATGGGCGCGAGTGAAATTGGTTGGGAGGGCTGGTTGGGAGGGCTGGAGGGTTGAACTGAGTTGGCATAATATTATTGGTCAAATTTGGGAGGGTTGGATTTTTCGGAGTCATGACTCCTTGTGCCCTTAGAGTGGATACTTCATGAGTTTTCGAAAAGTTATAGTACTCTGATTTTTATTTTTATTTTGGTTTATAAGCCTATGCATAACATGAGATGGTAAAAGGTAGACATTTAAGTTTTCAATAGCTCGGCAAAATACGCAAATTAAAGCACGTTAGCGCTTACGATTTTGTAATCAGTATGAGAGTTTTTCTTGAAATTTTATGAACATTTTGACGTGAAATACTTGATGATCATAATTTGTACAAGAGCATAGTGCATGATCACACGCCTCACATGCGTCCATCGTTTGGGATGGATCTGGTATCCCATAAGTCCACAACCCCCATCGGGGGTTATATGGCTGATATTTTGGTTTTTCAAAGAATACATTTTATTTTTATTTTAATTTGACAATTTATTTTTGTTAGAAAAATAGAATGAAATAATCACACATGTTAATATCTCATTGGCTTTCTCATCAACAGCTAACTCAAATTTGAAGTCAACGAGATCGGCTGCGAAACGCCGCGTTGCGGCGGTGCAGCGATCCCTCATTTGTATTTCCAGCCGATACTAATTTAAAAGTTCTAATATTATACTGTCGATAATAATTTACATGAGCAAAAGATGATAAAGATTGTCGTGGAGGTTTAATTCATAACCACATATTACATGCGATACCATTGTTCTAAACAGTCAAATTACTTGCGAACAGTTGGTTTTGGTTTTTTTGCTGAATTGGCTGCATCTTGCTGCACATCAGTCACGAAGAGGCGCCTTCGAGCAGAAGTCCTTGGCGCTTCAGTCTTTGCTGGTTGGTCCTGCAAATCGATGGCAGGCTCTACAGTGATAGGAGTAGAGACTTGTAAAATTTCAACCGAAACTGGGGTAACCGGAAGTTCAGAGGTGGTACCTGATAGACCATAGTCAGTTATCATGCAAAAAACACTGATTGATCAGATCAAAGACAGAGCAGCAAGTGAAATTACAACCTTCTTCGACTGCCGAGCTCGATTCAGGTCCTGTTAGCAACAGCTTTTCATCAGCAGGAAGGGCAGCTTGAGCCGGTAAAAGCAACTGTTGGCCATTCTGCATCACTGCATCAAGCACAAAGATTTGGTTTTCTTTCGTATATTATGTTGAGTAATGCAGCTGAAACAAATGCACAGTTCCTTCCAGGGCTGTCAAATGTGGCGGGAGTACAAATCGGTTTGTGTAACCTTCTTCCAATATAATTTTGTTGCATTCTTTGACCATTGAGTGTGCCTCATTGCTAAAGCAAGTTAATGTTAACATTCCACTGTCATCTGATATCAACAGCCTGAGGCAGTAGCTGTATATGCAATAAACATGTTTGTAAACGGCGTATGTTTTGTCTTGAGCAGTGATGCTTGTAAAAATCTCTGAAGTTCTTAAGTTTAAAATAGGAGATCAGATACTAAGTCTATTCAGTTTTAATATCCCTACCTGTAATCATTTGGTTGTGTTGGATCCGGTATCTCACAATGTGCATGTGGGCGATCATGAAAGATTTTCCGCCTACAATCATGGAATCTGCGAAAGTACCACTCTCTCCCAGTTACGATCTCCACAACTGTTGCAATAAGTGTGAATCTATCATTCTGAAAAAGGCAGTTTCAGATCCAAAAATTTGTGTTCACGGTTAATAACAATCGTATTTAAAGACAGAAACCAATAACAATAAAAAAGACACTGCAAGGCATGTAGCTAGGAACTGAAGATGATGGATCTTAAATGTATCAGTTATTGTTATTTGTCAAAAACACTTACTGTTTGGTTTCTAGGATCCTCTCGTAGAAGCTCATCTATTGTGACTCTGTTCCTTCTCTTTTCATCCTCTATGTTATCATACCGGTAAGCGCGCACATTCTGTATCACTGGTGGCGGCACCAGTTGGTCGTACCTAAAAGTATGTTGCGCGTAATGATGTTAATGATAAGGTCTATGAAATTGATATTGCATGGTAAGTAAAAAAAAATAAAAGAATAGCATTGAAAAATGCTGTGAGCAACTCACATGCTTAGGATGTAATCAGTTTCAGGAATAGGAGGATTTAGATAGTAGTAAGTTGCAGGTGTGCAAGAAAGCTGCAACCCTGCATTTAGTTAGACGTTTCTTAGAAACTGTTATCTTAAATTTGTAAGTAACGAAGTAACAATTTAAATTCTTTGGTAGTTGGTAACGGTCTTACCTCCATACGTTTTGACCCAGCATGAGCTGACTGCGATGACAGTTGGTTTAGGTTCTTTTTCGTAGGCATCAGTATCGAATTCTCTTGCTCTGTCATTCCAAAGGGTAAATCTGACAGTATCTCCTCTGCACGCAGGTGAATGTATTAGTAAATTATTGGTCAGGGTGGTTGTCATTGCAAAGAAGTTTTAAAAACTTACTCTAGGTTACGGACAACGATATCTCTCCAGACAACCTGCTTTTGACTGGGCGCTTTCGGTTCTCGTATGTCACCAACACTAAGGACACAGCCAATGTAATCTGCAACGATATAATGTATGGCTATAAGATTGTTGAGTGAATGATTGATAGGGATAATGGTAAGTACCTGTCAGTATTGTGGTGCTATTATCTGCACGTTGAGCTACGTCATTGTATGATGCAAAGTTGAAATGATGTAGCGGGAATCCATTTCCAGTATATTGGTGGAAATCTCTCAGCCTTCCTAGTATTAAAGTGAAGTGGTTTGGCAATGTCTGCATATATCTTTTTGTGTCATGCAGCCCGAATCCAGTAATTGTATATGTGCCGTTTATCTAGAGGCTGGTATCAAATCTTGCCCGCTCGCGGCCTTCTGCATTTGCCTGTATCGCACCGCCCTATAATATCACAGAAGAATAAAGATACCAAGGGTAGATAATATAATGTGTATTGTAAGAGGTTGTGTAGATTAATATCACCTGTTGGTCAAGTAATATGAAACTGAGAGTCGGTTGCTTTGCTCCTCTGCTGGATGTAAGCGTCCATTTACGATATACTCGTACACGTATGCCTTTTTGTATGTCTGATGGTTTTAGATTTGCAACTCCAACTATTTCAATATTTGTGGCTGTTTTTTTTCCTGCAGATTTTGCTATGGCTGCCACCGTAGTATCATGCGACATTTTCCTGTACCATAACAATGCACTGATAAATGAAACTATATATAAACGGCTACGATAAGCAACATATTAAGAAAAATAGATTAGCAATAAACCGTTTGCAAGCAACCATCAGATTATAGTTGGTTTTAGCAGGCACCAGCCTACTATAAGTTTACCTTATACTGAAACATGTATTGGTACTACATGGAAACAGATACAGGACTGTGGTCCCTGTAAATGGATATAGTCTGTCAAGTACTCGGCAATCTTCTTTCTAGGCTTTCGAAAGTACACGCCATAGAAGTCTCTGAAGGTACCCATTCTTAGAACATAATAAAAGGACAAGTCTATTTTCTTCTCTAATGGGCTGCACATGTAACTGTGGAATCGAATGTAGCAAAATCTGTGGACAGTGTTTTGTCAGTATAGGCATAGCAGTAGAATGTGTGTGACCCTATATGGGTTCAGTGACTTTGCCTTTAGCTATAGGTAACAAAATGTGAAAAAATGTAACTAAGAAAGTAACAGTCTGCAAGGGCTGAAAGAATATATAACACCCTATATGGGTTTACTGACCTGGCCTTTAGGAATAGGCGGCAAAATATGTAAAAATATAACTAAAACAGATATAATCTGTATGGATTAAAAGAATATATTATGTATGTTAAAGGCACATATAAAGTAAATGGTAACAGAATTTCATTCTGCAGCTGTATTCGGCTCGTATAAGTAAACACGAACATGAAAACAGCAAAGAACACGGTTGATGTATTTGTTATGAATAAAACCTGGTTTATGAGAATGTTTTGTAAAAAGTCCCTGTAGACAATATTTTTCGTTGTATTTGGTGGTCTGTTAGGCTGATCTTTGATGAGAATTTTCAACCCGTTAGGAGATGTGGCTCTTGAAAGCGCTACGTATAACTGGCCATGACCAAATAAAGGTTCAGGTAAGTAGACGCCTATCTTGTTCAGTGACTGGCCCTGGCTCTTGTTAATGGTCATCGCATAACATACTTTGATTGGGAACTGCTTCCTTTTAAATATGAATGGCAGGTGCTCGTCTTTATTAAACAACATGATCCGAGGAAGATATACTTTCTGCAACATGCGAGTGCCGGTAACAATTCTGAGTTCGATTACCTTTGCAAGCATCTGTGTCACGATCATGCGGGTGCCTTTACATAGGCCCCCAGCCAAATTCAGGTTTCTGAGCAACATTACAGGTGCGCCTTTTTTCAGTTCAAGCTTATGTGGTGGAATTCCGGCGAATGAAAGTGTGTTAAGGTTCGTCATCGCTTGCATATATATGGCTGGTAGCAGCTAACATTTGCAGGACATCTGAATTAATGGCGTCGGCAGTTTCATTTTTTGGACAAACGATTGCTCTTTCCTGCAAGGCTTCGGCAGTTGGTGATTGAAGTATGCTATCAGGATATATGAACCGTATGAGTTGCATTCTTCCGTCATCAGTGTCTAGAATGCAGTACATTTCAGGTATATGTATCCATGAGCTATCTTCAGGATCTGATTCATCTGGTTGACCAATACGACCGTCTCCAACGTCAACTAACCATTTGGAAAAGGTAGCAGTATCGTGCAATTGTTGGGAACACGCCTGGATCCTTGTCAGTCGCATATTTTCTGTTAACAAATGAACTTTGAAATGTTTCCAGAGATAGGATTCAGTGATACATGAAGAAATGATTTGTTGTTTTGTACCTATTTTTTTCACTGGTAATGTTTGCCTGAAATCACCCCCCAAGATGACGGACTTGTTGCCAAAGACAGCTGACGGTCTATTGAGTAGATCGCGCAAAGTTCGGTCAAGAGCCTCAAAACATTTACGGTCGTTCATCGGCGCCTCATCCCAAACTATGAGATCTGCCTATATCAATAGATCAGCCAGTTGAGTATGTTTTTTCACAGTACACACAGTTTCATCTGCTACTGTTAGGATTTATTTTAAAGTGATGGTCATTTGTCATTGTAATAGTTTAATTAAGTGTGTCGTTGTTTGAGTTAGTTAGTTTAATCAACGGGCTTGGGCTTAAGCTTGTTAGTTAAATGTTATGTTCATGTAATCCTTGTATAAGCCCATCTCAAGCCCAAGCCCACCCAAGTCTAGAAAACTATAAATACCCATCCCCTCCTCACTTGGAGGGTGTTGCTTCTAGGGGTATTCTCATCTTGTATCTCTCATTCTTTCTCTCTTAATCTAATCTCTAAGAAGTGACCATCTCTCTCTCTCTATCTCTTCTAATCTTCTCTTATTCTTATATTGTGTGTATGATAAAGGATCAATATTAAGCAATAACAAGTGGTATCAAGAGCAAAATATAAAGATCTAGGATTTTTTTTTATCATCACGTTATAGTAACATTGCTTTTGTTTTGTTATCCTACTGTTCCATCGATCTTTACTTCTTTCTATTATTCTTAATATTACTTTACATCCAATTTGCTTCTTTTTTATTAATATTTAGATTCTACAAGTGGTTTATCTACATAAGTTGAATAACTGTTACATCATACTTGGATTGTCACGTACTGTTCATCAACTTGGGATAGTTGAACCAACTCACTGTAGTCGAAGCAACTCATCAAACCAACTTCATTTCATCGAAGCAACAAAGTGATCGAACGACCAACTTCATCGAAGCAACAAAGTGATCGAACGACCAACTTCATCGAAGCAACAAAGTGATCGAACGACCAACTTCATCGAAGCAACTTTGTGATCGAACAACAATCATCGAACGAGCTTTCATCGAACGGAACAAGAGTAGTCGAGCTAGACTTTCTCTTTCAACTGATCGAACGAGACTAGTCGAACCACTAGTCGAACCAGCCAACTTTGATCGAACCAATACCTTGATCGAACGAGGTAATCGAACGAGTAATCTTTGATCGAACGACAAACTTTGTAGTCGAACCATCACCTTGATCGAACGAGTTAGTCGAACGAGTTAGTCGAACGAGCACTTAGTCGAACGAGCTCTTAGTCAATCGCACACTTAGTCGAACGAGTGTTTAGTCGAAGCAAACTCAAATCAAAGCACTTACTCTAGTCGAACAATCTTTCTTGTCGAAGCAACATTGTCGAAGTGTCTAGTCGAAGAAGAATAGTCGAAGCAGAATAGTCAAGTTTGTTGAAGTTCATTCTTTGACGTCAAGTTTCCATACTACAAGTTTCCATAATACTAATATTGTAAAAGTTGATAAACAAGTGAGTTTGTTTTTTGACGTGTGTAAAGTTCATAATACTATAAAGTTGTCAAAAACGTGCTTTGCTATCCTTCTATAGAAGTTCATGCATTTGACGTGTGTTGCATTACGTGTGTTGCATGTGACCTTGGTTCTATATTGATTTGCATGTGTGTAGACGTGTTTTGCTTTTGAGTTTGACGTGTTTTGCATGTGTGCTTTTGACGTGTTGTTTGTTTTTATTGACTTGCTTCTAAATGACAAAGGGTTCTATTTAGTTGTATTTAACTCTTCAATATATAATCTTTGTGAACTTATCAACTTTGGGGACTTATCAATTTTGTGGACTATCTCAAGTTTCAAGTTCAAGTTTCTCAAGGTTTATCAAGTTTCTCAACGACTATTCAAGGACAACGACAAAGGACTCAAACCATACACAACTCGTGAACCGTAACCAACCGTACCCTAGTTCTTTAACCGATCCAACATCAACTTTATCATACCAACAATGTCTTTTCTCACCAATTTCATTTCATCAATTGATATGGATCCTCTCATTCAATTCTTTGCCCCATATCCTCAGACTGAGATAACTGAGACTGAATCTGAGGAAACATGGTATGAGAGTGAGAAGCTATCGACTGATAATGAACAAGATGATGAAGAATATGAGCTTCCAGAGCATTTACAATCACTTGACTTAAGATTTCCAATCACATTTGCTGCACATTGGAAACGATGGTCAGAAATGGATCAAAGTGCTAAAGCATTGCTTGAGTCTAAGTCAGAAGCAACTGAAAATGCTACGGGTATTCAAATGCAAAATGCAGGGCAGTATGATGGAAATCAGAGGTGTAAAACCCGAAAATTTAAAACATGCAAAAATTACCAAATTACCCCTGAAACTTTAAAATTTAATTAAAGCCTAATTAAAGTACCGAATCAATCCCGAATCTCTAGAAAAGAACTACGAATCAAGTGAGATAATTTTGAGGCAAGCTTCTAATATTTTTACAAGGTACAAAAGAGCATAATTACACAAATAAAACATATGGGCCGAGTTTTATAATTAAATTACATAAGTTATAATATTTGATTATTTAAAAACATTTAAAATACAAAATTTATTAAGTAAATCTTCTATAATTGGTAAATTGAAATTTTGGTCAAGATTGCCGGTTCTCTAGCTGATTTCCCTCCCCCATACTCGGTCTTTATTATCCTATAACCACCCATGATTTTCTTTTGCCTTTAAACCCTAATTACAAAGCCGACAAACACAAAAATACACACACATTCAATCCGAATTTTCTGCAGCCAAGAAGCATTTTTCTGGAGTTCATTCTAGTGCTAGGAAGACTAGAAAAATAGCCATTCGATTTATAAAGGCCTGGTCTAGGTGGTGTCGAATTTTTCCTCCTTTATTCCATACGATAGGTATAATTCGTGATCCTTGATTCCATACGTTCTAAAATTAATCCAATATTTTTATTATGATCTTTATAACATATAAGACTCATGAAAATTATATGAATCGAATCATGCACAGTTTTTAAGTCGTTTTGAATTTTATGGGTTTAAACACGCGTAAATTCCAAAATATGTGTTACGAATTTTCTGGGTGCTATGGCTATTTTATTTAGACCTAATATGATGTACATGACCTTGGAAAAATGATAGATCGAATTATGGTAGCCTAAATCATGTCGTGGCAATTTTGATGTCTAAAACGTACGTAAAAATGCAATATATGTTAAACGATTTTTCTGGGCATGCTAATTATTTTTCGGGGGTTCCTTATAAGTCATATGATCTGGGAAAAATATGAGTTTGATTTTTGGAAGCCTATATTTAACGTGGTGAATTATTGTTATAACCGGATTTCATGAAAATAAAGAAAACAAATAAAATGGAAATCGGGGTTACTAGGGTTAGGGTTCTTTGAAATGAATCTGATCTTTAATGATGTTTTAAGAATGAATTAATGATGGTGCAATGATTGGTAAATAGTAGGGTTTGTATTTGATTCTAAAAAGTGTTATCCGATTTAAAGTAAAAAGTATAAGGACCTGTTTTGCCAACTTTGAAACTTCTGGGACATTTTTGTAAGATCATATACATCTGTAGGAATGTGGGAAAAATATAACTTTGGGGTCCTAAGTGTAAATATTGCAATATAATGAATTAATGGCATATTAGGGTTTCGATTTGAAATAAATTAAAAGTGAGGGGCCAAAAGTGTAAATCTGAAATATTGAGGTTGTTTTGAGTTAATACTGATATAAAAAGGTTGTTTTGTAATTTTGAGGATTTATGGGCTAATTATGTAATTGTTATGAATTATGACTTAATATATATGTTTTGTAAACTTAAAGGACTAAATATGTAAATTCTGAATTCTGAGGGGTCTAATCTGTAATGTACTAACTTCTGATGGTATATTCTGTAAATTTGAAATATAATATGCTTGGTTGGTAATTATGGATATTGTAGGGTTTAATTTGTAAAATATGTAATTATAAGGTTGGTTTTGTAAATTATGTAACTAAAGGGGTGTAATCTGTAAATTGTGAAACTTAAGGGAATAAAATGTAATTCTGAATAAAGTGAGTGTATAATTCTGTAACTTAAAGTAATTTCACTAATGACCTTGGAAATTAATGAAGTTACATTTAAAACCCTAAACATTGTATAATTGTCATAATTAACCCTAAACTTCTGTAACTTGATAAAATGTACTGTATTCCATAATAATCTTTGAATAAAGGTTCAACCTAATCTGAAATGATAATATCTGTTAATTCTGGAAACCTGATAATTATGGAAACTTACTAAATTCTGGAAACCTACTAAAAATAGAAGTTACTTATAATGGGAAGATAACTGAAAACCCCTTTCGTATTTCTGTTTTCTACTCCTTAGGTTCGAGGAGGGAGTGATTTGATTTCCTGTCAGCCTTTTCTATTTTGTGTGCTTGCATTGAAATAAGGTACAGATATTCTGCCCTTTTTAGTAAGGTGCCTTCGTTCTCTTTTGATTATTGATCTTGATTCGTATTAGGATTTCCCGATGCCATTGCTATGTTTTCCCTGCTTGTGAACCTTGATCTGTTGTACTTGTTCTTGAACCATCTGATATTGAACTATTGATATGAACCCTGCCATGAACCTTGATACGAACCCTGCCATAAAACCTTGACTTGAACCTTGATACTTGTGATATTATAACTGGATGAGAAAACCTTTTTAAATGATTTATGGAAATGTTTTAAGAAACTATTCGTAAGGCTATCTTTATAGAAACCATTTTTAAAAGACCTTCTTTATGAAACTGTTTTAAAGATCACTTTTATGAAAGTCATTATTAAAGGATTTCTTTTCAACACCTATGATATGGACTTGTAATATAAACTGTTAAAATGAACTTTTAAACAAATTGATATTGACTTCCTGATATCGACCTTCCTGATATTGAACCTCCCTGATATTGACCTCCCTGATATTGAACCTTTGGACTACCTGATATGGAACCCTCTGATATGAACCTTCTGATATCCTGTCTTGAACCCTGATATGGAACTTGATTCTGAACAACCTGATACTTGACACCTGATACTTGATACTTGACACCTGATACTTGACATTTGACACTTGATACTTGACACTTGACCCTGACCCACAGTTTGATATTACGAGCCACCCACCAGGCATGAGGTGTTCATGTCCTTGTCATTGATGCACCGATGACTTGACTCTAGGGTAGGAGAGAGATGTCCTATCCCGTCCCTGACTTGATTATATGGTGTGTATTGGTAGACTCTGGCCACCTGGGGCGTATGGATGCATCCTAGACTTGACCTGATCTGTTTATATTACTTGTTATATCTGGTGACTGATGGTGTGTGCGATGCACGTCTTTCACAACCTCTGGGAGCTCATGACTCCAACCCTGCGAGGTAACCCCTCACCCTGTTGTATCTGATACATGAGGACACCCCTCATATTATCTGGTTACTTGAGAGGCATCCCCTCTGGATTTCTGATATGGCTACATGATGATGATATCTCTGATTTCTGGGCTCGTAGTGGATTTCTGTTACCCTTACACTTACCTGTACTACTTTCCTTAACCCTTGGCATATTTGCATGACCTTGACATCACTTATCTTTCATTACTATTACATTATACTTGCACATTATTCCTGACCGGTTCGTATTTCTTTCTTATTCATTATTCTGTATTATTGCTTGTTTCTGTTATATCTGTTCACTGAGCTCTCGTAGCTCAGCCGCATTTCTTTTCCTGCGGCAGGTACATTTAAACTAGGAGCTGGGTTTAGCTTGGGATGAGAGCAACTTGTGTGAAGTTTAGACCTTGTCATTCTAGTGTGACCATTTGGATATTACTTCTGTTATGCCATTGTTTGGGCATTTTGGATTCTGTTTTGTACTTCGTTATTTCTGTCTTGAACTTGATATAAGTCTTGTTGACTTATTTCCTTTTGATTTTTAATGTTAAGGCTTCCGCTATTTTATATCTTGAATGCTTGTATCTGATATGAAACCATGTATTTGTGACATCTTTGCCCTTGTCGGGTTGGGGTGTTACAAGAGGGGTCAGATTGTGAATCAGATCGGGGTTAATCAAAATGAGGATTATTGTTTCATGACTTCATCTGAAATACACAGGAGTGATATAGGTAGAACTGGAAATGTCAATGCAATGGATAAGGTAGAAAAGCTTCAGTACATGTTGATGCTAGCCAAAAAGGATGACTCAGGAATACCCTTGACTGATGAGGAATACAACTTCATGGTTACAACAATACTTAATGATAATTCTACAGAAATTAGTGGAACCTCTGACGTTATGGATATTCAGCAAGCAACAACATCGTACAGTGATTCTGACACTCCTCCTACCTATGACACAGAACCACTCCATGAGACATCAACTCCAAGTAATGAGGTTAATCCGTTTGCTCAACAAAAGCCACATTCTGTGCCTCTCGAACCAACTTATGATACATATATGGACTCGCCAAATTGTAGCAATATTAATTTGGCATCTCCAGATATGAATCCTAACGAAGTTCAAGTTGCACAAAATAACGCTAATGATGAGGAAACTCGTGCTTTATTTGAATCATTACTGAATAATTGTCGTATTTAGATTGAAAAAGTGAAAAAGGTCAATAGCGATCTTAAGACCGCGAATGAGAAATTGACCGCTGAGCTTGAGAGATATAAGGTAAACGAAAAAGCTTTTGAATTTCACCGCAAACGACTGTCAGAACTTGAAAATGGTTACAGTGATTCTGTTTCAAGGGAGAAACATTTGCAAATCAAATACGACACTCTTGATGTTAGACTGAACATGCAAATTAAATCCTTAAAAGCATAAATTTCTGATCTAACCAACCAACTTTCTAAACAAAAATCAACTTGCTCTGATCTTGAAAAAGAAAAGAAAAAGTTGCAAGAAAAGTTTTCCAAACGAGAAGATGAACTTCTTGATGAAGTCCTTGATAAACAGGAAACAATTAAAAAGTTGGAAGAATTGCTTGTAAAAACGGGTCACTCTACACAAACGATTAATATGTTAATTAACGACAAAAACCCGATTTTATATACAAGAAAGAAAATGGCTCTCGGTTGTGAAAACCCTTGTTATCTCAAGAAAGCTCAGTAAAAACAGAATGTGCTATTTAATGGTAATCTTATAAATGATGTGCATGATCCACCTACTTGTTATGATTCGTATGAAACGATTGAGCTTACGAAAGAGAGTCGAAACAAAATGAGGCAATTGAATAGAGAAATCAAACCGATTGATTATAATGAAGCAAACAAACTTGCTGGTGTTCATCTTGTTAAAAAGGAGTCACCTTTGTTTTTCAAAAAACCAATGGCTGCCTCAAAGTTCAAAGTTGTGTCAAAACACCTTTCTAACATTGAACAAATGTACTCTAACGACACTTCCACAAGTTAAGCTAGAATATTTTTGGCTGATCTTAAAAGGAGGGTTGAAATGCTTCAAGATGTTGTGGCAACCAAATCAAAAACTAAAATCAACGATTGGTTTTCAAGTTTTCAAACTGAACAGAAAAAGATGTTCGAAACAAAGATTACTCCCATTGTATCTGGCATACATGCAAGAGCAATTCATGTTGAGAACGCAATTATCAAAGAAGTAACTGAATTTGTCAAGGACCACACATCCTTGGTACTTGAAGCTAATGAAAACATTGAAAAAATCAAAGTTTTGGAAAAACAAAATGACGCACTCTCTGAAGAAGCTCTTTCAACTGATATTATGTCCATTATTTATCAAATGTATTCTGTCGAAGATGATGAAAGAATTCGAGCTGAGACTTCCGAAATTGTTTCAAAATATGAAAAGGCGCTTATTAAGCTTGAAAAACAAAATGTAACATATTTTAAACAACTTGATCAGAAAAAAAAAGAATGCAAGTATGACAAATTGTCGTATGAGCGTTCTTACAAAAACATGCAAGAACAAATTGATCTTTTGAAGTCTCAGTTTGATAGTCAAAAAGGAAAGGGTGAGGAAAATAAGTCTGCTAGACCAAAAATGTCCATTTCCACATCCTTGCCTAAGGAGAATGACAAAGGAAAAGGAAAAGCTGTTGTCGAAACACCAAATGTGATAGCACCTGATCTTTCTAGGATTAGTCCCACTACTGCGTCTTCCTCTACATCTCTTACACATAAGGCGATAGACAAAAGTGCAAAAGATAATCCAAAAGAGTCTAGGAATGCTACTACAAATTCAAAGGACAACAAGTTGAATCCTAATGTGTGTGCCCCCAGGAATAGCTCACCAAATGTGACCATAAATACTGTTAAAGAATCTGTTGGTTCAAACAACATGGTCCACAATTCCTATCTAGAAAAAGCTAGGAAAAAGGCACAGATTTGAAAAGATGGAATTTTAGGAACACCGTCTACGGTGATGAATTCTACAACATTACAAGGCACTGCTAGTAGTTGTAAACCACTACCTAGGAACTCTCAACAAAAGACTAGGGATTGGCCTGCATCTAAGAGTAGTTGCGAAAAAGAAAATGTTAAACAAGTAGAATGCAACACTAAGAATTCCTCTTCGAACAGAAAACAAGCTTCTAATGACTGTAGTGACAAAGTTAAGGTTGCTGTTTTGAACAAGAATGTTGAATTTGTCTGTCCTACATGTCAAAAATGTGTCTTTTCAGCTAATCATGATGCATGTATGGCACAGTATATCAAGAAAGCAAATTTGCGTGCTAAGGCACAATCCTCTAAGACACCAAATAGAAACACACCCGTTGATAAGAAGCAAAAAGCTAAGAATTCTACCAAGTGGATCCCTACAGGACGTAGTTTTTCTCAAAATGAGACTTCCGCTGTATCTGAAAAGAAAACAACTCCTAGATCCTGCCTTAGGTGGATTCCCACGGGAAAAGTTTTTAAAACAGTCGGTCTTAGATGGATTCCCACAGGAAAGATTCTTGATAGTCGCACCACAACAAGTAGTAGTGAAAATCATCAGGATAAGGATGAAGAAACCACTACAACCATTGATAGTGAACACCCTCAGAGTGATGATTCATGTGCTGCTAACACTACTATTTGTGCATATTCTTCTTTTGTGGATTTTGTGAATGCAGGAACTTGTGAAAGTGCAGATGGTTCATACAACCAATGTGGAAAAGAAGAACTCTATGCCAACATCGCATTTGGAAATCCTAGTCTTATTCCTCTCTTAACTCCACTTCTACTTGTTCATACTTAATTCTTCTTTGTGAATACATTTTTTTAGAAAAAATCAAAAACAAAATACAAAATTTGAAAAACCAACAAAAGCAAAATATAAAAATAGAAAATTTCCAAAAAGACAAAAACAATATAAAATATAAAATTCAAAAATATTCTTCTCCGGCATGTCTCTCGTATAATCGATATTCTGTACGTACCTAGAAATGTCATTCAACAATGATACGGGCATGTACAGATGCTTGAGCGAGAGTTTATTTAAATGTTTTTAAAACATGTCGTTTCTCAAAATTTCTTCTCAAAATGGCTTCTGAACACATCAGTTCAGGACCCGTGCTTTCAAGAAAGGAAAGTGCTTAATCAAAAACTTTTCGAGCACTTATCCTAAAAATCTCAATGGCTTGTAAGTATTTCAGCTTACAACCCGAACTTCAAATAAAGGAAAGTGTTGTTGAGGAAGCGAAAAGTGTACCGCTTTTAGGGGGTCATTTAAGCCCTAAATCGTATTTATGTGATCAAATATTGCCCTAAATCATTCCTTTTGTCATTTTAGGTACTTTGGAGAAGAAATCTGGAAAAGGAAGCATTTTGGACGTTTTTGGAGCATAAAAGTGAAGAAAACGACAAAGTCTCAAAATTGGCTGGAAAAGTACCTGTGACGGCGTCAAGCACCATTGTGACGCCGTAAACCCTTGACGCGCCAGAGAGGATTTTGGATGATTAAAAGGGGACGGCGTCAAGAAGGCCATCAAGAAACCCTAACCGCGGCATGGTGACGGCGTCAGCTCTATAACGTGACGCCGTCAGATATGATTTTCTATATATATTCTCATAATTTTTAGTCATTAGTGTGCAACTTTGTGAGGAGAAACCCTAAGACGATTTTTCTGCTACTTTTAAGGGTTTTATACCCTTGGATCTCCCATGTTCAATTGAAGATAAGTAATCAATTAATCATTCAATATGTCTATGTGTTGTTTGATTATATCTTGTTCTTGTCTTTTATTTAACATGCTAGGCTAGATTTATCTTGTGTTTGCTTAGATCTAATGAAACCTAACTATTGATTATTGGTTGTTGGTGTGTTATTAATTGTATTGGATGATTGTTTATCGATGTTAGGCTTAAGAAAACTGGCTAACCTCCTATACGGTAACTTGCTTGAACGTCTTAAGAAACATGAACCAATGCGTACTAAGGTTTTTATGGTTGTATTTAATGCATGAGCGAATTCTAGTGATCCCATGTTAGGAGCTTCTTAGCCGGCTCGACATAGGAGTGAAGTAGGAGCTTATAGAGTTGGGGAAGTACGTACGCCACCCCACGATTGGTATTAAGGAATACACCCGTCATCCACGCAATTAATACACACTAATCAACCGGTAAAAGATAGTTAGGGAGTAAGGAAATCTAAGTAAACACATTTCTCTCCATATAAGTTCCACAACCTTTTTATTTTCAGTTATTTTATTTTATTTGCAATTGTAGTTATTTGGGTTAGTTGACTAGCAACTAATTCCGCCCACTCCTTCAAACCCGAGATTTTACTTGCTTTTATAAAAATATAAAAAAAAAATACAAAAAGAATCTTCCCTCACCCTTAGACCTATTAGAGTAGTTTTTCAATCCTAACGACACTATTCCCCTAGAGAACGATCAATCCCCCGGTACTTGCCACTACACTATACTACATCGGTCAGGTACACTGCCTGGTGGGGATTGCAAGCCTCTTGAGATCCCTCGAGAGGTAAAACCTGCTGTAAGGTCGCAAAACCACACATCAAGTTTTTGGCGCCGCTGCCGGGGAATAGTTATTGTTTAGGTTGAATTTTTATTTTATTAGGTCTACTCACTAGATTCCTTTCTAGTGAGATTTTTATTTTATTTTTCTAGGCTTTCTTTAGTCTATCTTTTTTCTTCGTTTCTTTGTTCGTAACCATTACCATCCGACATCATGGAAGGTGGTAATATCCTCGATCCCAACAACCCACCACAACAACAACACCCACCTCCTAGAGCCCGTACCTTAGGAGACTACTCTCGTCCTAGCCACCATGGCTATCGAAACACCATTGAGCTCACTCAAGGAGCTAATGTCACTCCCTTGCGATCCGACACCATTCGGTTGGTGCAAAGCGGATGTGCATTCCATGGACTTCGTTCCGAAGATCCTAATCAACATCTCAAGGACTTTCTCAAAATCGTTGATTCCATAGACCTTGATGTTGCCACTCGAGAGACGACCCGACTGCATCTCTTTCAATTCTCTCTGCGGGACCAAGCTAGTCAATGGCTAGAGCGTCTACCCGCAGGATCCATCACCTCTTGGGATGATCTCACCACTCGTTTCCTCGCTTAGTTTTCCCCCCCAGGAAGAACTACCAAGCTAAGGAATGATATCTTGATGTTCCAACAACGTCAAGGCGAAACCCTCTACGAGGCATGGACTCAATTCAAGGACTTACTCCAAAAAGTCCCTCACCATGGCATAGAACTTTTGCTCCAAGTCCAAATCTTCTATGACCACATCAATCTCTCCACGAGGCAAACCATTGACCAATCGGCCGATGGTAAGCTACGTGATCTAAGTGCGGAACAATCATGGGCTCTCCTGGAAGATCTTGCTCTTTATGACAATGAAAGTTGGAATGATCCCCGTGATTTGAATAAAACGGTCAAGGCAATATCTTTGCCTTCGAACAATTCAAGCACTTCCGACCGTAGGATCATAGAACTTGAAGACCAAGTCAAGTTTCTTATGAAATTCTACGAGGCTCCTAAACCTTCAAGCCAAGTGAACAAAATCACTTCTTCGTGTGAATTATGTAGTGGTCCCCACGACACTCGTGATTGCGTGGAACTCCCCGAACAAGCTTTTGCGGACTACGCATCCTCGCGTACCGACGGAGCGGGAGACAAGTGGTACACTTTCAAACCCGAGCCAAACCCCTATGGTGATTCATACAACCCCTCATGGAAAAATCACCCAAACCTTAGGTGGAAACAAAACCAAAACGTACAACAAACCAATTCTTCCAACCCACCTAATCGTTTTCAATCAAGCGGTTCATCCTCAAACCGTACTTTCAACAACAATCCTTCCAACTATGGTAGTACCAATAACTTTGAAGGGTTGATGTCCAACTTCGTGACATCTCAAGAAGCTCGTTTAGCAAAGTTTGAAGCCGATTTCAAACAAAAATAAAGCGAGATGACCAATAAGATTGACACTTTGTTGAAAGCCCTCAATGACCGAGAAATGGGAGCACTCCCTAGCAACACAGTCAAGAAACCGAAACTAAACGTCAACGCCATTTCATCAGTTTCGTCTCCTAGTTCTTGTCCACAATATTATTCGGTCAACTCCATGAGCTCGTGTTTCAAACAAACCCAAGTCGTTCAAAATGACCAAGAAGTTATGATATCCAACACTAAATTGGTCAACAACATAGTTGAAACACCTCCCACTCAAAACCTTGACGAAGAATTCAAGGAGCTCCACCTTGAACGTCCGGTTATTGATGTATTAGCACGAGCCCCCTATTATAATGCCCTCTTAGAAAAATATGAGAAGAAGCTCGAGTTAGGTGACAAAGGGACCGCCTTCGTTCAAAACAAACTACCTAAGAAGTTAGATGATCCGGGCTTATTTGTTCTACCTTGCAAGATCGGTAATTCGGAGGCTTATGACACATTAGCCGATCTTGGATCAAGCCTTAACCTACTTCCGTTACCTCTCCACACCTCTCTAAAACTAGGGAAACTTGAAGAAACCGAGGTAATAATAGGCTTAGCGGATGGAAGTGTTGCTTACCCGGTTGGAGTAGTCAAGGACGTGTTAGTACACATAGGAAAACTAACCATTTTAGCCGATTTCCACGTCCTTGATATGGTTAGCGACCCTACATGCCCCTTGTTGATAGGTAGAGGATTTTTGGCGACCGCTAGTGCTATGATTGATTGTAAGGAATCTAAGATAGCGGTAGGAGAAGGTGATACTTGGTCAGTCTATGATGTGAAGAAACATGCCTATGATACTAGTGAGGAACCAACACCCCATTGGTTAGAATTAAATAGGAGACCATCTAGATATGGACCCTGGATCGATGGAGACTTCATAGGACCCCAACGCCCATTTTACCTAGAAGAGGACTTTGTGAGCCGAACACATACGGTAGAACAACTCTTGGCTAGGGACACCGAATTGGATCCATTTGAAGACCCTCTAGTTTTTAGGAAGATGATTGATTTCCTAGGAGTTTTTCCAATTAACCTAGGGATGAATAGGTGGACATGTGAAGACAATGATCATAAGTGGGATTGGGACAAACCACCCAAAGATGGAGATGGGTCATGGCATATTAAGATGACATTGTATAACCCGGATGGAGAGAGGTTTGAAAAGATATATCGTACTATGCGGACCAATAGAAAACTTCAATCCAAGCTTAACCCTAAAGATGTCCTCGATGACGATCTCACTTACATAGGTTAAAAGGACTTTGAGTCTAGCTACAAGACTCGTTAATAAAGAAAAGCGCTTCTTGGGAGGCAACCCAAGCTTTATTTGCTTTGTGTGTTTATTTATTTGTTTGTTTGATTTTATTTGCTTCCGTATGTATGTTTAATTTTTATTATTATTGATTCATGTTCGAAACTAAATTGTGAAAATGCTTTATCTTATTTTTAACTTCGTCTTAATTACATATAAAGGTATTTTGCAAAAGATAAGTGTAAGGGAAATCCAAATCGGTTTATTAGAACAAATGAACATGAATCATAACAATATTAAATTAACATACATATTAGTAATTGTTTGAGTCAAATGCTTGTATCGAGTCATAATGATATTTTGCAGGATTTCCAGGAAATAAGGATTGAGTTTTTCCAGAAATTTTCCGGAAACTTAACATGAAAAATCTGTCAGATCACTTCTGACGGCGTCAGGAACAGTATTCTGGAATTTTTTTTTTTTTGAAAGTTTTGTTTTTCTTCCGGAATCATAAAATGCTTTATTAAATCTCTAACTTATAAACTCCAGGAATCTGCAAAATAATCATTCCACATGCATTATATCCTTATACAGATTTATCCCACCGATGTTATGCAGGTTTTCGTGTTTGTTTTCTCAGGTTTAACAGGTTATTTTGGACAAGGAGATGTATGTGGAATCTAGCTTTTGGCGCTGCTTTAATCTTGAAGCTTAAACATTACCTTGGAAGAAGATCTAACCATGTTACCTCTTCATCCACCGAGCGAATCAGGGGAGTATTTGATTTCATTCTTTTACCTTATTTACTTTTACATCTTGTTATTTGAACATTGGGGACAATGTTCATCTTAAGTGTAAGGGGGGATAAAGTACGATACCTTAGAAAATGCTATTACGCTTGATTTTTCGTTTGTTTAATGGTAGATGTGTAATAAAACTGAGAGAAATACCTGTTAAGGCAATTTTAGTGCCAAATTTAAATTTTTTTACAACATATAGGAGTGAAACTTTGGTCTTAATGAGCGTCTCACGGATAGGAGTTATATGACTAGCACAAAACCGTACCACTAAAAAAATTTTCCACCCCCAAATATGTGAGGTTCGCCCCTAGAATTGGTAGGAAAAGCATTTATGCTATGATGTGTGTACCGGTCAAAGTTGTGAAAATCGCACCTAAGGCGCGCCTAGGCGCTAAGGCGCACGAGGCTCTAGCCTTGGGGCTTTTTTTGGATCGAGGCTCACGACATGCATGAATCCCAAAAAAAGCGTGCGCCTTGGGACTTTTGCGCCTTTGCGCCTTGGTGCGCTTTTCGCGCCTCGGAGATGTAACAGGTTTTTGGGGTTTTTTTTTTTCTAAATATTAAGATAAGATACATGAGCCTTATAAGTTATATACATGGTCCTTTTAAGTCATAGGGTGAGTATTTGTATGATTTGTAAATTTGAACTGATTTTATGTTTATTTTATTGATTGAAATTTTCTTTAAGAAATTACTTTGTTTAATTAAGTATTTTTCTTTATTACATATTATCATGAAAATGTGGCATTATGACTTAAGTATAAATACGTTGCTTGCTTGATATTTTGAGTTAAATTGTGAGCTTTGTTAAATGTAAGTCTGCAAATGTAGGAAACAAGCATATTTAGTCTGATATGAATTTTAATATCTATATAGGTCATTGAGCCAAAGAGTTGATCCGTTTGAGAGGTGACAACTGGTCCATTTTAATATTTATAATGACAATATGTGTCATGTATTAAGTATTTTAATGTTATTTTGTATTATTTAAGCTACATAAATGGTCATATATGTTATAAAAAAACTTAATTTATTTAGTGCGCCTCGTATTCATGAATCCCGCGCCTTGGTGTGCCTCGCCTCGAGGCTCTTTGACCCCCTTTGCGCCTTAGTGCGCCTCGAGCCTTTCAAAACACTGGTACCGGTAGCACTTAGATTCTAGAACTTGCGTTAGGACTATTCCGAGGCCACAAGTGAGACTACATTCGTGTAGTTAGATTTACTACATGATAAGAGGCATTAGGATTAACCCATTGTTTTACACCTGTATTTTTGTTATAATTACATTGGCTACATTGGTCAAGTAATTCTCCCACACCTTTGCGTTGTACTCATTTTTAGTACACGATACCCCTAGTACACCCCTCAGAGCCTATCTTTTCGTTTCTAACTTTAAGCATTTTACTTAAAGTAAGAATTTGTTTACACCCCACTTAAATGTACACCCAAATCGCCTTAGCCTACCTTGTATGCACTCATTTTTAGTGCATTATTGTGACAACATTTGTTTAAACCCCAAGTTAATTATCTAATTGATTACATGGTTGCTAAGTCGAGTCATATCCTTGTACATATTGTTTTGGGACGATTGGGACTCATGGGTAAAGTACTAGTGTAATGGAGTAATGGGAAGAACAACATTATTACCCCCATATGTGCTAAATATTTTAAAAGTACTCTAAGTGTTTCGATTATCTTAATTCGAGTCATTAGAATAGTTAATTGTAAAGTTATGTAAAAGTTCAAGTGTAAGGGGGATACAACCCCCCTACGATGTATTATTTTGGATGGTAGGGCAAGAGTGTATGCAAAAAAAAAAAAAAAAAAAAAAAAAAAAAAAAAAAAAAAAAAAAAAAAACATACGGACTACCATCCCGTTTCATTTTATGTTTATTTTATCTTTTTGTTATTTTTTTCATTAGCTTAAGTCGAGTCTAGTCTTGGCTTAGCAACGCCATATTGTACATGTAATTAATCAAGATCTTTAACTCGCCACCAGTAAAATATCCTTTATCCAACAAAACCGTGTTTATCATATCCCTACACCTAACGTTATAACCCGTTTAAAAGCCCTCTTTGATAGTTTATCTTAGGTGCTTATGCCTAGTGGAGGAGGTTTTTGATCCTTTCCCAAGCCTATGGTAATCTATTTGCTATGACAGGTAGTGAGAGATATTATTCATTTTCATTTATGAGATATACTTTTATGACACCTGAGAGATGTGAGTATCTAAACACTACTTGTGAGGTGCTAGTTTGTAATCTTCGTGCTTATTATGATTAAAGTGGAACGACTATTTGTTGTAATTACTTTTATATTAGCGTTAAATGACCCCTAACTTGTATTTTGATTAGAATAAAAGCGCATTTGCTTGAGGACAAGCAAATCTCAAGTGTAAGGGTATTTGATGAAGCGAAAAGTGTACCGCTTTTAGGGGGTCATTTAAGCCCTAAATCGTATTTATTTGATCAAATATTGCCCTAAATCGTTCCTTTTGTCATTTTAGGTACTTTGGAGAAGAAATCTGGAAAAGGAAGCATTTTGGACGTTTTTGGAGCATAAAAGTGAAGAAAACGACAAAGTCTCAAAATCGGCTGAAAAAGTACCTGTGACGGCGTCAAGCACCATTGTGACGCCGTCAACCCTTGACGCGCCAGAGAGGATTTTGGAGGATTAAAAGGGGACGGCGTCAAGAAGGCCATCAAGAAACCCTAACCGCGGCGAGGTGACGGCGTCAGCTCTATAACGTGACGCCGTCAGATCTGATTTTCTATATATATTCTCATAATTTTTAGTCATTAGTGTGCAACTTTGTGAGGAGAAACCCTAAGACGATTTTTCTGCTACTTTTAAGGGTTTTATACCCTTGGATCTCCCATGTTCAATTGAAGATAAGTAATCAATTAATCATTCAATTTGTCTATGTGTTGTTTGATTATATCTTGTTCTTGTCTTTTATTTAACATGCTAGGCTAGATTTATCTTGTGTTTGCTTAGATCTAATGAAACCTAACTATTGATTATTGGTTGTTGGTGTGTTATTAATTGTATTGGATGATTGTTTATCGATGTTAGGCTTAAGAAAACTGGCTAACCTCCTATACGGTAACTTGCTTGAACGTCTTAAGAAACATGAACCAATGCGTACTAAGGTTTTTATGGTTGTATTTAATGCATGAGCGAATTCTAGTGATCCCATGTTAGGAGCTTCTTAGCCGGCTCGACATAGGAGTGAAGTAGGAGCTTATAGAGTTGGGGAAGTACGTACACCACCCCACGATTGGTATTAAGGAATACACCCGTCATCCACGCAATTAATACACACTAATCAACCGGTAAAAGATAGTTAGGGAGTAAGGAAATCTAAGTAAACACATTTCTCTCCATATAAGTTCCACAACCTTTTTATTTTCAGTTATTTTATTTTATTTGCAATTGTAGTTATTTGGGTTAGTTGACTAGCAACTAATTCCGCCCACTCCTTCAAACCCGAGATTTTACTTGCTTTTATAAAAATATAAAAAAAAATACAAAAAGAATCTTCCCTCACCCTTAGACCTATTAGAGTAGTTTTTCAATCCTAACGACACTATTCCCCTAGAGAACGATCAATCCCCCGGTACTTGCCACTACACTATACTACATCGGTCAGGTACACTGCCTGGTGGGGATTGCAAGCCTCTTGAGATCCCTCGAGAGGTAAAACCTGTTGTAAGGTCGCAAAACCACGCATCAGTTGTGCAAAACCAATCTCTTTTTCAAACACTTATCCTAAAAACAAATGAAGATACTTCCCCTACCATATCTTCAAAGATTTTCAAAATCTTCTCTATCTTGAGCACATTTCCTTCAAGAATTTTCAATAAGATTTTTCAAAATCTTTCATAAAGTGCTCAAGATAACTCCCTCCAATCTTATAGAAACATGCTTTATTTAAGGGGAGTATAAAATTAAAAAGAAAAAATGTTCCAATTTCATGCTAAAATCCGTCGTTCTCTCCAAAAGGTTTTATTTTAATCAGTTGATATCAAAAATATCAATTCATGCTATTTTTGAGGGGGAGAAGACGTGATTAAAATGTGATCAAAAGGTTTAAAGTTCGTGGAATCTCAAAGTATGCTCACCAGACAGACTCAGTTCTAACCCTCGAATTGACGAAATCTAAATGTCCGTTATCGAAAAGACTAGTCCGGGACGGGTAATAATTTCAAGATGGTTATCCATTGATGTAAACGTGTCTCGCAAAGGACTTGTCTGAGTAGAATGTACCAATTCGAGAGATTATCATTGAATATGACCGGGACGGGTAATAATTTCAAGCTAGTCTAACTAGTGATGTAAGTGTGTCTCGCGAAGGTCATGTTCATTGAAATTCGATCAATTCAAAATGTGCGAACTCTACCCAACATGTGCAATTTTAGTTAAAAATGCATGAGCACATGTGAAGGGGGAGTATTTCAAAAATATAAAACTCTCAAAGTGCTAACTAAATGTGTTTATTCATAAACACTTTGAGAGATTTTCAAAAGGTTTTATGGCAAATCTAGGATAGTCATGGAGTTATAAGGTGACTAAGGTTAGGAAAAACCGTCCTATGATCCGCCAGAGCCGGAGGGATCTACCCAAGGACAAATCCAATAGATTAGAATTAAAAGTCCTTAGGTATGATTGAAAAAGGAGTAAATGAGAAAGGGAAAGAAGGGGTTGAAGAATTAAAAAGAAAAGTTGAATGAAAGGGTGAAAAGAAATAGCCCTCCATGAAAACTTAAGGCAGAAACCGGGCCAATACATCTACTATCGGTATTCACTAAAGGTGATACTGATATTGAAGACAAGACGTCATGGACGCAGTGACGCGCTACACCACCCCTCCCAGCCACTCAGATATCTCTTAAAAGATATTTGTTTCATTTCTCACGGAGAACACTACATAATCTATCGGCCTCTCATTCCGAGATGTGTTGATATTGAAAAGGTGGCACTCTGCTCCATGCCTCCGACGACTAAAAACCAAAACGCACAATAGAGTCTAGAGCCATGAGAGTCATCAAAATATCTCGTTAGGAACACTTCCAAAATGATACACTTGTGTTCGTCAAAAAGGACACAAGTTGTAAGAGTCTTAATGAGATCCAAGGATCTTGCCATTTTATATCATGATGGTTACGTGCTTCAAACGGTCTACAGTGATGGGGCGATCTCCAGCGACTCACTGAATCGAGGGTGCACTTCGGTGTGTCCGTGTAAGCCCTCTCGGGGGTATCCGGTTCAGAACGTCCTGGGTTTGGATTAGAGAAAGTCTTCACTCTATGCTGTTGACAATCTCGAAGTTCAAATCTGTAAGTGCTGGACGTATTATTGCTAACTGTTTTATGCAGGAACTGACGAACGTCCATCTACCATCATCTTATATCAAACATCTTCACCTTAACATACTCATACTTATGAAGAACATCCTCATCAAAGATCAAATGTAAAAGTTCAAGACAAGAAGGTCAAGTTAAAGACCAAGTGTTAAAGACAAAAGTCAGGAAGCAAATCAAGATGTCAAGAACAAGTTCATATGATGAAAGATTATGGGGAGATTGTTTGCATAAGTGTAAAGTCCAAGATGTATGAGTATGTTGGAGGACACGACGCATCATCTCATGAAGATGTTGATCAAGGCAAGAACAACCACAAAGATGATTCTTTAAAGATCACAGTTCATGAAGGAACAAGATCAAAGTCTATTCTACATCGACACACAAAGCTCAAGATAATGAAGACAAAAGACCAAATCACCCGGAGCATCATTTGAATGACCATCCCTTAGGGGGAGATTGTTAGGATTTATTATAAAGTGATGGTCATTTGTCATTGTAATAGTTTAATTAAGTGTGTCGTTGTTTGAGTTAGTTAGTTTAATCAACGGGCTTGGGCTTAAGCTTGTTAGTTAAATGTTATGCTCATGTAATCCTTGTATAAGCCCATCTCAAGCCCAAGCCCACCCAAGTCTAGAAAACTATAAATACCCATCCCCTCCTCACTTGGAGGGTGTTGCTTCTAGGGGTATTCTCATCTTGTATCTCTCATTCTTTCTCTCTTAATCTAATCTCTATGAAGTGACCATCTCTCTCTCTCTATCTCTTCTAATCTTCTCTTATTCTTATATTGTGTGTATGATAAAGGATCAATATTAAGCAATAACAGTTACATCTAGGGGCAACTTAAACCTTGAATGAGCAGTACGACCTGATGGCAATAGGAGAGATGCAATTCCAGAAGAAGCGACTGCAAGAACTATCTTCCACTGTGCTCTTAGTGCGTATATGATACTTTTCCATACAAAAGTCTTTCCAGTACCACCGTAACCATATACGAAAATTAGGACCTGTCTATTATTCTGGACTCCTTCAACAATAGTGTCAAATAGTTGTCGCTGCTGAGTGTTAAGATTTGGTACCGGTCGATCTCTTTCAGCGGCCATAGTTTCTGTATCATAGCTCCGTTCCTCCATCACTGTTCTGTTTTGCAGGATCTCAAGCAGCCGTCGGACAGGGAGACGCATACCAAATTCTGTAACTGATTTCCCATGAAACCTAAGAATCGCTTCCAACTCGTACAAAATTCCATTATGTAGTTCTTCGTCAGTTAGATTAACTTCAGGTATGTGCAAAAGTTGTGACAGCATTCTGGGTATATCATCACTCATAAGCCTCCAGTGTCGATTCCAAAGAGATGGTGGGTTACTAACTTCACAAAAGATGAGAATCTGACAGAACAACTGCCGTATTTCTGATGCTGTAGCAGTCAAGGATGCCTCTAAAAGTGCAAGTGACCATTCTCTGTCACCTGTTAACAAACCCATCGCTTCACACGTTGCTCTATTAGTCGGATAAAGTCGACCTTCAACTGTCCGTATAGCAGGAAACGAAATGCACATCCTTTTTGATGACACAACAAAAGCCTTTGGTAAAAAAAATCACCAGTACTGGGATGTACATATGCTAACCTACCAATTGATGGCTTGTTAAGGTTTCGTCTAGGTGACCAAAACTTTTGGGGGTTATTCCAAACGAATTCTGTTGGAAAATCTAGATATGTGAGATGGTGACCAAGTGTGGACCTGGCATTAAAATCTAACCATTGTGTAAGGGTGGTTTTCTTGTTACTGGGATTTTCAACAACAGATTCTAAAGTTTCGTTTGTTCTGAAAGTGACGCGCTGCATATTCTCAAGATGAACAGCCAGTATTTGCACAGCTGGATCCCTGTAATGAATATCAAATCCGAGTAACCGCCAACAGGCTTCGTGCGGGCCTACGAATCTTGTATCTTGATAATTCCTTATTTCATCAATTCTGATAGCGCGTGGTTGGCTAGTAGAAGGTACGTCTCCAACAGATCTTGTTATTTGTGTCACTATCCAATCCGTACCTTTCGAAATATACTTGAATAAATACTTAATGAGCATTGTCCATTCACAGTATTCCACATTGATATGTGCATAAAACCTTCTAAGAAGCAGCATATTATATGGTACGACATAGCCATTATCTAGCTAAACATTTTGCACAGTAGTCACATTGCCCCAAGGCCGCCTCCGGTAGTGCACGTAACCATTTTTGTCAATCGATGTGGCATTAGTGTATGGTTTAGGAAAACCTTTCGTACATACATCAGTTTCCTTTATACATGGTGCTGATCTATTAGCTATACCACACGGAACGTGCATCATAAACTCACTGACAATCCGATAGCCTTCCGGATCAATGTCCCTAGCAGGTAACTCAGCAGAGACATATCGATCGATATCTGCATTCGTACGTACCCTTGAGGATTCTCGTTTCCAGAGCAACAAATGACAATGCGGAAGGCCACGTTTTTGAAACTCCACCGTGTACAAAACTGGAAAGTTAAGTGAAAGAGCAAGTCAGGTATATTGTGAAAGATTTATGTATAGGTATATGTTAATAGAAATTGTATCTTACTTGCTGCAACTTAGCCAAACGGCCTGCCATCACGGAGATATGCGATCAGATGATGGATTTTCTGCTCGAAGACGCGGTCAACAACATCTGGTCTATCAGCAACAGAGACGTCCGGAAACTGTTCCATATATTCTATAATCTCTGGCCATCTAACGTTGCATGTAAACGTGATAAAGAAAGAAGGATTTCCATGAACCCGGCAAATTGCAAGTGCATCAAGATAGTGGCTGTACATATAACGCGGGCCGCCAACGAATGATGCTGGAAGAATTGTCCGCATTCCTACATCAGAACTATTTCGATCACCGCGCGCAATCGCGTCATATACCCCTGAAAGATAGTCATTTCTGATATCGTTTTGGTGCTCGCGAATGTAATCTAACCGATACTGTTCAACACTACAATATGCTGTAACAACATATTTTTGGAACAGCCTTCCGGATCTTGTCAGCAAATTATATTCTTCAAAATGATCATGCAATTGATATGCGTAGTACATCTTCATGGACATCTTTTTGCTTTCTTCCAATGTCTGAGTATCCAGGTTGCATAAATGTAAACCAACGTGGAACCCATCTTCTCCAAAAATAAACAGCAACGGAAACTGAAACGACATATAGCAAGGGTGCAATTTGCTGACTCTTTGTGGTTCACCAGCACGTTTCTGAATAATAATATCGTACTCAGTTCCTGTATCAGGACCTCCCTCGTAAACAATAGCTCCAATAGAATCTCCAGAAGGCAACTCATGCTGGCGCGAACCCTTGACTGCAAATAATCGTATCTTGAATTCAGGGATCTCCTGAGATGTCAGCAAGTCTCTAGCTGTTCTAAATATACGAACCAATTGATTATGCTCATCCAGAATCTGAATTAAACCATCAACAATTTCTGCCCTTAAGGCGTGATCTCCATCATTAAAATGACTTAGCCGATTCTGCACCTCGTTTCGTGTGTCATAGATATATAATTGGAGGAAGCGCGGATCAGTATTCTCAGCCGGACAAAGGCTACCTATCCAATGATAAATCTGTCCCGATATTTTGAAGACATACGGGCCACGGCCTCTATTAACTGAATCATCAATCTGGGCTCCTAACGAAGTCATAGCAAACATTGAGTTGTAAGCTCTGATATTTTCCATAAAATGGCGGTCCGTAAACAGCTGCCTGATATACGGAGGGTATTCGGTTTGGCGATGCAAAACTACTTGACCACCCATGCAACATCTATGGTACCTTGGAAATCTGCAGCTTCGATGTTTTAGCCTTTCTTCAAACCAAAACAATGCATTGCAATGGCGACAGATTCTGTTACACGGTCCTCAAGACACGTACTTATCCGGTGGCCCTACAAAGCAACCGAAAGAAAAAATTAAAAAAAAAAGAAAAAAAAAAGAAGGAGGTTTTAATCTAACAACAAAATAGAGCAGTATAAACTGGAAGCAGAATACGTAAATCGAGTAACCGAAAAAAAAAGTGAAACATAATAGGTATCAGTATATAGCGTTATATTTTGTGACACAGATACATTTATTGGATGATCATAGAACATCGCTAATAGCAAAGCATATAAAACAAAGCTGTGATTCAGCAGATGACATTCGGTTAAATGGCATAACACAAATACTCTTTCAATTATTAACCGAATTCATACAAAACACTGAAGCATGAAACTATACCAACAACAAATAATAATACCTGTACGTCCATGGCCAGCAGCACGTGGCATCCTGCCAGCCCATCTTTCATCCGGCGGTCCTGCAAAAAAAAAAAAAAAAAAAAAAAGAAAAGAAAAAGAGAGAAGATCTGCATAGAATAGTACTTGTCTGCTCCTGGCCATTAGTAGGTGTCATCCTCGCTACCCGCCTTCGTTGTGTTGCCATCCTCCTAGCACTCGCTATAGGATTCGTCGCACTATAGTTGCAGGATGTAGCAGCAGGAGGCTGCTGGTAAACTGTGTAAACAACGACAAAAGATTAGTAGTCGAAAAAAAATGGGTGTATATAGTTGCCAACAGAGGAGACGAATTACTGAGATGTATACGAAGCGTGACAGCCAGAGATAGTACCTGAAAAATATAGAAAGCAAACCTGAGACATATGAACAGATGATCTATCTAAAGCAACATTATAAACGAAACATTACAACTGACCATTGAAAGTATGCGCGCCTAAAGCATTACCACTTCCTACTCCAACATCACCTATGATAACAACGGCACACAGAAAGCAAACCTGAGACATATGAACAGCTGATCTATCTAAGGCAACATTATAAACAAAACATTACAACTGACCATTGAAAGCATTCGCGCGTAAAGCATTACTACTTCCTACTCCAAAATCACCTATGATAACAACGACACATAATAGAACATTAACAAAGAAAGTAGAAGAACAATCAAAACCAAAACACACGCAATATTACCAGGAGCCTGGACAGTTTCCGAAGCCGCAACAACATATGGATCCATACGACATGTAGCTGCAAATGAAAAGAGTATTAAAAAGACTGTAGACATCAATACAATACAGGCATAAAGAACACTAAATGAGAAAATATACACCATCTGCCGTTGTAGATGGCAACGGGCCATCTACTATCTGTTTCCCTTTTTCGGTAATCTCCATGGGATCCACCATAGTACGTCGAGAACTCTCGCAAGGTTCATTTATCGTTATCCCATCAGAAGATTTCATATGCATAGCAAAAATACCATTCTGGCAATCGTCGGTAGTGCATAAAGAATTGTCTGCAGACATGAATTCAGCAATGTCGCACGCAGGGATCATTATACTTTCCCAGGCCGAGGTCGGTGTATCAATCATGGGAAAACCATTGGCACCATTGAAACTATCATCCCATTGGCTGGTTCCTGAATGACCTACAACATATATTCCCAAACGATACAAATCAACGAAACACAGATATGAACAAAGCACATAAACAAAATATACATTACCAGTTGTTGTCGCCGGCGGTACAACATCTATCTTCTGTTTCCCTTTTTCGGTTACATTTGTGAGATCCGTAAAGCCACATTCATAACCCTGCTGAGGCTCATTAATCGATATACCATTTGAAGAATTGCCACGCATATTGCTACAATATAACGAATCGTCGGCACACACAAATTCGGGTACGTCACACACAGGAATCGTTATACATTCCCAAACTGAAGTCGGCGTATCAGTCATCAGAAATCCACTACCGCTGTTAGCATCTAAATGAGTAGCCACATCTATAACACGCCCACGGGCCAATCCTTCACAAATACCATCTCCAACAGACCCGTCTCCATCTGACGGTTGGTTACAATCCTTTCTACGGATAGCTTTACTCTTAGTTCTCATACTTAAAGACACAAATGACACGTTCACTGATTCTCACTTATGACACACAGGTATACTCTTAGTTCTTATAGCAAAAGCCACTTAAATACACAACTAACATATGCGGTTTACAACTACTGCTAAAAGTAACTCAAAAACTCTTCACATTACTGGCAAAAGTGACTTAAAAACACCAAATAAAACAACAAAAGAAACAAAGGTAACAAATAAAACAACCACTGGTAAACATTACATCAACACACAAACGAAAGACATGCAACAAATAAAACAACCAAACAAAACTGTAAATAAGAAACACATAAGCTCAAAACTACACAAACCTACTATCCTTTTGATTGGCCGTAGTCGTCAACAATGATCGATCAAAGTACAGAAGAAGATTCGGCGTAGTCGTCAACAGTGATCGATCAAAGTACAGAAGAAGGTTCGCGCAACTACCACACAGCCACAGGGAGAAGGCACGTATAAAGACAAGGGAAGCAGCCACGTATCTAGGTCAACCTGGGCTAAAAACACGGAACAACGAACGGGCCTGAGAAGACGCAACCAAGCAGCCCACGAAAACCGGCCCATGATCAAAACGACGACACTGTAGTCGTTTTCGACGCTACATTATATATATTGTAATATAGCGGGCCGCTAATAAATCGATCATTTATGGTTCTATAACTATGCCATATAAGACCAAGAGTAGTGGTAAGGTATGTGGGTTGGGGCAAATGTCGACAAGTGGCAGTGAGAGAATGTTGGGCGTTGAAGCTAAATGGGGGTAATGGTTCAACGCCCGTTTTTTTATTTATTCAATCATTACATAATTATTTTTTTTCCTAAACAATTTTATTACAAATTATTCTAAATTTAGAAATAACACAACATAAACCTAAAATAATTCAATCGTCGCTATAGTCCGCATCGTCGTAGTCGTCACTCGCATAATAATCTTCCTCGTCGTCATCCAACTCTACAACTGTCTCGTCATCCAATTCTTCAACCTCTTCGTCGACTATTTCTTCATCCTCAACTTCACCATTGCGTACCCTACGTTGCTTTCGTGCCCAAACATGCTCTACCAAATCCGTCTTTAGAGAATTATGAACGTCGGCACTTCGCATATACATGCTGTTTTGTAATCTGACTTCCATGGGTGCTTGTTCTCTATTTTCATCTTCTTCCACTGCTTCGGGTCTATAATCTTGACAGTATGCGTTACCCTCATCTTCCAAAATCATATTATGTAAAATCATACATGCTTCCATAATGTACTCCATCGTTTCAGTCGACCATAATTTGCAAGGAGTCCTTATGTACACCCAACGTTGCTTGAGAACACCAAAGAAACGTTCTATATCTTTTCTTGCCGATTCTTGTTGCTTTTTGAAATGCAGTCTTTTCTCATCCACCGTGTCAGTGAAAGTCTTTACGATGTAGCTATGTTCGGGATATATACCATCGCCCAAAAAATAACCGTACGGGTAGTAATTATTATTGGCGTAAAAAGATGCGGTTGACATTTTACCTAAAACAATGTCCTCTATGACAGGTGATTGTTGTAACACGTTGAGATCATTGTTCGATCCAGCTGCGCCAAAGAATGCATGCCAACACCAAAGGTCTTGTGAACAAACAGCTTGAAGTATCTTCATCGGTCCCTTTTGATCACCTCGAGTGTGTTGGCCACGCCAAGCCGTAGGACATCTTTCCCACTGCCAATGCATGCAATCTATGCTACCGATCATACCGGGTAGATCATGCATGTCTTCGTGCACCTCGTATATTTTCTGTAGGTCGAACCAAGTCGGTTTTCTAAGGTATCGACGACCGTGTATCTCACCAATAGCTACAATGTTAAAAACATATGCTTAAATGTAAATGTTAAATAATTATAAACGTTAAATAATTATAGACGTTAAATAATTATAAACGTTAAATAAAAATAAAATATAATACCGATTGCGAACTCCTTAAGTGTGTCTCGAATAGTTTTAGCCGCCATGTGCAAGTACTCGTCGTTGATGTCGGATGTTTGTGCGAACGCCAAAATCCGTATGGCGGCGGTCAACTTTTGCGTTGTGGTGAATCCAAGCTTCCCTAGTGCGTCAGATTTTTGTTTAAAGTACCCGACTTCCCTTTCCAAATCGTCACGCAAACGTAAGAACAACCTTTTAGACATTCGGAAACGTTGTTTGAAAACTCTTGGTTGCGGCCAACGGGGATTCTCATTAAAATAATCTCGCATCAAACGGTTATGAGCTTCTTCACGATCGCGCATGATAACTTGTCTTGTTTGAAACGGTCGACGTGGACTAATGCTTCGGTGAATAAACGTCGCCATAAGGTTTAACGCACTCGAACAAACGGCTACAACTTCGGTTTCAAATTCGTCGGAACTTGAATCACTACTCGAATACGAGGCATTGAATGGCCGGCGAATCATTTTTTTTGTTAAAAACGGTCGTTATTTGTGTTGAGAGGAAGTTGTTGAATTGTGTGTTGAAATAAAAAAAAAATGTTAGATTAAATAGAAAAGTTGAAGTTAAAAAAAAAAAAAAAAAAAAAACAATTAATTAATTAATAAATATAGCCGTTCAACGGCTATATTTGACCAAACAATATCTTCAACGCCCGTTGTTCAATCAACGGGCGTTGATTTTTTGCCAATTTAACGTGCTTCAGCGCTTGATGGGGTGGTCCAATGGGCGTTAAAAGGGCAACTAAGCCCACTTCAACGCTCAACCCCTCTAGAAAGAAGAAGCCACCTACACTTACATAGTTACATGTAGGTTCTATAAATGCACCATTTGTAGCCTTTAGCCGAACACATAAATGAAAAAGAAAACGCACCAATACTAGACCATCGTGGCAAGGTACAAATATATTCTTTCATCCAAAATGATAAAGCAATGACATCAATGAAAGGAGATGACTCCAATTATTAAAGTTAATATAAGTAGTTTTGTAATAGAAAAAAGAAAATTTCCTTTAAAAAGTATTATTCATACATCCTGATCATAATAACAGGTAAGCTAATTAATTCGTAGATCATTAGCTAGTTACTTGCATCACATAAATTATTTATAATAGTTGTTTTATTACACATATCGTTGATAACGAGGCTGGGTACCCGCGCGTTACCGCGGGATGTTTGTATATTGAACTCATCATGTGCAGAATTGTAGAAAGTGAGTAGAAAATTGTTGTCGTAAAAGAAGCATGTATTATATTACAGAACATCATATACTTTTATACACATGGGTTGTTTGTGCAGGGGTTGCACAAATGTTGTACAAAAAAATATGCATGTTTTGATCCATATTTGTCCAGCTATTGACTTGGATTACAAATATGTTACATAACATGCTTTTGATGCATAAATGATGTACAAAAAAAGGGCCTCACAGCCAAATGTACACCTGCTATACAAAGCATATGTGCACAGCTAAGGTTCATGTGCAGCTATAGTGTACATGTCATACAAAAGATTAGGAGGTTGCCGTATATGGATGTTTTGCGACATATTTGTCCACCTGAAGCACAAATATGTTTCAAAACATATTGCTGGCTAGCAACGGTATTAAAGTGTTTAAATATTTACAACAGCTGGCCGCACGTGGCTGTCATGATTAGTTTAAGTTAGCTTCGATTTCTTCTTTTGAGAATTCCTGGGTTTTGAGTGGTCTTCGGCTGAAGTTTCGACTGTTCCTGCATAAGTGAAAATAAGTAGGTTATGAGTCACTAATAACATGTTATTTAGGCATTCTAAAAGTAATAATAGGTAAGAGATATAAAGGTTATAACTGATACTTGAGTTAACAATTTTTATTTTTATTTTTATTTATTTATTTTTTATGGGTCTATGATTGAAAAAAACCTGTTGGGAGTGCATTATTTGTGTCAACTTTTAAAGGGTGCAGGCTACTGTACCATTTTGAATGGTTATAACGCATTCAAACAAAGTTGTTGTCCATCTTTGGCAAGTATAGTCAATTCCAAAGGTTTTTTTTCAATGGGTGTATCATGCCAATAAGCCAAAGGAAATAAGCATATATTGGTTCATGATATGCATGTGTCCAAAAAAAAAAAAGTTATGTAGATTTTATTTTTATTATTATTTTTTTTTGAGTTTTGTTCTCCTATTTAAGGCAACCATGGTGTGCATTTATTTTCACAATTCCTTTATCAACCTGTCATAAAGAGGCAAGAAAACACAATGTCTAGACGTCTTAAGGGTGATCAACTTAGAATTGAGGCTAATTTAAACAACTGGTCTGAAATGTTAATTCTATATTGTCATAAATCTGGAATTGAAGACATTCAAATGGCACAACAAATGAATGCGCTATGTGGTAGACTGGTTGGGGTAATGCGTGAAATGGCGGCTTTTATTCAGGAGTTGGACACTGTTGGGAATACGTATGCTCAGAAAACAGCTGAGTACCTAAGAGAAGTGCAGTCAAAAGATGACCAAAAGGTCATGCAAATGCGCATTATGACAGATGAGTTGGAGCTAAGTGCTTGTGATAAGGAGATCTTTGTTCAGAAGCTTAAGGGCCTGATGGATTTCTAACTGTCTAGGTAGAAGTGGAGGGAATTGTTGTTGGTTATGTTGTGTCATTCATGTTGGTGCCTGTGTTTGCAGTTATGTATCTGTATTTAGTTTTATTATGATTCTTTTTGTAATGTTTAGGTGAAGGCTATGTGATCTGATTGTAAGATATTCTATTGAATAAAAGTTATCATTTATGTTTAGTAAAATTGCGTAACTCACCTTTTTGTTTCCTTGGATTTGATGGTTCATCTCCAAACAATGATCTCCTAACTGTTGTCGATCTGCTCTGTTCATCTGTCTTTTCGTCTGGGTCTTGTTCATTTGTTAATGCAAGGGGTGTTGGTGGTGTTCCTACTTTTTAAAAACCAAATAATTACTATTTGCATTTGTAGATGTTATCTTTAAATAAGATGAACTGTTAGCTCAAATGTTGGTACCTGGGTTTGTTTCTACTACTGTGGATGTTACTTGCTTTCTGATTCTTTTGTTAAAAACTTTATCTAGAATAAAGTCAACTGTTCGGCCCGTTTGATTAAAATGGATTTGAAAAATATTCTTTTGACCTTCAATTGCAAAGATCTCTGGAGGTATTTCTTGCGGATCTGCAGCTTTGTGCATTGTAATCAACTGTGAACATAAATACCCGGTCACATCATCTGCTGCAGGGGTGAATAAAGTAATCGGAGCGGTTGCAGATTGGTCTGTGATAAAACCTTTGAAATTATACCTGTGTATCATAAACCAACTTAAACCATCATTTAACTTTTTTTTTGTTTTGTTTATTTAACTTTCTGCAAATTTCAATTAGAGTATCATGTACCTGTAGAATGGTTTTTCTTGTTTTCCATGATCCAAACACCTGTAGGTTCCATCTTCTTCTTTTGCTTTTAAAGGGCATCTGTTGCAAGATATGTAAAATCAATCTCTTTTGATGTTCACGCTAGTTATTGTTGCCTCAGTTGTAAACTTGATTCCCTAATAAAGTTTATGCAAATAGTCAGGTGCGGATAAAATTTTCTAACAACGTTTGTTGTATGTTGTATGAAATTTACCTTGCAGGCTTCTGGATTCTGCTTTAAAAGTGTCTTTAGAGGGAACCTGTTTCTGAACTTCTCTTTTTCTGGATCTTCATAGGGGGTTTTGCAAATACGCAATGGTGGAGTTGTCTGGTGTCTTCTCTGTATCTGTTTCAGTTTGAAATGTTAGAACGAATTTGTTTTAGCAAACTCTTATGTGAATATAAAACAATTTTTAATTTTGTGTTTGGAGACTCGTACTGTTCTCTTGCTTCTTCAGCCTCTGGTATCTTTGGGTTTAGGTAAAAGTGTGTTGCCGACGTCGCTGTCAATTGATAATCTACCATGGGAATTTTTGAAAATACATTAGTAATCTCTTAGTAATCTCGAGTATATAGAAATGTTTGTTACAGTATTGACGTAGTACCTCTAAACCTTGTGACACGGCAGGACCTTACTGCAATTATAATGGGCTGCTCCATTGTTTCAAGCCTGACCTCCTCAAATTTTTCGGCCATGGCATCCCATATGGTGAACTCTATGACATTACCGCTGCCAACATGAGCAACTGATTAGAAAAGTTACAAAATGCGTTGAGTATTTATTTGTTAACAAAAGTTTTCTATTGCAAGTTAACATACCTTAAATTCTCAATGTCAAGCTTTCTGTACACAGTTTCATTTTGGTTGGCATTTTGTTTACGCGTTTTAGCTGTCCAACGGACCTTAGACATCCAATATAATCTGTGACTAAATAAGTATCAGAATTTGTATAAGTTGCTGGATTTAAAAAATTGAAGATTTAAAACATGACCTGTCAGCATTGGGTACTGCATTCTTCCTGTTGCATCTTCTTTTGGTACTCTGGATTGAAGCTGGTTGTATGAAACAAATCTAAAGTAGTGGTATGGGATCTCTGGTGTTGTTATAGCATCAAACTTTGTGATCCTTCCGAATCTGAGGCTTGTTCTGTTGTCAATTGTTTGTTGATAAGGGCTGGTGGGCTCACACATGAAATCTGAAATCCTGTAGACAGATCCAACTTTGATTTTTGGGTCAAAGTAGTCGATCTCTTTAACATTCATGTTCGCCTGTATAGCATTGCCTTGTTGATGTTGATTTGTCGTTATACAAATTCAAGTAATGAATATTTAGTGTTTATACTACATGAGCTTTAACGTACCTCTCGGTCTATTAATATGCAGCAGAATGCAGTTTCATTTTTTTTTTGCAAGAATTCATTTCCACCTTTCTTTGGGTAGCTCACTGAAATCCATTTTCTATATACTCTAACTTCAAGCACTTTGTCATAAGAGTTCGGATGTAGCTCAACAATTGTTGCAATCTGCAGTGCATCGCTACTTTCGACTATTGTGTTTTGAGATAGATGTTCAACCTCAGCTAGTGCAGTGGTGCCGGTTTCAACCATTTTGCCTTCAGATGGATGTTATGCCTCAGCAACTGTATGCTCTTCTATTTCACTGTTAACACATAATAAATAAGAGTGAGTTATAAGAAAAAATTGGTAACTGAAGATGATGTTTACACAAAATATTTAAATAATAATGGGATGGCAGCTGTTAAATAGGATGCCTGTTTAGAAAATCTACCTGCAGGTCATAATTTTTACAATAGTTTTATGAAAGCAAAATATGGCGATATGCAGTTGTGATGGGATATTCAAGAGTGTCGAGTATCAAAAGTGTTTGCATTTATGTTTTTTAAGATAACAATAAAATACAATTGTATATTTGTTGCAAAAAGGCTTCAATTAAGAAAAGGAATAGAAAAACTTAGATGGTAAATACATGGTAATAATAAAAAAGTATCTATAAAAACACACAAAAAAAAGTAGAAATAAAATAAAATAAAATAAATAAATAAAAAGAAAAAAGAGAGCGTATCTGAAAAAGGATGCACATCCTCTATTTTTGTCAAAAAGTCTTTGTAAACGATATTTTTGGTCTCATTTGGCTTTCGATCTTCTTGTTGTTTCATGAGGACTTTTAATCCATGAGGAGATGTAGCCCTAGAAAGAGCGACATACAACTGCCCATGGCCAAAAACTGGTTCAAGAAGGTAGACGCCAATTTTGTTAAGAGATTGGCCCTGACTTTTATTGATTGTCATGGTATAACAAACTTTAATTGGAAATTGGTTACGTTTGAAAAGGAATGGAAGATTTTGATCTGCATGGATTAAAGGGATTCTGTATATGAAAACTTTTTCACCGACTCTTGTCCCTGTGATGATTTGTACTTCAATAAGTTTTGACATCAGTTGCGTCACTATCATGCGTGTTCCATTGCATAAACCACCTGCCAAGCTAACATTTCTTAGAAGCATTACTGGTGTTCCGAGTTTAAGGTGCAGCTGGTGCGGTGGAAATCCTGGGGACTTAAACGTATTTAGATATTCAGCAGGATACAACATCTCTGTTTCAGCGCCATTATTATTAACTGGGACAGCTATACCATGACTTGCGTAAGTTGTAGTTTCACCTTCAACCATTGACAGAACATGCACATTAATAATATCTGCAGTTTCATTCTTTGGGAAAACAATTGCTTTTTCTTGTAGGGTGACTGCCGAAGGTGTTTGAAGTGTGCTTGGGTCATAGATGAAATCTATGAGGTTAGACAGACCTTCTGTGTCATCTTATATGCAGTATCTTTCTGGAATCTCAACCCATGCTGTATTTCTACTATCTTCTTCGTCGGGTTCACCGATTTTACCATCACCAATGTCAAGAAGCCATGACACGAAGGAACATGCCAAGCTCTGTTCTTCTAGGTTGAGTCCTAATCGAAAATAACCGCATGTTTTCATTCAGTGTCATCAGCCTAAAATGTGGCCAGAGTTGGGATCTTGCAATAGATGAAGCTATTATTTCCATTTTTGGAGCACCTTTTTTCACTGGTAAAGTCTGCCGGAAATTGCCGCCTAAAATGACTGTTTTCCCACAAAAAAAAACATCGGGTGCATCTAGTATGTCTCTAAGAGTTCTGTCTAGTGTCTCGAAGCATCGTCGATCATTCATAGGCGCTTCATCCCAAATAATTAGATCTGTTTCTGCTAGCAGCTTTCCTATGTGAGTATTTTTTTTAACTCTGCAGAGCGACTCATCTGTTAGTTCAAGTGGCAATTTTGTTAGACCCATTTCCCGGGTACTTGGACCCCACCCTAGATGAAAATGGATTAAGGACTTTACGTGATTGGTCAGTCAACCCGATAGTCAAAGTCATAGTCAAATGAATGTATTGTAAGGTTATGAAAGGATTGTATGGCATAGTAAGAAGTAAATAGACTTCAAGGGCTAAAGTTGCAATAGACCAAAAGTGTTAAGACATGTAGTGTGGCTAAAATAAAAGGAAAGAGACTTGAGGGGTCATTCTTGCCATTAGTCTAAACTAGTGCAAGTAAATATCTAGTATCCACTAGTTTCTACAAGTTTCTACCATTTTCAAGGGTGTGTTGTATGTGTCGGCTTTGAGAAAGAAAAAGGAGGGAAGAATGGAGCTTGATGATGAATCCATGAAGAGTATAAGATCCCAAAGCAAATGTTAAGGTTTAGTAAGAATCTACCCAAGTAAGTAATCTATTGTCTTGATTTAATGAAGTTATAGATTGTAAGGAAAGTGGGATTTCATCATATGATCAAGATATGATCATATGATGATGTAGAAAGAAAGATGAGTATGTTTAATGGGTTATGAACCCTTGTTTATGTTATTGATTATTATGTTATGAGGTCTTGAGATTGTAAAGGATGATGATGATGGTTAGAGGATTACGATGATGGGATATTGATGTTATGCTTAGCTTTCGAAACTAAGGTAAGTAACTTGTACTAAAACATATGTTATATGTGTATTATCCATTTATGTGTTATGATTATGATAAAGTTTAGTACTTTGTTGGAAGGTTATGAAAGTGGTGACTAGTTATGAGCTAGACTGGCAAGTATATGGCTATTTGCTAGTGAGACTTGTTGTAGCTTATGTGATGAAGGTTTATGTGGTAATAAAATGTTATGGTTTGAAGCAAGTAAGTGATCATGATGCTTATGTGCTAATATGTATATGATATGTGTTTTATGTCGGGTTACTTACTAAGCGAAAGCTTATGGTTTAGTTGTCTAACCATTTTGTAGGTTGGCATGTTTTATGGATGGCTTGGATATGTGGATTAAGGATTTGGATATGCAAGGTTAAAGGTAGTATGCGTTTAGAAGCTTAGGTAGAATACCGAGCTCAAGTGTAAAGTTTGTATCCCCATGAGTCAAGTAATGTTTTGTAATGTGTAGTCAAGTGTCAAAAGGTATGTCAAGGTTGTCCTAACGATTTGGTGGTCAACCGTTGTGTCAAAGTATGCTTTATTTGTTTATAGTCAAAGTTAAAGGAGCGTTTGGATTAAGTGTAAATATACCCATTTTGGGTTGTGAACGGGTCAAGTGTCTATGGAACATGTTTAGTATGTTAATGTAATGATGTTGGTTAAGTTTGGTGGAAAAATGAAGTGGTATAAGTGGTTTGTGGTGTAAATGGGTCAAAACGGGTTTTGGGTGCAAAACCCGTCAACTTGTAAAGTACTATTCTGAGGGTCAAACGGTAAATGTTTTTGTATGAAAATGAGCCCAATGATATATTAATGAAATCTGGAAGGTTTGGTGAAACACCGAGTTCGGGAGGTCGGGTTTCCAAGAAAGGACTTTGAAAAGTGCCCTAGGAGGACAGTAGCCTCCATCCGATCGGATGGAGGGCGTTTGGCAGATTTCGGCAAAATTTGAAAAATCATATCTTTTAATCCGTAAGTTGTTAGAGGTCGTGCCATCCAGAGTTTTGAAGGTAATTGAGTCTAGTTTCATTTAAAAATAGTCTCAAGGTCTGAAAGTTTATAGATTTTTGTAAATGAGCAAAAGAGTAACAGAAGGTCAGTTTTAGTTCACGCTTTTTGCGCGTAAAGTTTTAGTTTTTGGTCAAAGCAGGCACGGGGTGTAACAAATTGGTATCAGAGCTTTGGTTTAAGTGAATTAGGTTTTCTTTAGGATTGCCTAGCCTTAAACCACTCGTAGAATCGTTTAACGTAAGTGCTAGTGATGCGAGAAGTAGTTGTTAAGTATGAGATGGATTATGTTTTATGTTAGATGAGCTTATTGATGATAAGTGATGGATGTGTGTTATATATTATTGTGTATGTGATAGAAGTCTGTGGAGGACTTGAGGTGTTTGAATGATTAGTTGGCCGTACATCGTGATTGGTGTCGGTGTTTATTTTGTGATTAGTGAATGTGTGATAGAGTAATGGTGATGGAATGCGAGTAGGAATGCTAAGTGGTATTGGAGATGGGCTAGTAAGTGGATTAAAGTCTTATGATACCTTAGTTATAAGGTAGACTAGTGCTTGCGGTTAATTAGAAGGTTGATGCTTAGACATAGATTGATTATGCGATGTGATATATGAGCCATAGACTTCATGTTTTGAATTATGATTATGAATGTTTTAACACTTGTTGGATAAGTGTTAAGTGTTATTATGTTATTGTTTATGTGATGTTAAGTTTATGGTGGTAGTTCATGATATGTCTAAGTTTTATATGAAATTCTTGAGAGCATGATGCATAGAAGTGTAAGAGTTGAGATAGATACATTGGAATGCATATTATGTAAGACTTATTTGGTATGTGATAAGATAAGTATGGTAAGTGTTTGATAAAGCATAAATGTTTAGGAAGTTGAGATAATGTAAGAAATGAGTAATGAAGTATGTTTATAGCTTGATGCTTAGAAAGCCGTGTTGGGTTGATTGAGATTGTTGTTTTGGAATGAATGAATATATACTTGAAGCATGATTTCTTATATGCTAAATAAAATGAGAAAGTAAAAGTGTATTGTTAAGATGTGATAAGGTTATGTTTCATATAGAACATGATAAGTAAAATGTGCTAGTAATAAATGGTTAAGCGTGATGAGTAGAAGTGATAAATGAGATTCAGATTGCGTTAAAAGTCATAAGTAATATGAAGTGCACTAGAAGGAATTGTAAAACATGAATATAATCATGTTAATATATTGGAATGTGTATGATGAGATTAATGAAAGTGTTATAGAATAAACCTATGTAAGGTTTATATGCGTAAAAGTTGAGTAGACTAAATGAAGTGATAGTATAAGTTGAGAATATGGTCAACAAAGGGTTGACGGGTAATAGTAAAAGTGCGTTGTAAGAACACATAGAAAATGTGTAAATTGTAATGGACAAGCATCATGCAGAACTTGTCTAAAATAAAGATGACATATAGAGAATGTGTGAGTCAACTTGGGGTTGACGGATGAATGATATATTGTATTGTGAGAATGCAAATATAATAAACGGGCAAGTGTTAAATAGAAACTTGTCGAAATGATAGTAAAGGTGATAGTGAATATCGAAATTTCTTAAGGCAAGAGAATTGAGAAAATGATAGTTTGTACTTAATGATAAAAGTACATAGAAGATAAAATGAGTAAAGATGATAAAGTAGATATAGCTTGGATCCAATGCTCTAGTTATGGTATCCTTCGGGATAGCCCAGTTTGCCTTTATGGCATGTGTTTATGGTATCCTTCGGGATAGCCCAGCTTGCCTTTATGGTATGGATGTTAGCTTGCCTTCACGGCATGGATGTTAGCTTGCCTTCACGACATGGTTGTTAGCTTGCCTTCATGGCATGTGTTTGGCATCCTTTGAGATGGCCTGTTGCCTTTATGCATGGATGTAGCTTGCCATTTATGGCATGGATGTTTAGCTGCTTTATGCATGGTGGTTAGTTTGCCTTTATGACATGGATGAAAAGTTAGTGAGATTGGATCCAAGGCTAGAAAAGATAGAAAGTAAAGTAAGTACGAGCGTTATGTCGGAAGTATGTAAGTAGGATGGTTTATGGTTTCTTTATTTAAATGGATTGGGACCCCTTTTCATTTGAATAAAGAAGTCGTAAATCACCGAACCATGAATTTGTAGTTCTTGATTTACATAGATTGGGACACCTTTTTATGTAAATAAAGGATTATAAATGAGTGGGCTTATGTGTAGCCGATATGACATGAGTACGGATAGTAATATGAAAAAGTGAAAACTAAAATAGGTTAGACGTCATAAGAAAAGATAGACATGAATAAAAACTTATAGTGGAGTTAAGGTAATGTGTGAAACCTTAAGATAGACGCCTAGATTGAGTTTGTGCATTAAGTAAATAAGATAATGGGTAAGTGTTCCCAAAATTTAACAAGAAAGATTGCTTAAGTAATGCAAGGAAAAGATTTGAAAGTGCCATTTAGATGGTACTTAACATAAATTTGAAACAAGTTATCGATTTTCGAAATAGATATGAGTTGGGTGTTAAATAAAATGCGAAATTAACCGGTATATGACTTTAAGTTATGTTTGTGCATTGGTGAGTAATGTGAAAATAGTGTTGAAGTTTGACTTATATAAAGTCAAAATAGTAAAATTTTCCATATGACTAGTCGTCAATCATGAGAAATTTTAGAAAAGTTTGTGATGAGAAGCGTGTTTTTAGTGGATTAGGAGTTAAGATTATGTATAGTGAGTTTAGAATTTGCAAGATCACTTAGATCGTTGCAAAGTAATGGCTTAGAAAGCATGAGAATAAGGACAGGTATGCGTTGTGATTTAGTTTTGGATAGCATTAGACGGGAGATTTCGAGGACGAAATCTAAATAAGGGGGTAGAATTGTTAGCCCCGTTTCCCGGGTACTTGGACCCCACCCTAAATGAAAATGGATTAAGGACTTTACGTGATTGGTCAGTCAACCCGATAGTCAAAGTCATAGTCAAATGAATGTATTGTAAGGTTATGAAAGGATTGTGTGGCACGGTAAGAAGGAAATAGACTTCAAGGGCTAAAGTTGCAATAGACCAAAAGTGTTAAGACATGTAGTGTGGCTAAAATAAAAGGAAAGAGACTTGAGGGGCCATTCTTGCCATTAGTCCAAACTAGTGCAAGTAAATATCTAGTATCCACTAGTTTCTACAAGTTTCTACCATTTTCAAGGGCGTGTTGTATGTCTCGGCTTAAAGAAAGAAAAGGGAGGGAAGAATGGAGCTTGATGATGAATCCATGAAGAGTGTAAGATCCCAAAGCAAAGGTTAAGGTTTAGTAAGAATCTTCCCAAGTAAGTAATATATTGTCTTGATTTAATGAAGTTATAGATTGCAAGGAAAGTGGGATTTCATCATATGATCAAGATACGATCATATGATGATGTAGAAAGAAAGATGAGTATGTTTAATGGGTTATGTTAACCCTTGTTTATGTTATTGATTATTATGTTATTAGGTCTTGAGATTGTAAAGGATGATGATGATGGTTAGAGGATTAGGATGATGGGATATTGATGTTATGCTTAGCTTTGGAAACTAAGGTAAGTAACTTGTACTAAAACATATGTTATATGTGTATTATCCATTTATGTGTTATGATTATGATAAAGTTTAGTACTTTGTTGAGTATTGGATGAAGGTTATGAAAGTGGTGACTAGTTATGAGCTAGACTAGCAAGTATATGGCTATTTGCTAGTGAGACTTGTTGTAGCTTATGTGATGAAGGTTTATGTGGTAATAAAATGTTATGGTTTGAAGCAAGTAAGTGATCATGATGCTTATGTGCTAATATGTGTATGATATGTGTTTTATGTCGGGTTACTTACTAAGCGAAAGCTTATGGTTTAGTTGTCTAACCATTTTGTAGGTTGGCATGTTTTATGGATGGCTTGGATATGTGGATTAAGGATTTGGATATGCAAGGTTAAAGGTAGTATGCGTTTAGGAGCTTAGGTAGAATACCGAGCTCAAGTGTAAAGTTTGTAACCCCGTGAGTCAAGTAATGTTTTGTAATGTGTAGTCAAGTGGCAAAAGGTATGTCAAGGTTGTCCTAACGATTTGGTGGTCAACCGTTGTGCCAAAGTATGCTTTGTATGTTTATAGTCAAAGTTAAAAGGGGCTTTGGATTAAGTGTAAATATACCCATTTTGGGTTGTGAACGGGTCAAGTGTCTATGGAACATGTTTAGTATGTTAATGTAATGATGTTGGTTAAGTTTGGTGGGAAAATGAGGTGGTATAAGTGGTTTGTAGTGTAAATGGGTCAAAACGGGTTTTGGATGCAAAACCCGTCAACTTGTAAAGTACTATTCCGATGGTCAAATGGTAAATGTTTTTGTACGAAAATGAGCCCAATGATATATTAATGAAATCTGGAAGGTTTGGTGAAACACCGAGTTCGGGAGGTCGGGTTTCCAAGAAAGGACTTTGAAAAGTGCCCCGGGAGGACAGTAGCCTCCATCCGATCGGATGGAGGGCGTTTGGCAGATTTCGGCAAACTTTGAAAAATCATATCTTTTGATCCGTAAGTCTTTAGAGGTCGTACCACCCGGAGTTTTGAAGGTAATTGAGTCTAGTTTCATTTAAAAATAGTCTCATGGTCTGAAAGTTTATAGATTTTTGTAAATGAGCAAAAGAGTAACAGAAGGTCAGTTTTAGTTCACGCTTTTTGCGCGTAAAGTTTTAGTTTTTGGTCAAAGCGGGCACGGGGTGTAACAAATTTAAATCTTGAATGCGCAGTTCGGCCTGATGGAAGAAGGAGGGAAGCGATGCCTGAAGAAGCAACCGCAAGGACGATCTTACCTTCAGATCGCAGACTGCTGATAATAGTTTTCCACAGGAAAGTTTTGGCAGTTCCTCCATGGCCATACTCAAATATCAATTCCTGCGTACCTGTTCTGTAACCATTTAAGATAAGCTCGTAAAATTTTCTTTGTTCAGCATTTAGCTTAGGGACTGAATCATCTCTCTCCTGTGCTAATAATGCTCTGTTATAATTCTTTTCTTTCATTAGTAATCGATTGTTTAACTGATCAAGTAAGTGTTTTGGAGGTGGCTGCAAACCGTAGTCCTGGACTGATTTACCGCAGCTGCTTAGTAATATTTCTAATTCATATAATATATAACCTTGTAATTCAGCATCATTGAATTAGTAGCTGGGAATCCGCACATATTCTGAAACAATGCGTAGGATATCATGACCCATTTATTGCCAATATTTATTCCATAGATGTAAAGGGTTCGTTACTTCACAATGGGTAAGAACCTGAGCAAAAAGAAACCTAAGTTCTGCTGATGATGCTGACATGCATGCCTCTTAAAGCGCTGTATCCCATTCTTTGTCGTCACCAAGCAGAACAAGAGCATCACATGCAGCTCGATACGTAGGATATATGATTCGGTTGACTGTTCGAACATCTGTAAACCCTCTGCACCCTTGTTGATGACATAGCAACATTCTAAAGTTGAAAAGCTCTCCTAAACTTGGGCATACATATGCGAGGCGGCCAACAAAATATTTGCTTTTTTTTCTTCTTGACCAGGATTTTCTATCTGGATACCAAACAAATTGTGATGGAAACTCTAGGTAAGTTAAATGATGGCCATCTGTGTTTTCAATGTTGTAAGTAAACCATTCTGTGAGTGTCGTCATCTTCTTATCTGGCCGATTTACAACTGATTCCAAATCATCACTGTCTCGAAAGGTCATATGCTGCATGCCTTCGAGGTGCACTGAAAGTATTTGAACTGCTGGTTCTCTACTATGTATTTCAAATTTGAGAATCCTCCAACAGGCTTCATGAGGACATATGAAACGGCCGTCTACAAAATTCTGGATTTCATCAATGTATGGCTGTGAGTGGATTGCTGAAGTAGGTGCATCACCTATGCACCTGGTTACTTGGGCAAAAATTCGGTCTGTTCCTTTGGAAATGTACTTGAACAAATATTTTATAAGCATGCTCCATCCACAGTATTCTACATTGATATGTGCTTCAAACGCCAAGCACAAAGACCGGTTATATGGGACAACATATGTGTTGTCAAGCTTCATCTGGTGTTTAGTTACAGAAATCTTTGTTTGTCTTCTTCGATAATGCGCACGTCCCATGTCATCAAAAAAAGTCTCATTGTTATATTTCTTTGGGAATTTTTTTGTGCATACGTCGCCTTGCATACACGGTGCACCCAAATTGGCTTTTCCACAGGGTCCATGCATCATCAATTCAGAAACAATTTTATAGCCGCGTGGATCAACGGCTGGATCAGGCAACTCTGCAGAAATATATTCATTAACATCTACAGCATATTGTATTTTGGTTGATGAAGACACCCACACCAGTGTGTGACAATGTGGTAACCCACGCTTTTGGAACTCAACCGTGTATAACACTGCATAGTAAAAAATAGAAAAATGTAAATGAGGACAATATGTTGATGCATTACATGGGCCACCTATTGAGGCCATAAATTTTAATGATGGCTAAATTGTAATTTTTTTTAACAAAACATAAGCATACATCCTGTGATATATCCAAATGGTTGTGTCTGTTTTAGAAACTTGATAAAGGCCTTAATATTTTGCTCGAAAACTCTACATATTATATCTGCTCTGTCCGCTGCGTTCAAATGCGAGAACACTGCCATGTATCTTTGAATTTCAGGCCAATTAATATTACATGTGAACGTTATGAAGAATTGCGGGTTTCCAAGCACACAACAAATTGCTAGCGCATCCAAGTAGTGGATGTACATGTATCTAGGACCTCGAGTAAATGAAGAAGGTAAAATAATTCTTGAACCCACTTCTGACCCAACACGATCACCCCTTGAAATTGCATCATACAGGCCTGACAAATATTCTCTACGAATGTCATTTTGATGTGTTCTATAGAAATCCATTCTATTATGTTCTATACAACAATAAACACCAACTACATACTGCTGGAAAAGACGCCCTGTTTGGAAAAGTAGATTATATTGGTCATGCCTTGGGTGTAACTGGTAGGTGTAAAATGCGTTCATCGAAACTCGCCTTGCCTTGTCGTTTGGATCTGCAGACCTTAACTTTAACTTTGTATGAATTCCTGGCTGACCATAAATGAAAATGAGTGGAAACTGTAATGACATGTATGATTGATGAAGCTTGTTTACCCTTTTTGGTGTTCCATCTCTTTGTTCGATGATAACATCAAAGTCTGTTTCTGTTGTTGGACCATTGTCAAACACTATGGCTCCCAGGCTGTTGGATGTAGGTAGCTCATAACTGCGTGCACCTTCAGCATTGTAAAGCCTAACCTTGAATTCAGGCACATCAGCTTCTGCACATTTATCTCTTGCAGTTCTGAATAGCTGGACCAGCTCATTGTGAGTATCTAAAAACTGGATGAGGCCTTGTACCACCTCTGGATCTAATGCAGCTCTGTCGGAATCTTGAAAATGATTCATCCTGTTTTGCATTTTGTAACACCCCCAATTTCGTGATACGCATTGGAATTCAAACTGGGTGTTACTCAACGGCACAACAGTTATAATAATAGAAAACGATCTCTAATTGAGTCGTTTTAAAAGTTTTATCATTCGAATATCAGAGTTTACAGAATGAGGTCCCAGTAGTTTTACAGTTTGTTAAATAAGTTTCGAATGATAATTAGATTTTAGCCTTCTATCAGTATTCGTGCCCCTCCGTGCCATCCTCGTTCATTATGGACCTGAGATAAAACATGCTAAAAGTGATAGGATTCGATACACTGATAAGGTGGTTAAACCTTTGTTGCTTTGTGTATGTGATAAGTTCAGTTAATATGATCAAGTATGTGGAATTTACTTAATCACACTTAGAAGATTATTTGTGTTATGGAAATGGAACAGTTATGCTTGTGAATATAGAACAAAGAACATGCAATGTTATCACCAAACGATTCAATATTATTCAAGATAATACGAGTGATCTTCACTATCACTAGGGTTACAAAGACCTTGAATCTTATGTTTTCTATGACTTGTGATATATGTGTTTGTTCTATGTTATTGAGAGTTATTTTCTAAGCACTTAATAATTCACACACTATTATGTCACATGCATATCTAGTCTAAGATCTTTCTTTTATAACACAAGAAAGATCTTTATAATATTGTCAAGTCTTATCGAACGCTTGCTTTGAGAGAGTCAGTCATTAAGATACAACATGTATCTATGTTTACAACTTGTTCTGTGAATATAACATAATGACTGATCACATGGGGTAAGATATTATCTACCGTGTATTGTTGACTTTAATACACATAATATCTTTTCATACTTATCCACTCAGCAGCAGAATCATTCGACAGTTATCCACTTAGCAGCAGAAAGTTCTTCACCAGCAGCATGTATGTACTTGAGAGTATCATGGGGCATTTGACTCATGGTCCATCATTTCATGGTTTTTGTGAGTCACTTTGAAAATCCTTTTAAGAAACTTTTGCCTTAGCAGTATGTACTTGATTTTATTATGAAAAACCATACTGCTTTCAACCATTTTGAAGGGATTAAGTGTCTAACAGACACTTAATCAAAATTTTGGTTTAAAGCAACCTCTGGTTGTGTGAGAACCAATGTTTTCAGTTATAAATAACTGCCTGTGTAAAGATAAACCTATTCAAAAGGCTTTCTTGACAGGGTTTCCAGCTCATAGCAATTGTTGCCTCTAACACAAGTGTTAGATTCACTTTTACTACCTGTTCTTTCTATCAGATGTCTTTAGACTTGCTCATTATACTTAAAAGTATAAAATGATAGAAAGTGAGTTGTATCAGTTACTTTCTGATCAACTAAGTCATCAAATCAATGTGAAACATCATAATCAATCTTCAAGAAAGAAGTTTTAAGGAGGTTTGAAATTCCCAAACTCTTTATATCATAAACCTATTATGTCAGCAACTAGTATTATCATTCTGCTGCTCACGAATTTCACTTGAAACTTCCTTTGTGTTCACATTTCATACCTGAAATTGTTAGTCTAAAACCAAAAGAACAATGTACAAAGTACTTGTATTGTATTAGAATAATCGTAGGACTAACTGTATGAATAACACAATTTAAATTTGTACTAGCAGCACAAACTTTTTACTAACAGTAGTATCTTATAAAGCCAGCAGCACAAACAAAAATTTATATACAAAAACACATTAGATTGAAAAATTCAAAGATTAAGCATTCCAATACTTGCTACCAAGTACTGAAACCTTCAAACATCAAAAGCTTTTGTTAGCAGATCTGCAAAGTTGTATTCTGAAGCAATTTTAAGAACTTGAATTAATCTTTTCTCATTGCAGTCTCTTATAAAGTGATTTCTAATTTCAATGTGTTTTGTTTTAGAATGTTGCACTGGATTTTTAATTATGCAAATAGTACTACTATTATCAATATGAATAACAGTGTTCATGAAATTGTACCCATAGTCAAGAAGTTGGTTTTGAAGCCATAATACTTGAGCACAAAAACTTGCAGCAGCTACATATTCAGCTTCAGTTGTTGAAGTAGCCACAGTTGTTTGCTTCTTACACTGCCATGAGATAAGTCTACACCCAAGGAATTGACATCCTCCATTTGTTGACTTTCTGTCCAAGCTAGCACCAGCATAATCACTATCCGAAAATGCTACCAAGTCAAAAGGTGACTCTCTAGAATACCATAGCCCCAACCTAGGTTGACCCTTGAGATATCTAAAAATTCTCTTGACTGCTGTTAAATGAGAAACCTTTGGAGTTACTTGAAATCTTGCACAAGCACAAACAGAGAACATGATGTCAGGTCTTGATGATGTGAGATACATCAAAGAGCCTATCATAGATCTGTAAGTGTGTACATCTACATTTTCTCAATCTAAGTCTTTAGGAAGTGGTTTCTTAGAGTCCATTAGTGTGCTTGCCATTTTTGAATCAGCAAAGTTGAACTTCCTTAGTATCTCAGCAACATATTTATCTTGACTAATAAATATGCCTTCATATGACTGTTTAACTTGCAAACCCAAAAAGAATGTAAGTTCCCCCATGGAACTCATCTGAAACTTATCATGCATAAGCTTCTCGAACTCCAAACACATCTCCTTCCTTGTAGACCCAAAGATAATGTCATCCATATACACCTGTACTAACAGAAGATCCTTCTTATGCTATTTCATGAAAAGTGTCTGATCAATCTTTCCTCTTTGAAATCCATTTTCTTTTAAATAGGAAGCTAGTGTTTCATACCAAGCTCTAGGTGCTTGATGAAGACCATAAAGAGCCTTAACTGCTCTGTACACTTTTTCTAGATGGTCAAGATCAATGAACCCTGGAGGTTGTGGGACATACACCTCTTCTTCAATAGTACCATATAAAAATGCTCTCTTGACATCCATTTGATAAACAGTGAAGCCTAAAAATGAAGCATAAGCTAAGAAAAGCCTAAATGCTTCAAGTCTTGCTACTGGAGAAAAGACCTCATCATAGTCTATCCCTTCTTGTTGTGTGTACCCTTGGGCTACTAATCTAGCCTTATTCCTTATCACTATTCCCCTTTCACCCATTTTATTCTTGAAAACCCATCTAGTGCCAATTACCTTTGCATCCTTAGGTAAATCAACTAGCACCCATACCTTCTGAATCTTGAACTGAAGAAGCTCCTCTTGCATAGCCTCTACCCAGCTTGAATCATCTAAGGCTTTCAGAATGTTCTTTGGTTCATCTTGTGAGAGAAAACATACAAACAAGCAAGAGTTTGAAAACTCATGCTGCTTTGAAGCATAAAGGGCATCAAGAAGCCCTTGTTGGTCTGAAGACATCAATTGTTGTCTTGTCTTCACACCTGATTGTACATCTCCAATTACATTTTCTAGGGAGTGGACTTTGTGAATCCTTGTGTGTGGGGTTGAAGGAGCTTGATAGTTAGGTGTGATATTGCACAAATCCACCTCATTATCTGAGAAATCTGCTTCATTTGAGTCTGAAGGGCCAGCAGTAGAATCATTTGGCCTAGCAGCAGAAAAATTAAGCCTAGCAGTAGAATGCTCTGTCTCAGCAGCACTATCATCAGCAGAAACATTTCGTTGTTCCTTTGTTCCATCTTCCTTGTGTTCACTTTCAACATCTTCTTTAGCTTTACCAGAAGAAGATTCATCATTTGTTGAAGTTGAAGCCACACTGGTACTTATTGGCATCCAAATATGATCTTGATTTGTCTCCTTGTCTAACCCTGCCTCATTTGTTGTTTGTGAACCTGAAAAATCATTAGTTTCTGCAACAACAGGCACATAATTCATAGAATGGGTTAATGACTCTAGATCAAATAGCCAATTAGGACCTTCACCTACTACATTGGATTTATACTCTAAAAATTCCACATGTAGGTTTTCTTCTACTTTCTTAGTTCTTAAGTTGTATACTCTAAATGCTTTACTATTAAGAAAATATCCAACTAAGAAACCTTCATCTGCTTTGCCATCAAACTTTCCAAGATGGTCTAAGGTATTGAAAATTGTCACATGACATCCAAAAGGTCTAAGAAATCCTATTGCACGAGTTCTACCTCTAAAAAGCTCATATGATGTCTTATTGTGAGGCTTAACAACTAAAACTCTATTCTGGACATAGCAAGCAGTGTTGACTGCTTCAGCCCAAAAAGTTATAGGTAGCTTAGAGTCAGCTAACATAGTTCTAGCAGCTTCTATTAGTGTTCTATTTTTCCTTTCAGCAACTCCATTCTGTTGTGGAGTTCTAGCAACACTAAATTCTCTCCTAATACCCTTTTCTTTGCAGAATTCATCCATAACTCTATTTTTGAACTCTGTCCCATTATCACATCTAATGACTTTTACTTTCTTGTCTACTAGGTTTTCGATCTCAGTAATGAAAGTCTTAAGGATGCTAGGTGTCTCATCCTTAGTGGCTAAAAAGAAAACCCATGTAAATCTACAATAGTCATCAGTAATAACTAGACAATATCTCTTATGTTGCATACTTCTAACATTTGTAGGACCAAACAAGTCCATATGAAGCATAAACAATGATTGATTGATAGAGTTAAAAAGCTTGGGCTTACAAGTGACCTTGTGTTGTTTGCCTTTAAGACAAGCAATGCATGTTTGATCATTTTCAAATCGTTTTTGAGGTAAACCTCTTACCAAACCATTCTTAACAATCTGATTTATGGTTTTGAAATTAATATGACCATGCCTCCTATGCCATAACATTGATTCATCCAATGTGGCCTTTGCAACAAGACAAGTTAAATCCTTTTTAGGAACAATGTTCTTCATGTCTACACTGTACAAATTGCCCTTTCTAGGAATTTTAAGAAGCACTTGACTTTCATCAGGCATCTTAAAATCAGGAGAAAGTACAAGACATTCAGTGTCACAGAAAAGAACTGTTGGGTCCATCAGTACCCAAGAATAATTTAAACAAGATTTGGACACAAATTAACTAAGTCTTAATTAAACCGAGAACAATTCAAGTCACTGAGTGAACAGTCACTCAGTGAGTCATCTTCAGGATGCTTAAGGCGAATTCAAGAAGAAGGATTCACTACTCAGGAAGGCGGTACTCCCTGAGTAGGACTTGAGCCAAAGAAGAAGTTGATGGTTCAGTAAGTGATGGACAAGAACTCACTGAACCACGGTTTCCTCAACTACAATGAAGTGAATGACGAATGAAGAATGAAGATAAAGACTGAAGAACCCAACGCCTGAAAGAAAGGCGGGAATAGGAGGGAAGTGTTTAAGAAGATAAGAGTGTCAGACCAACCACTCTTATCTTGTCTGCAAACCTTCCCTTATGCGGCTAAAAGTCATGGAGTGTCAGACCAACCACTCCTAAGACTTTTTAGCACATTCCTATTGGTTCTTGGAAATGACAATTACCGTTGTAATTGTCAAACACGTTTGCTTCAACAACTTGTATTATTTTAATCACTTTTACTCATGATACTTGTGTATAAATAGGTTCAGATAGGAGAGAAGTTAAATGTTTTTTGTACATTGAAAGCCTTAAACTTTTGCAAAACAACATCTCTCCTATAAAGAGTAACCAGTCCCTGAGATAGCTCAGTGAGGCATATTGTTACCACTTAAGCATAACTTGAGTTTAGATAGGAGACACCATACCTTGTCTATTCAATCCCAAGTGTTTATTCCGCAAAACACTTGGGTAATAGATTCTTTGATTCATTTCTAATAAGAATTTAAACGTTGAAAAATACTTTGTGTTTTTACATTTACGTTTCATTAACTGATAGAAAGAATCATTACATTGTATTAGTCATAAACACAAATAGATTAACTTTCTAGTTAACTCTAAGCGTGTTAAGGGAACAACAAGTGGTATCAGAGCCTCTGGTTTATAAAATCTTTCAAAATTAACCAAGAGTGCTCAAGGTTTTTAAAACCAAGATCCAACAATGATTGATGCAAATGTGCCCCAGCTAGTCGACAAAAAGGGTGAAAGCTTTCCAGCTGTTGCCCCATGACTTGAAGCTGGTAAATTTAGCAAGTGGAAAAAGCGAATGCTTTGCTACTTGACTGGTATGGAACCATACTACATTACTTGTGTCAAAGATGGTCCTTATGTCCCAAAGACTGCTGAATGGCTAAACAAGCCTGAGGCTCAATGGACCATTGATGAGAAGAGGGTGGTCAATCAAGACCAACGCCTGAAAAGCATCATTATATCATGTCTTCCTGACGATATAATGGAATCAGTCATCAACTGTTCAACAGCCAAGCAAACTTGGGATGACTTGGTCAATAGCTTTGAGGGTCCCTCAGATACCAAGGAAAACAGGGTCATGGACCTGAAACTTGAGTATAATACTTTCAGGGCAAAAGACTCTGAAAATCTCTCTCAGACTTATACCAGATACAAGACCTTGATAAATGAACTATCAAATGATGATGTAGTTTTGTCTAAGCATGAGACAAATGTTGACTTTGTCAACAGTCTTCCTGAGAAGTAGCTAAACTTCTCACAAGGCCTGAGGAATGCTAATCACATTCAGACCCTTGAGCTCCCTGAGATCTATAGGAAGTTTGTCTATGAAGACAACTTAATCTCAAGGAGATACCCTGACTCAAAAGCTCTTGAGTCCAGAAAGGCCTTGACCTCCACACCCATATCAACTCCTTTTTATACTAATGGTGTTGTGCAGGACTTTCAAGAGGATTCTGAGGATGAAATTGATGAAAGGACTAGTGATGAATATCTAAAAGATTTAAACTTAGAATTCCAAGAGAGGACACTCCTTGCTAGTTCAAAACGTTTCATCAAAAGAAACCAGTCCAACTTTTCAAAAGGAAAAGCAAATAAAACCACTGAATGCTTTAATTGTGGTAAAAAGGGTCATTTTGCTAGGGAATGTTATTCTAAAACCACCTCAGAACCCTCTTACAAATTTTTAGGAAATAGTTCCTCAGGAACTAGCAAGTTTCAACCTAGAATGTTTCAGTCGACCCAACAATTTCAAAACAAGGGTCAAAAAGACTTTGAAGCAAAATATAGGAAAGCCAAGGCTAAACTTGCAATTCTTGAAACTAATCCCTCTATGTCTCAGGCTGCTCAAACATCCAAACCTGTTCAGACAAAGAACAAGGTTTTAGTAGCTGAAGCTTATGAGTGGGATGAAGAAGAGGTATCCTCAGATGAGGAAATCATAGTAAGTGCACTGATGGCACTCTATGAAGGTGATCAAGTGGCTGTTGGGAAAAGCCATGCAAGGAATGGAGAGTGGGTAAACATCACCATGAAGAAGGTAAACACATTACTTTCTATGGATGATGATTCTGATTGACAGTCTTACATGAATTATATTTGTGTAGATCTTAAATTTGTTGAGGAACAATGGCTTAACATATTTTCAAAATATAACAACATAGTGTCAGAATTGAATAAATGTAGAGATGAATTGCTTGTACTGAAGCAAGCCAAATTAGAAACAATTACTCTACAAATTCAGAACACTGAAATTTTGAAACAAAACCAAGCCCTACAAACTGAACTTAACAAAGAAAAAGCTGTCATCCAAGGCTGGACCAAAAAGAACCCCAAGGTCTTTGATACTGTGGGTTTAATCCCTAGGAAAACAATAGGAATTGACCATCACATGGTTAACCCCTATGTAAGTCCCAGTGAATTGACCTTTGTTCCAGCTGGCATATCATTTGAGCAAGAAATGCTTCCCAAGTCAAATGACTGGATTGTCAGGGACAACCCAGTCAGTAAGTTACCAAACTTTGAGACTGGAAAGATCTTGCTTCCTGAAAGTCAGGCTTTGAAAAATATGCTTGGACTTACTGAACAACTCAGTAAGCTTGAACTCACTGAACAACTCAGTAATACTGAGCCAGTAACTGAGTCTGAATCAGAATCATATCCACCACTCCCACCACTGAATACCCTTCAGGGTGCTGCACCCAACTTAGGCCTCCCACCAATGGTCTACGCTCAACACTCTCCAAAGGAGAGGTCAGGATTGGGAAAAACAACCCTGAAAAGACCAACATTTGAAGTCTCAGTAAATACTGATGACTCATCTTCTTCAGTCCCTTCAGAAGTAATAACCCAAAGCCCTGACTCAAAATTTGATCAGTTGGCTGAAATGGTCAGGAAGCTGGGTGAGAAGATTGCATCTTCTGAGAAACCTTCTCAATCCAAGAAGGAACAAAAACTAGCTTCCTTAAAGACCAAACCCAAACCCTCAAAACCCCTGAAAAAATGTGAGCTGTGTAACTATACCAATCATATCACTGATGATTTCTATAGAATTCTTTATTGCATGATTTGTAAAAAAGATGATCACAGGACCTCTGATCATAAAACACACTCAGTCACATCAAAGATGGCAAGCCTTAAAGCTCAGTCTTTAAACTACCCTTCTGATTCTAAACAGAAACAAAAGGCAAAACCTTTTGCACCTTGCCCTTACTGTGGGTTCAATGATCACCATCCTAAGGATTGTCAAATTGACAATTGTTGTGAAAATAGTGGAAGTTCTACTCATGACACCTCAGGAGGTGATAAGGCCATTCAGGCCAGAAGAGGTATGACAAAGTCAGCCTCTCAGTCTACTGAGTCTACATCTGCAATCAAATGCATAATTTGTGGTAGCTCAGTCCACCACACCACTGACCATAAATCAATTGTAAATATTAAAAAGACCCCCAAAGCTAATCCCTCCAAGAAGTGGAGTCGTAGAAAGAACTAACCCAGTTTACTATTTGTGCAGAAACATGCCAGGGATCATGTTTGGCATCTAGATAGTAGATGTTCAAGGAGCATGACTGGTGTGAAGGAGTATCTGCACAAGTATGTTGATGAATCAGGACCCAAAGTGATATTTGCTGATAACTCATCATGTCTCACTGAAGGTTATGGTTCAGTAAACTGCAATGGTATAGTCTTTACTAGGATAGCTTATGTAAATGGTCTTAAATACAATTTGATAAGTGTCAGTCAACTATGTGACGCTAAATACATAGTTCAGTTTGATGATAAACAAGGAATCATCTTCAATGCTAATAAGGAAGTTGTCCTTATTGCACCAAGAAGACATGATGTTTATGTGTTGGACATGTCCAGTCTGACTCAGAATGGAACTTGTCTCTTTACCAAGGCCACTGATACTCTCAACTGGCTTTGGCATAAGAGACTCTCCCACCTGAACTTCAAAAACATAAACAACCTTGTGAAACAAAACAAGATCCTTGGCTTACCATCTCTTGTGTTTTCAAAGGATAAACCATGCTCAGCTTGTGAAAAAGGTAAACATCACAGAGCATCCTTTAAAACCAAAACCAACTTTTTCATCAGGAACTGCCTACATCTTCTCCATATGGATCTATTTGGACCAATTAGTCCTAGATCCATTAACCATGAGAAGTATACTCTGGTCATTGTGGATGAATACTCAAGATACACTTGGGTATACTTCCTGATCAAAAAGTGTCAGGCAGCTGAAACAATTATGTCCTTTGTCAGGAACATTGAAAATCAAAATGACATCAAAGTCAAACAAATTAGGACTGACAATGGAACAGAGTTCAAAAATTATGAACTTGAATGTTTCTGTGATGAGAAAGGTATTTCCCAAAAAATTTCCTCACCCTACACACCTGAACAAAATGGGGTGGCTGAAAGGAAAAATAGAACACTCATTGAAGCAGCTAGGACAATGCTAAACGGATCAGTCCTTTCCAAACACTTTTGGATTGAAGCAGTAAAGACTGCCTGTTACACACAAAACAGATCCATCATTGTCAAGAGACATAGCAAAACTCCTTATGAGTTATTCAAGGGAAGAATCCCTGACATCAGCTACTTTCATGTCTTTGGGTGTCCTGTGTTTATTCATAATAACAAGGATCACTTAGGAAAATTTGATGCCAAAGCTGATGATGGATACTTCCTAGGATACTCCCTTGTCTCAAAGGCCTTCAGGGTGTTCAACACTAGGAGACAGTATACTGAGGAAACATTTCATGTTACCTTTGATGAGAGCACTGATGCAATCAGTGTCTCTAACAACTCAGTGGAAGAGATAGGTATTGATGAATCATCAAGATACCCTCTTGATGAACATCATACTGATAATGGTCCTTTCACTCAGTACCATACAAATGCTGACATCTCCTATTACATCATTCCCCACAACCTTCCTTACCCAACCATCACTGAGTTTATTGAAGCACAAAGTACTGATGAATTCATTCAGTCAGTACAAAGTGCTCAGGTACTAAACAATCATAGTGATGAGTCAACCCACTCAGACACTCAAGATGCTGAAGATCATCATGTGTCTGATCCTGATCCTACACATCAGGCCTCTACAAGTTCTAATCAGTTTCCAAGGCCTCAGGTCAGTTGGACTAGGTCTCAGGATATAGAACTTGTCAATATAATTGGTGAGCATACTGAAGACATGCTCACAAGAAGCATGGCTGCTGAACTGAGAGCATCCTCAACCAATGAATGCCTATTTGTGGACTTCATTTCTACAATTGAACCCAAAAGTGTTAAGGAAGCACTAAATCATCCAAGTTGGGTTCAAGCCATGAATGATGAACTGGAACAATTTGACAGAAACAAGGTAATGACCTTGGTCAAATGTCCTGAAGATGTTTCAGTCATTGGCATGAAATGGGTATTTAAAAACAAATCTGATGAAAATGGCATAGTCATTAAAAACAAAGCCAGACTTGTAGCCAAAGGCTATAATCAACAAGAAGGTATTGACTATGAAGAAACATTTGCACCAGTAGCAAGGATGGAAGCCATCAGGATCTTCCTTGCTTTTGCTACATACATGAACTTCAAGGTGTACCAAATGGATGTTAAAAGTGCATTCTTAAATGGCTCACTGAAAGAAGAAGTTTATGTTCAGCAACCTCCTGGATTTGAAAGCCATGAGTTTCCTGACCATGTCTGCAAGCTTAACAAAGCCCTTTATGGACTGAAACAAGCTCCCAGGGCATGGTATGAGACTCTTTCAGCCTTCCTAATCCAAAACAAATTTGTCAAAGGCAAGATAGACAACACATTGTTTATCTACAAGACAAATAATGATGTCATACTTGTACAAGTGTATGTTGATGACATCATCTTTGGTTCAACAAATTATAAACTTTGCAAACAGTTTGAAAAACTAATGGCAAAGAAATTTGAAATGAGCATGATGGGAGAACTGACTTACTTCCTTGGTCTACAAATCAAGCAGACTGATAAAGGAGCCTCTATCAGTCAAGAGAAGTATGTCAGAAGCCTACTGAAGAAGTATGAGCTCAGTGACTGTGCCTCAGTCAAGACTCCCATGGTACCCCCAAACAACCTTGGTCCTGATCTTACTGGAAAACCAGTGAATCAAACTCTTTTTAGAGGAATGATAGGATCACTGATGTATTTACTTGCATCAAGGCCTGATATCCAATTCTCAGTCTGCTTATGTGCCAGATATCAATCTGACCCAAGAGAAACTCATATCACTGTTGTGAAAAGGATATTCAGGTACCTGAAAGGTACTCCAAACCTTGGATTATATTATCTAAAATGTTCAGGCCTTGATCTTAAAGGATACTCAGATTCTGACTATGCTGGATGCAACATGGACAGGAAAAGCACCTCAGGCTCCTGCCAAATTCTTGGTGGAAAACTAGTCTGTTGGAGTGCTAAGAAGCAACAATCAGTTGCCATGTCCTCAGCTGAAGCTGAATATGTTGCAGCAGCAAGTTGTTGTGCAAATGTACTCTAGATGAAAAGTCAACTCAGTGACTATGGAATTCAGTACAAGATGGTTCCCATCTTTTGTGATAACACAAGTGCAATTGCCATCTCAAATAACCCAGTTCTTCATCAGAGAACAAAACACATTGATATTAGATATCACTTCATCAGGGACCATGTCATGAATGGTGACATAGAATTGCTAGCTGATATATTCACCAAGCCATTGGATGAACCAACTTTCACCAGACTGAAAGCTGAACTAGGAATGTTGGATATTGAGAATCAGTCCACTGATTGACTCCATCCGAATATGTGTAAATTCTGATAACCCAAGTCCCTGACTCAATGTGTTCTTCAGTGAGAAAGGTCACTGAACTTCAGGAACTAAACCCAAGTTCCTGAACCCTTAATCCTCAGGAATTAAACCCAAGTTCCTGAATTCTTGGTCCTCAGGAACTAGACCCAAGTTCCTGAACCCTTGAACCTCAGGAATTAAACCCAAATTCCTGAACACTAGAACCATCATTGACTAAACCCAAGTCCTGACAATCAGGTTCACTGAATGAAAAGTCTGATCCGTCTGAAAAAGTATATATAAATATAAATAGTCTCAGAACGAATACTCGTGTGTAGTGTGAAACCAGGCAAGTGATCACCCGGATCGTTTTCCCAACGAGATGTGAATGGGCAAACTGTGAAACGCTAGGATTAGAGTGATTGATGATTTAGATTGCTTTTGATTTTTCTTTTTTTAACAATTCTAAATAACAAATTAAAACAAATATGCACAATAAAACTAAACGCGAATTAATTAACCTAAAAATGCGTAACAGAAAATCTAAAACGGGACAAAAACTGAAATTTATAAAATTTAAAACTTAAAAATGTAAAATGACTTAAAACTTATTTAAAAACTTAAATTATATTTTTTTACACTTTTTATCTATTTATTATTAATTATTTATTATTTAATTACTTATTAAACTATTTAAATTTATAAAAAATACTAAATGAACTAAGAAAATTCTAAAACTTTTTCTAAAAATATTACTAAGTAAATAGAAGCTAAGAAAATTATAAAAATGAAATTTACTTAATTAAAATTAAAAAAATAAATTCTATTAAATAGAAGCTATCACTATATTTCTATTTTTGGTTTTTCTTAAGGTTAAAAATAAGATTATATTTTTCCTGGATTATAATTAACAAAATAAAATTATGAAAATTGGAATTATATTTTTCTGATTATTTTTCTATTTATTATGATTTAAATACTATTAGAAACTAAATAAAAAGATTAAAAATATTAAATGACTTAGGAAAATTATGAAAAATTACAGATAAATCTAAAATAATATTAGAAAGCTGGGAAAAATAAAAGAAAAAGTTCACAAAGCCTGGAGAGCTGATTTGGGCAGATAAGCAATAAGCAAATAAGCCAAAAATAAGTTATTAAGCACAAAACTCAACCAAATGCTCAGGATAGGTTTAATACACTATATTAAGCACAAAACAACAAGAAAATACAAATAAGCACAAGCAATTAAGCTGATGCAAAGATTAGCAGTTGCAAAACTCAAACAGAGAATTCAGAAATAAGCCAACTTTCAAGGCAGATTAAGCACTCTAAATAAGCACTGAGATGCAATATTATGGGGGAAAACTTGAGCTAGTACTACTGGCTATTCATAGAAACAAAAAGCAAGGCAAGAGCTTCTGTGGATAAGCTACAATATGGGTGAGATCAGCTGCTCAGGCAACTCAGTATATACTGAGTTGCTGATATGCAGGTTTGTGCAGACAAGCACAAGCCTTAGGGCTGCAAACCACTTGATGTTTCTACTCTAAATAGACCACAAAGGACTTAGAGAACCCAAGAAAAAGGACCAAAAGAGCTTATAGCTCCTTTTGGCTTATTTGAGCTTTTTAACTTCTAAAAATTCCACAAAGGACTCAAAACTATTAAAACAATGAAATGAACTTATTAAACCTGAGAAATAGCTTATAATGGCTTATAAAAGCTTAAACAAAGTTGGCCTTTATGCCAATCTACAGTACAAGCTACTTGTTTGACCTTTTGACTACTAAACCAAACAACCCTTTATAAGGTGTTTGTTTTGGATTTTCAAAGGAAATAAGTATTTTGACCAATGATAGCTAATTATTATTGACTAAACAACTTATTAGAACTATGATAAGCAACTTTCAAAATAAAATTAAGCAATAGAATAAGTTAAGCTAGAGTTGACTGTTTTTGACTTTTTTAGAGTTTTTGAGTAAATCTAAGACACAAGCTAGTAAATACTGAAACAACTAATGAAATATGTCTAAAAACTATCAATAAGCAGGAAATATAAGTAATAAGCTACTAATAAGCACTGTAACAGTAAAATGGAAAATCAAGCAAAACTTGAAATATGCTTACAACTTAAAAGAGCCTGTAGAACAAGAACTAAAGATCAGAAACTACTCCTAGCTTGTTGTCAACAAGCTAGAAACCAGAAAACCATCCAGCTTAGCTTCTAAACCCAGAATTGCTTATTTGACCTCCCAGTTGACTTTCTTTGACTTTTCTTGATTTCTTGAAATGGAACAGGATTACACTAACATAAGCTCATAGTAAGCTATAATTAGCTTATCTGAGCTTATGTAAACAGATAATAAGTATTTCCAAACAACATTTAAATTAATTCGAACCACAGTAAAGCATAAAATTGTAAAGTGACTGAAAATAAAGACAAGATATATTAAAAAGAGATCAAATTGACTGTAAAGTGACTATATTGATGACTGATAATGAAAAATACAATAAGGAAAGACAATAAAGTAAATGACGATTTAATAAAATTTAACTACTACTAAATTCCTATTACATTTGATCTATATATACAAAATACAACTGGGAAACCTTTAGCCGACTTCTCTGAGCACATCTGAACCCTTGAATTGCTCCAAATCGATCTCAGCCATTGATTCATCATTTTGGCGCCAAAATTCTCACTAGTGGATTTGAGCAGGTTAATAGCATTAAATGCATTTGGAGAGGTGGAGAAGAAGCTTTTAAAGCTTTTGGCATTGTTAGGTAGCGTGTAGGAGGAGGGGGAGTGGTATTGCAGAGATACTATGGGTGAGGTGGTTTTGGCGGGTTTGTGAGGTTAGGGAAAAGTTTGACCGAAGTCAAACTGGTTTTGTTATACCAGGGTTGGGTCGGGTCTTTTAAATAAAAGGGAGTTGGGCTTGTGGATTGGGCTGGTGTGGTTGTGTATTGGATTGGGTTAATTAATATAAAGGGTGGGTTGGTTTTATTTAATTAAGGATCCGGTTGGTTTGTAGTTAAAATATCACAAGGACCAAAAGTGTAATATTCTGAAACTTGGAGGACCAACCTGTAAATTCACAATACATATCACAAGGACCAATTATGCCATATATGATTAGCTCAAAGGTTTATTTTTGATAATTTTCCATTTTTAAAACCTTAAGGACCATTTTTGATATTTTTCAAAGTTGAGGGACTAAACTTGTAATTTTATGAAACTTTGCACCAAAGGACTTATTATGTAATTTTATGATTATTAAAGGACCTTTGATGACTTTTCCTGTTTTTAGAATAACCAGGGACTAGTTTTGACAACTTTTGAAAGTTGAGGGACTGAAACTGCCAATTATGCAAACTTTGCTCGATTTTCATCTGTTTTTAAACATTTTGCATCTGAAACATATAAAACACAATTCTGGGATAATTTCAGTATTATGATGCATTTCTGAGTGTTTTTGAATGTTTTGGCAGCTCAGATTAGGTAAAAATGATGAGTATTTAGACACTCATCAATCCCCCACACTAAACTATTGCTAGTCCCTAGCAATCTTTTATGAAGTTTTTAATGGATTTTTCTCTTTACCAAAAGCCATTACTTCTGGAGTAGCCAATTGTTTTAGTATGTAATACTTTGGTACAATGATAACCAAATGATTTTGAGCAAACCATCAGCTGTCAACGGTTTTGATTTGTCTTTACCAAAAGCCGTTTGCTTCTGGACTAGCCAACTCTTAGATAAATTATCAATATTATCTTTGGTGAGCTGATTACCAATCATGGATTTTCACTGCCTTAACCACAAGTCATAACCTTGCGGGCTAGTCAACTCTTCACTTATGAAGATATGGTGAGTCGAATACCATACAATTTTGGGCAAATTGTAAGCCATCAACGGATTTGAGACATCTTTACCAAGAGCCGTTTGCTCCTGGATTAGCCAATCCTTATGTGGGTTAGACATGGCGGACTGATAACCATTTATTGCGTTCTAAGTGAGAAAAAAATTTAAAATTTTGGCCAAAAATGGGGGTACCAGATGGTACATTTGATCAAATTCGCTAGAATTCCCCCCCACACTTAGAACTGAATATTGCCCTCAATATTCAAAGAACCGGTTGTTAAAACCAACACTTAGAACGTGAAAGGAAAATATTAATAGCCATTATTTTTATATACACACAATTTTTTTTTTTTTTTTTTTTTTTTTTTTTTGACTGTACATATTTACAACATGTGGGGCATCTCCCCCACACTTAGGTGAAACATGGGTGAAAACCCATATTTTGCTACTGTTTTTATTAACCGAGTCGCTAGCTTGACTCGACCCTGAATTGAGTTGATTCCTCCCGAACAGTCAGGTTTATCACGCAAGCTAACCGCTTGTGAACGGTCAACCGTAACAAAGGTTTCCTGAACAGCCCGGGAGAAAAAGCAATTTAAAAGTCTATGGGGAAGTAAGTGGAAGAGACCATCTCCATCGGACCTTCATTCAAGATGCTTGGATAACCAATTGAGCATAAGAAAGTTCCACACCGATGAGATAAATCCGGCATTTAAACCAATGTTAAATGGACAATGCCGGGGTCAAAGGTAATATCCTCACTCCCGAATGAGTGAAAGACAGGGGAAATCACCGGGTAGGTGAAGGGAAGAAGAGAGATCTGAACAACAATTAAGATAAGAACTTCCTCCTCAAGAATTGCATTTTCAAGTGGAGGAGGCAAGTCCTTAATCTTGATCTCCGGAAATTTATGAAGTTTAACGGGAGGGAGAGGAGGAGAATTGTCCTGATTCAACAATTTCTCAAGAAGAAGAATATCTCCCTCCAAATCAATCTCAGCGTTATCAATTCCTTCCAGAAATGAATCACACTTGAGAAAAGCCTCGATCTCTTCCAAATTGGAATCACTTCCCTCAAACGGAGGGAGAGAAGGGGAAGAGTCGAAAATGTTAGGTTGAGAAGATGGAGTGGGATCACCACTCACAGAATCATGAAAATAACCTAGACTTTCTTGAGAGTACTCCTCTGAAGCAATGTCAATGACATCTATTCGGTTAACCGATGCAGAATTATAATTTGAGGAGTACTTTGAAGTTTGATCATGGTTAAAGGTAACAGCTTCCTTATCAACACGCAATGTGATCTCATGCTTAAATACATCAATAAGAGCATGGCCCGTTTTTAGGAATCCTCGTCCAAGAATGAGAGGAACCTTTTGATCTGCGTCGAAATCAACAACCACAAAGTCAGCTGGAAAATGGAACTTACCTACTTTCACAAACACATCTTCGGCAATGCCGCATGGATGAGATATGGTTCGATCTGCAAGCTCTAGAGTCATGCAGGTAGGAGTAAGAGCCGGAAGAGAAAGTTTCTTCCATACTGAATGAGGCATCAGGTTGATGCTTGCACCTAGATCAGCCAAGGCATAGCATTCAACCATTCCTGGAAATACACAAGGTAGTAGAAACTTTCCAGGATCTCCAAGCTTCTCCGGAAGCTTTTTTAAGATAACCGCTGAGCAGTTTTCATTTAACGGAGTTTTAGCCATTTCAATCAGCTTTTCCTTGTTGCTTAATAAGTGTTTGATTGTTGATGCAAATTTGGGCATCAGAATGATAGCATCCGCAAAGCTGATGTCAAAATGTAATTCTTTAAAGATTTGAAAGAATTTGTCCATTTGTTGACTAGCTTTTTCGCGGAGCTTTTGCTCATTTAAGCGCGATGGGTAAGGAATATGAGGTTTGGATTTAGGGACAACCACTTCAGGAGTCTTAACAGATTCAAAGACAACTCCTGGTTTGGATTTTTTCGGGACAACCGGAGGATGGACTTCAGGAATCTTAACAGTATCCTCCGTCTCTTTTTCCATTTCAAACAACGGAGGAGGAATAGGGCCAGCGGGTCCCTCATAAGCAGCTCCACTCCGAGTGGTGATAGCTTTGACGAAAGTGGTATCTTCGTCATCATCACTGTCGTCATCAAGTACACTGACAGGAACAGCATTGAGCATTTCGGAATAATATCTGGCTGTTCTTTGCTCACTAAGTTTGGTTGACAAACTTTTAACCGTAAATCGTGATAGAGTTGGATCTATTCTTGACGGTTGAGGAGCAATTGTAGGTGTGAATTTTTGGATGACCGAAGGTTGGACGTATTTAGCACTTCCATTGTTAGTGGGAAGTACCGGGTCCTTTATCACCTGGAATCCAACATGAGCCTTACCACTAAGTGTAGTGACAGCTTTGAGTTCACCCCTTGGGTTGACAACAGTGTTACTTGGAAGACCTCCCGAAGTAGAAGGTGGATTAAGATGGTCCATGAGACTGGCAAACATATTTTTAACTTCGCTTTGAGAATGATCGATTTTATTTGAAAGCTCAGTTCCTTGCTTGTTTATTGAGGACTGAAATTCATTCTTCAAATTAGAAATTTGATTTTGCATTGCCTTCATATTGGTCTCATTAACCTTGATGTAGCTATCAAGCTCACTTGAGAGAGGTCTTTGGGAATTAGGAGCTGAATACCCTTGATTACCCCTTTGGGGTGGGTATTGATTGTTCGGGGCATGATATTGATTCTGCGTGTTTTGCCCTCTTTGCTGATTAGGATTATTCCTATTTGGATTATTAGGAGAAGGAAAACCGGGTGGTCCATGTTGATTGCTAGCACAGTAATTTGTTTCCACATGAGGATGGTATTGACCACCTCCTTGATTGGAAGATCCGGCTAAAGCTTTGACTTCAAATGCATTGCCATCGGTGGCAGTACAATTGTAGTAAGCGTGAGGGCCACCACAAGTAACACAAACTTCTACTTTTTTTATTTCAGCAGTGTGAGAAGTTTGCGGAGCGGACTCTTTCTTTTGTGTAGAGAAAACCAAAGCTTGAATAACCTTCGTGAGTTCAGCAAGCTGAGTATCAGTACTAGACTGACTCACGGGAGATGAAGTGGAAGGACCAGCACCAGCCTGAGAATTATATGGTCTGGCTCGTGCAGTGCGGACCTTTGACTTATTTTCAATGAGTGCAATGGCTTCCTTAGTGGATTTGCTCAGAAAATTACCTCCAGCTGAGGCATTAAGAGAATCTTGGTCAGATGGGTTTAACCCATTGTAGAAAGTGTCCATTTGCATCAAATCGGTGAAACCGTGATGAGGACATTTGCGGAGCAATTCTTTAAAACGTTCCCATGCCTCTCCAAATGGTTCATCAAACCTTTGAGAGAATTTCATGATTTCATTTTTGAGATACGTGGTTTTAGAAGGAGGAAAGAATTCATTCACGAATTTCTGAACCAGATGTTCCCATGTTGTTATCGATCGAGGGGGTTGTTTGTCAAGCCAAATTCGGGCTGCCCCATCGATGGAAAATGGGAAAAGAAGAAGTTTGATTGATTCCTCAGGGACATTTTTGCATTTGATGGTGGATGTGATTTTATTGAACCATCTAATGTGATCTTGAGGATCGTCCCTGTCAAAACCATAGAATTGCCTCTGGGTTACCAGGTTTATTAACCCAGTCTTAAGCTCAAAATTCTCAGCCACGATGGCCGGAACAACAATGGCATCTCCGTACCCAATGGTGGGAGCTTGGAGCAGCTCATTCATAGGACGGTCTTCAGCCATGATGTCAGGGGTTTTGGGATCAGTACGTAACTCGGGTACGACTGACGGAGCAGAACGTCTACGACGTCTTCGAGGTATTTTTCCAAGCTCACGAAAAGGGCTTGATGACCTAGAAGAACGAGTGCGCATGCACTTAGCAAAAATTTCAATTAAAATCAAGATCGAGAAAAAACACAAGTGAACTTAAACCAATAATCAACAAGCGTACGGTAGCTCTCTAAAAGATAAACGCACAGAGTGGCGGAGAAGCAGAGGTGGGCAATTAAATGCTCCTTAAAAACCCGCTTCTTTCAGTCCGACAATTTAATGTCAGACTATCCTAGAACCTCCGTTAGAGTTTGTTTATCAATCAAAGGTGAGCCGATATTCGCAAGTGATACAAAGGCAAGTTTTTATCTTAGGTTTGGGAACTTATTATGGCCGTACCCCCAGTTAGGTAGTACTCAGTCTTGGTTCTCGATGGTTAATTTTATTGTTTGTTATTTATTAAAGAAAACGGAAAATGTTTTTGGGTTTTTAATTTTTATATGATAAATATAATAATAATATATATAGAAAAGAAAAGAAAAATATTTTTGGTATTTTATATTGTTTTCGGGAAATAGGAACTTCTTGGACGAAGGATCTCGAATCACTAATCGCTAAAACTTACACAACTGTCGCAGCACACCTCCCCGGCAGCGGCGCCAAAATTTGATCCGTCTGAAAACGTATATATAAATATAAATAGTCTCAGAACGAATACTCGTGTGTAGTGTGAAACCAGGCAAGTGATCACCCGGATCGTTTTCCCAACGAGATGTGAATGGGCAAACTGTGAAAAGCTAGGATTAGAGTGATTGATGATTTAGATTGCTTTTGATTTTGCTTTTTTTAACAATTCTAAAAAACAAATTAAAACAAATATGCACAATAAAACTAAACGCGAATTAATTAACCTAAAAACGCGTAACAGAAAATCTAAAACGGGACAAAAACTGAAATTTATAAAATTTAAAACTTAAAAATGTAAAATGACTTAAAACTTATTTAAAAACTTAAATTATATTTTTTTACACTTTTTATCTATTTATTATTAATTATTTATTATTTAATTACTTATTAAACTATTTAAATTTATAAAAAATACTAAATGAACTAAGAAAATTCTAAAACTTTTTCTAAAAATATTACTAAGTAAATAGAAGCTAAGAAAATTATAAAAATGAAATTTACTTAATTAAAATTAAAAAAAATAAATTCTATTAAATAGAAGCTATCACTATATTTCTATTTTTGGTTTTTCTTAAGGTTAAAAATAAGATTATATTTTTCCTGGATTATAATTAACAAAATAAAATTATGAAAATTGGAATTATATTTTTCTGATTATTTTTCTATTTATTATGATTTAAATACTATTAGAAACTAAATAAAAAGATTAAAAATATTAAATGACTTAGGAAAATTATGAAAAATTACAGATAAATCTAAAATAATATTAGAAAGCTGGGAAAAATAAAAGCAAAAGTTCACAAAGCCTGGAGAGCTGATTTGGGCAAGATAAGCAATAAGCAAATAAGCCAAAAATAAGTTATTAAGCACAAAACTCAACCAAATGCTCAGGATAGGTTTAATACACTATATTAAGCACAAAACAACAAGAAAATACAAATAAGCACAAGCAATTAAGCTGATGCAAAGATTAGCAGTTGCAAAACTCAAACAGAGAATTCAGAAATAAGCCAACTTTCAAGGCAGATTAAGCACTCTAAATAAGCACTGAGATGCAATATTATGGGGGAAAACTTGAGCTAGTACTACTGGCTATTCATAGAAACAAAAAGCAAGGCAAAGAGCTTCTGTGGATAAGCTACAATATGGGTGAGATCAGCTGCTCAGGCAACTCAGTATATACTGAGTTGCTGATATGCAGGTTTGTGCAGACAAGCACAAGCCTTAGGGCTGCAAACCACTTGATGTTTCTACTCTAAATAGACCACAAAGGACTTAGAGAACCCAAGAAAAAGGACCAAAAGAGCTTATAGCTCCTTTTGGCTTATTTGAGCTTTTTAACTTCTAAAAATTCCACAAAGGACTCAAAACTATTAAAACAATGAAATGAACTTATTAAACCTGAGAAATAGCTTATAATGGCTTATAAAAGCTTAAACAAAGTTGGCCTTTATGCCAATCTACAGTACAAGCTACTTGTTTGACCTTTTGACTACTAAACCAAACAACCCTTTATAAGGTGTTTGTTTTGGATTTTCAAAGGAAATAAGTATTTTGACCAATGATAGCTAATTATTATTGACTAAACAACTTATTAAGAACTATGATAAGCAACTTTCAAAATAAAATTAAGCAATAGAATAAGTTAAGCTAGAGTTGACTGTTTTTGACTTTTTTAGAGTTTTTGAGTAAATCTAAGACACAAGCTAGTAAATACTGAAACAACTAATGAAATATGTCTAAAAACTATCAATAAGCAGGAAATATAAGTAATAAGCTACTAATAAGCACTGTAACAGTAAAATGGAAAATCAAGCAAAACTTGAAATATGCTTACAACTTAAAAGAGCCTGTAGAACAAGAACTAAAGATCAGAAACTACTCCTAGCTTGTTGTCAACAAGCTAGAAACCAGAAAACCATCCAGCTTAGCTTCTAAACCCAGAATTGCTTATTTGACCTCCCAGTTGACTTTCTTTGACTTTTCTTGATTTCTTGAAATGGAACAGGATTACACTAACATAAGCTCATAGTAAGCTATAATTAGCTTATCTGAGCTTATGTAAACAGATAATAAGTATTTCCAAACAACATTTAAATTAATTCGAACCACAGTAAAGCATAAAATTGTAAAGTGACTGAAAATAAAGACAAGATATATTAAAAAGAGATCAAATTGACTGTAAAGTGACTATATTGATGACTGATAATGAAAAATACAATAAGGAAAGACAATAAAGTAAATGACGATTTAATAAAATTTAACTACTACTAAATTCCTATTACATTTGATCTATATATACAAAATACAACTGGGAAACCTTTAGCCGACTTCTCTGAGCACATCTGAACCCTTGAATTGCTCCAAATCGATCTCAGCCATTGATTCATCATTTTGGCGCCAAAATTCTCACTAGTGGATTTGAGCAGGTTAATAGCATTAAATGCATTTGGAGAGGTGGAGAAGAAGCTTTTAAAGCTTTTGGCATTGTTAGGTAGCGTGTAGGAGGAGGGGGAGTGGTATTGCAGAGATACTATGGGTGAGGTTGTTTTGGCGGGTTTGTGAGGTTAGGGAAAAGTTTGACCGAAGTCAAACTGGTTTTGTTATACCAGGGTTGGGTCGGGTCTTTTAAATAAAAGGGAGTTGGGCTTGTGGATTGGGCTGGTGTGGTTGTGTATTGGATTGGGTTAATTAATATAAAGGGTGGGTTGGTTTTATTTAATTAAGGATCCGGTTGGTTTGTAGTTAAAATATCACAAGGACCAAAAGTGTAATATTCTGAAACTTGGAGGACCAACCTGTAAATTCACAATACATATCACAAGGACCAATTATGCCATATATGATTAGCTCAAAGGTTTATTTTTGATAATTTTCCATTTTTAAAACCTTAAGGACCATTTTTGATATTTTTCAAAGTTGAGGGACTAAACTTGTAATTTTATGAAACTTTGCACCAAAGGACTTATTATGTAATTTTATGATTATTAAAGGACCTTTGATGACTTTTCCTGTTTTTAGAATAACCAGGGACTAGTTTTGACAACTTTTGAAAGTTGAGGGACTGAAACTGCCAATTATGCAAACTTTGCTCGATTTTCATCTGTTTTTAAACATTTTGCATCTGAAACATATAAAACACAATTCTGGGATAATTTCAGTATTATGATGCATTTCTGAGTGTTTTTGGATGTTTTGGCAGCTCAGATTAGGTAAAAATGATGAGTATTTAGACACTCATCAAAGTCATTCAGGGTCCTCAAGAGACATTAAATACTAACTTAAATGCTTTAAGTATCTAGTTAGTAAATGTCCGAGGTTGGTAACTGAACTCTTATTTAATATAAGAATATTTGTTCTTTTGCCTTTCTGGCTTCCACCTCTGGGCCCCCACATTCCCACTTGGCATTAAATGCCTCTCCAATCACATTACAGATATGTGATGACTCATCTCTGCCAATTACACTTTTGCAGAACTGCTCAACTGTTCACCTTGACTGTTGCGCCAAACCAGGGAAAGTAGAGTGGTGGCATTAAATGCGGATCCTAAAACATTTTATTCAAAACAGTTTCCTAAAATTCTTTTTGAATAAATAAATCCGCTTAATACCCAAATTACCCTCCACTTCTCTTCCCTATAAATACCCCATGCAAAAACAACACACACATGTTTTTAGAAATCTTAAGCAAAAATTTTGCCCTCTTCTTTCAAAAACTAAATCTTTTGTGTGTGTTCTTAGGCTTTAGAAACCCAGAATCATTTGTTAACCCAGACCTACCAATACAAATGGCTTCTTCTAATGCTATCACATACGCCCCTAATGTGGATTTCATATTAGAGGGCGTAGACCTCACAAAGAACAATGTGGTGGGAAACTTTTCCTATCCACAAAAGTTCTATGCTTACAAGAATGTAATGAAATATCTTCAAAACTGTTTTCTTGCAAAAGCATTTACCATGACCCCCTCAGTCATCTACCATGATTACTTGAGGGAATTCTGGTGTACTGCTGTGGCTACTAGCCCGAAAGACACCAAAGAATCCATCATCACTTTCATAGTGATGAATGGGAGAAGGACTCTCTCCCTGGATTACAATGACTTCATCAAGGCCACTGGTCTTGATTTTGCTGAGGCTTTTGAGCCCAATCCGACTGACCAAGAGGTTAAGGGAGAGTTGATATTCTTGGGACCTCATGACCCTAAACGTCCTGAGTTGTCCGCTGGAGCCTTATTTGAGAAGGATCCAATTGTCAAAACCTGGTTCCACCCAGTCTGGAGGATCCTGATGACATTCGTCATTCAGGTCCTTGGAATAAATCCTCCACTGAGCAATTGAACTCATCACAACAATTGATGTTGTTCAGTCTCTTGGAGGGTAGAAAGATAGATATCGGAGGTATAATCTTCTGTGACCTTGTTGCTAAGCTCTCAGGAAAATCTAGGAAAAAACACTTGTCTTATCCTAGGTTTATTTCCTGTGTGCTTCAGGACCTCCTTGGTTCTGACTATGTGAGGCCTGACGTCGAAGGTATGAAATCTGACGTCTTACATAAGACGAATTTCACTAGTGGCATCACTGAGGTACAACCCACTGCCCTGACTGACTACATGCTAGTGGTCATTCAGGGGGAGAACGCTATTTCTTCAATACCTTCACCGACAAAGAAGGTGAAGAAGACAAAGAAGGGTCGGTCCAGTAAGGTGGTTAGACCCAAACCACTCGTCACTGAGACTGATGCCCAGAACCAACTCAACCTTAAAAAGGGGTTGAATGTGGCCCAGACCTCTGAGACACCCACTACAGAGACCCCTCTGACCACAAAACAAAGGCCAACGGAGGGCACTAAGCAATCATCCTCAGTGTCCTCGGGCAAACCTTTTCCACATGTCCCTACTGACATACACAAGTTAGTAGGGTCAGGAACAACCACCCATTCACATCCCGATGAAGGAACTGACAAATCACAATCAGTTCCTAAGGGAGAAAAGGGTTCTAAATCCTCGGTGGGGCAGTACTACTCCACTGAGAAGGGGACCCATCACCAATCACATCCCGTTAACATTCCTGAACAATCATCCTCAGGATCTCAGGGAGTTCAGGATCCTAAATCCCCAAAAGGACAGTACACTCCTGATGGGACGGGGGTCCATTAATCTTCACAATCTGTGCCTAGTGATACTACTGAAAAACACCCGTTAGTAGTTGAAGGCGCTAAGGGGGACAAAGACTCAGAGGGACAAAAACCACCCGCTGATACGGAACCCATAACCACCTCAGGCGGATCCCTTCACTCAGGAACTGCCCCCAAAAGCCAGGCTGGGAAAACCCCCCAGTTATTATGGCTAGTCAGGCTGAGCAAACCCACTCAGTTATTATGACGGGGTCAGGACCTGGCCACAACAAAGGTGAGCCCTCTTTTGAGGGGGAGCCGGATACCCTGAAGGTTCCTTCTCTGGCTGATCTTGAAATTATACTGAATGAAGAGTCAGAAGAGGAATTAGTGGATTTTGGTGATGAAGAAGACGTTCTGGGTATTGAGGAGGAAATGGAAACTGATATAACCCCTCCTCAGCACCCTGAACAACAACAATCTTCTCCTCCCCCTGAGGATCAAGAACCCAGCTCTCCCACATCATCATCATCATCAGGTGCCTCAACTCCAGCCACTCCTGAGTGGTTGAAGAGTTATGATAATGTTCTTCCGTTGACTGAAAGACAATTGGTTAAATTCCTTCGCAAAGCCAACGAGGGTCTTTATAATGAAATCACGGACGAAATGTGGATTCAGCACACTGAAGCGGCAGCCTCCTATGCCGACTTCAGGGCTTCTGTTGAAGAATCTCAGGAAAAAGTGCTTCAGGTCGCCAAACTTACTGACAAACAACTCGGCGACCTGAGAGAGTCTATTGATGAAATGGGCACTGAACAGCACAAGGAACTCTCCAACATTCTTAAGGCTATTGAATCTGTTCAGGAAGAACTTGGAGATGATCCCATCCTGATCAAAAGACTGCAGGAGTACATGGATACCCATAAGTTCACCTCCAATTCCATCATTGAGCTTCTCAAACTTCTTCAGGGGGTGGATTTCAAAACTATCAGGTCGCAGCAAGATTCAATTCATCAGGCAGTCACTGATACCAAGGGGCACCTGGAAAAGATATCCTCAGCCTTTGATCAGCTCTCAACAAAACATGATGAGCTGATCAACCACTACACCACCCATGTCACTGAACTCACCTCAACCCAAAAGGCAATGGCGGCTGAAATAACTACCCTGAAGAATGAGACATCAGAAACAAAATAGATGGTCTCCAGTATCCTCACCATTCTTCAGGCCTCTCATATAGCCCCTCCTCCTCAGTCAGCAGGTACATCCACTGAAGTTTCAGTACCTTCTGAGGGGGAGAAAATTAAAGATGGACCAACTCCTGATCCTTCTTCAGAAATTGTGGTTGTTCCTGAAACTTCCACCAGTCAACCCCCTCCCACTTCCAAAGGGAAGAAAATCATGGTGACTGACAGCTCTCCTCCAAAACAATTTGTTCAAGCCTCAACTGAAAGGCGGGCAGATCCTGATGCACCATTTTACGTTGATTTGGATGGAGGAAAAAGGTTCTTTGGGACTCCTGATGAAGTGGCTGAAGTCTTACACCAACAAGATCTCAGGAGGGCCCTAGAAAAGGACAAGGAACTCAACAGACCATTAATTATTGAGGTTGCCAAGGAGGAAATCAAGGAGTCTGATAAAGTCATTCAGGGGGATGAATTCATCAGGCTACAAGCTGAACTTCTTCAAGAACACAACAAACAAGCCAAACTAAAAGAAGAAAGGAGGCAAAGAACCTATGAGAGGTATGTGTGGTACATGACCAAAACCAAGGGCGAAGGCAAAATAACAGACATAACCATTCACAACACCAAGCTCATAAGCATAACGGTTCACAGGGGACCAAGGAAGTCTGAGGTTTACCAGCCCCTTAAATTCTCAGACTTCGGGCTAAGGGAATGGGATATGATGATGCCTATCCTAAGGAAGAAGACACAAAGCAAGACAGCACCATCTCTTATCAAGTCCCTGAACTCAAAATATGTAGAACTTGAAAGGGTAGCTAAGAGACTTGAGATTGATCATGAGAAGGCACTTGCATCTCAGGGACTGGCTATCCCTGAACCAACTCATAAGACCGGAAGGAAAAGGAAAGTAGTGGATCAGGAACCTGAACAATACATAGCTGCTCTACACTGCAACAGGATCCCCCCTGAGGGAGTCAAGTTCATTCCTAACCGAGTCATCAAGGAACCTGAATATGGTATCTTCTTCGTTGATGAATTCGCACAGCCAGCCTTCCAAAGAGTAATTGACATTGATCTAGTGGAAACAACAACTCTCCTCACCTACAAACTGATGGCGCTTAGAGTGAAGAGTCCTGAGAACGAGGAGTTTGTCAAGCTGCGGGACAAGATGATGAGTGGAAGACCTGACAAGGAGGTGTTAGTGTCTAAGAAGGCGAAACTTGAACTCATGGGTTACGTACAAGAACCCTGAGTATTTTGTACTTAGTTAGTTAGGACTTGTAATGATATTAATAAGATGATTTTTTTTATTATTTCAGTGTCCTTATTTACTTTCTAGTACATTCAGTATGAGAAGAAGTCATTAGCTCACTCATAACTGATCAAAACACTTAGGCATAATTTATATCCAAATAGGGGGAGATTGTTGGGTCCATCAGTACCCAAGAATACTTAAAACAAGATTTGGACACTAATTAACTAAGTGTTAATTAAACCGAGAATAATTCAAGTCAATGAGTGAACAGTCACTCAGTGAGTTATCTTCAGGATGCTTAAGGCGAATTCAAAAAGAAAGATTCACTACTCAGGAAGGCGGTACTCCCTGAGTATGACTTGAGCCAAAGAAGAAGATGATGGTTCAGTAAGTGATGGACAATAACTCACTGAACCCCAGTCTCCTCAACTACAATGATGTGATTGACGACTGAAGAATGAAGATAAATACTGAAGAACCCAACGCCTAAAAGAAAGGCGGGAATAGGAGGGAAGTGTTTAAGAAGATAAGAGTGTCAGACCAACCACTCTTATCTTGTCAGCAAACCTTCCCTTATGCGGCTAAAAGTCATGGAGTGTCAGACCAACCACTCCTAAGACTTTTTAGCGCATTCCTATTGGTTCTTGAAAATGAAAATTACTGTTGTAATTGTCAGACACGTTTGCTTCAACAACTTGTATTATTTTAATCGCTTTTACTCATGATACTTGTGTATAAATAGGTTCAGATAGGAGAGAAGTTAAATGTTTTTTGTACATTGAAAGCCTTAGACTTTTGTAAAACAACTTCTCTCCTACAGAGAGTAACCAGTCCCTGAGATAGCTCAGTGAGGCATATTGTTACCACTTAAGCATAGCTTGAGTTTAGATAGGAGACACCATACCTTGTCTATTCAATCCCAAGTGTTTGTTCCACAAAACACTTGGGTAATAGATTCTTTGATTCATTTCTAATAAGAATTTAAACGTTGAAAAATACTTTGTGTTTTTACATTTACGTTTCATTAACTGATAGAAAGAATCATTACATTGTATTAGTCATAAACACAAATAGATTAACTTTCTAGTTAACTCTAAGTGTGTTAAGGGAACAACAAGAACTTTGTTCTTTTTGTCACACATTTGTGAGACACTAAAAAGATTATAATTTAGCTCTTGTACATAGTACACATCTTCAAAATCTAAATTTCCTCTTTTAATTGTACCTTTACCGGAAATTTTGCCACCAACACCTCCTCCAAAGGTAACATAGCCTCCATCTATTGATTGAAAATCTGAGAGATAAGACTTGTTGCCTGTCATGTGTCTTGAACATCCACTATTTGAGTATCCTTGATCCTCTTGTTTATCAATTGAATGTTCCTGCACAGAAAAGAGAAGTATTAGTTTCTTTTGGGGACCCAAGCCATTACTGACTTGGATTTTCCTCTTGCATCAATGAAATTTAATCTCTTAAGAACAGTTGATGCAACATTGGATTTAAGAATCCAACATGCTGAGGCCTTAACAGCATTTGCCCTGTTTTCCCTAGCAGCAGAATGAATTACATGCTTAGCAGCAGAAACTGCTAGCTTTGTAATTGTTCCCTTAATTTTCCAAACTTGTTTTTGGACCATTGCTTTTGATTAAATGGGCCTATTAACAGTTTTTGATGCATGTTTTGAAGTTAATTTTGCATTTGTAACTGTTGGTTTTGGGTTAATAGTCATGAATGGTTTAGCAGCATAAACTGCTTTGATAACTGCTCTGGGTTTTGTTCTCTTAGACTTAGAGTGAATGTGAGTTTGAGGAGTTTGCCTTTTGAAATTCACTCTATTGTTTTCATACCCAGATACCCATTTGTTACAGAAAGCTACAAGATGATCAAAACTACCACATGAGTAACAAGCTTTATTATAAAAGAAAAAGTCATCACCTAATTGGTTAAACTTGAGGCCATTCCAATTTCTTTGGTTACCTCTGGGCTTGCTAGTGGATCTATATTGTTCACAATATTTAACTGATTGCCTAACATGTTTAATGTTTAAACTAGGCTTAACAGTATCCTTTTTGATCACTTTAGGAACCCTTGTTCCTGCTTTCTTAACTACTTCAGGTTTAGACATAACCTGTTCATCTTCTTCATCATCAGATACCCAGTCTTCAATGACTATTGTATCTGATCTTATATCAGAGGACACCTTGTCCTCAGGAAGTAAAGTTTTACTTAAACTTTCACTTACTTTCTTAGGTTCATCAACAACTAGCTTAGTTTTGGGTTGTACACCATATTGTAGCTCAGGTTGTTGAAATTCAGGGACACCAGAATTTTCTAGGTCAATCCCTGGGGGTTTAGGGATACCTCTGTATGGAGGTGGGACACTCTTATATCCTACTCCTGACTTAGCTCAATTAATCCCTTGACATTCTATCATGTTGGTCACACCTCTAGAAGCATGTTCTAGTGTCTGTGTAGTCAAGTGAATGTTTCCATTTTCATTTTTGACCCTATCAAAAGCCTCTCTTAAAAGCTTAATTTCAGCATCTTTAAAGAATATGTCTTGTCTTAGGAGAGCTTTTTCATTAGAAAAAGCAAGTTCATTTTCTTTGTAGTATAAGATCTGCTTTTCTGTTGATTCCAAACCACACTTATAATTAATGTAGTTTTGATGAGTTTTGCTTAGCTCTTTCTTTTGTTCATCATAATGTTTGATTAAAATTTGTAATTCTTTAAGAGCAGTACAAGCATTTGAACAAGCTTTATGAGATTGTACCTCAGAAGTAGAAAAAGCCATGAGTCCCATCTGTGAAGAATCTTCTTCTTCATCAGCCATGAAACTCCAATCAAAACCTAGCCCATCAATAGCTACCATAGCTTTTGAGTTTGGCTCAGAAACCTCCCTTGTTTTGGATGTGCTTCCAAAACCTTTGTTCTTGTTATCTTGCTGCCTTGGCCTTCTATAATCTCTTGAGAAGTGCCCCATCATGTGGCAGTTATAGCACTCTATCTTTGACTTATCAAAACCAGCAGTATCAGTATTGCTGATTAAGAGCTTCTTCCCCGTCCTTTGATAGAACTTCTTTGCTCTTATGCTAAGAAGAGAAATTTGCCAATTTAGGTTCCTTTCCTCCAGATCATCATCATTGATCTCTTGGAGGTCTTCATAGGTGAGCATGGACCCATTATTTTGACTTGTAAGAAATGCACAACAAGTCTTTTCATCCAAAATACCCATGGTACTGCTTGATGAACTAGCAGCACCAACACCGTCAACAACTTTCACCTCTTCACTTGATTTTGAGGTACTAGGAGTTGACATAAATGCCATGTTTCCAGTATTAGAACTAGTACCTCCATTCTTCTTCAAATCTTGCTCCACAATTTTAAAGTTGCTATACAAATCTATCAGCTCCATTGTATCAAGGTCTGGCTTGTTCTTCCAGACAACAACATGCATAGCCCACTCTTCTAGTAAGCTTCTTAGAAATTTTGAGTTCAGATCTTCTTGAGGTATTTCAACCCCAAGAATAGCAAGTTGGCTCACAATATTCTGAAGCCTATTAAACATATGGTCAAGCGATTCATTGTATGTAGAGGAGAAGTATTCAAACTGCTGCTTGAGCAGTGTCTTGTGGGTTTTCTTGGTGGCTTCATTTCCACCATATCTGGAAATAATAGCTTCAAATAATGACTTGTCATCTTTGAACTTGCTGAAGTTTAGAAGTTGATCATTGGGAATGGTCATCATCAGCATGCTTCTTGCCTTTAAGTCATTTTTCTTCTTTATTTTATCTTCTGCAGATGTTGGCTTTGTCTGCAGAGATGTTACCACTTTGCCGTCCACTGTTGATGAAATGGTTGTAGGCTGGTAAGAGTTTCCATCTTCAATGATTTCCCAAAGTGCATAGTCTTGCACTTGGAAATATTGCTCTATCCTCAGCCTCCACATCTCAAACTCATTCTGTTTGAGCATGGGTATTTTTGCAGCAACATTTATCTGAATAGATTCAACATCCATTTCTTCTTCTTCTTCTTCTAAATCAACTATATCAGCCTGGCGCTCTGATACCAATTGATAGGATTCGATACACTGATAAGGTGGTTAAACCTTTGTTGATTTGTGTATGTGATAAGTTGAGTTAATATGATCAAGTACGCGAAATTTACTTAATCACACTTAGAAGATTATTTGTGTTATGGAAATGGAACAGTTATGCTTGTGAATATAGAACAAAGAACATGCAATGTTATCACCAAACGATTCAATATTATTCAAGATAATACGAGTGATCTTCACTATCACTAGGGTTACAAAGACCTTGAATCTTATGTTTTCTATGACTTGTGATATATGTGTTTGTTCTATGTTCTTGAGAGTTATTTTCTAAGCACTTAATAATTCACACACTATTATGTCACATACATATCTAGTCTAAGATCTTTCTTTTATAACACAAGAAAGATCTTTATAATATTGTCAAGTCTTATCGAACGCTTGCTTTGAGAGAGTCAGTCATTAAGATACAACATGTATCTATGTTTACAACTTGTTCTGTGAATATAACATAATGACTGATCACATGGGGTAAGATATTATCTACCATGTATTGTTGACTTTAATACACATAATATCTTTTCATACTTATCCACTCAGCAGCAGAATCATTCGACAGTTATCCACTTAGCAGCAGAAAGTTCTTCACCAGCAGCAGAATGTTAACGCTAGCAGCAGAATCAAATGCTCTAGCAGTATAATGATACTTAGAGTATTTCTTTGAGCAGAAACCGATATTAAACTTCTTGAATATTTAATTCCCAACAAAAAGTGTCAATACAAAGGTTGGTGAGTTCATAGAGTTTTTAAGTAAAGCAGTTGATTTCAATAATCAAAGGTTTAGTGAATCCAAAGTGTAGCAACTTGTAAATTTCCTCAGTAATTTGTAAACGTTAATCAAGTATTAATCACCATTACTGTTCAGTTAACCATTTTTATAGGAAAATTTTGAATTTTTGTTTATTACATTATAATAACTCAAACACGTTGATACGTGATTCACCAAACATTAAAAACGAGCTCACACGCGGACTACGAAAATCAAACACACTCATTTTATAACCAAATAGATCCTTATATTAATACTCGGCCCAACTATTCTGGCCTGGTACTATTCACAAGCCCAACCCACTTTTTAAGATTATATATTTCTCTTATACCACTCGACTAGCTCACCATTACTTGGCCTCGTTTTCTTTTTATTTCGACACATAACACACCCAACTTTTTACACCATTCGAATCCTCACCCACCAAAGAAACAGGATGTCGACTTTCACATTTTATTACGAACGTTTGATTTCCTAACGAGGTCCAAAGTAAATCATCCTTGACATGATTTCAAATTCACTCAACTTTCACACCATTTAACCAAATCGATTCAAACTTTATTTCACCTAGGACATTTAATGTTTTATGATCTATTATGAGTTTAGAATCATGTTTCTCACCTTTTTACACAATATCACTCGTTAATATATCAATTTGGACTTTTGAGCATGTAGACATATTTGTATATATACCCAAATCGACACAAAACCAAACCTACACACAAAATCCTTCCAAATATATTTTGCAAATCTTCTAAAAGTCCTAAATTCTCTGCCACATTCCTGTTCGAGCAAGTTGAGATCATAAAATACAATATAAACAAGTATATGTGTCCATATATATCGATATATACACACATACGTTTCATACTCATTAACTCCCATTCACACCTTAGTTTCACATATTCTTCTAAGTCTTTCTTCCCATATTCGAGCCTCTCAAAGACCAGAAGTGTTTCTCCATTTCATTCGAGCCATATTTCGGGACTAGAACACACCATTCGATTCTTTGGTGCTTGTTCTAGCGAGTGAAGTGTTTTTCATTTGATTATGGTCCTCGTTCCCAAGTACTCACCACCTTTTAAGGTGTTGTAAGTCTTCACAACTCACTTTCCTACTTATATACTCATTTTACACATTCCATGCATCGTACATGTTTTCTTTCGAACGTATATATATTTTTCTATGCATTTTACGCTTTCTTATAATCATTTTACGTAAAACATGTGTTAATACAAATATCGTCCTAAAAATGTTATTTATATTTTACGATCTTTGCTTAGTTTTGTTAATGACAATTACAAAGTTTATCTTTAATCAAAGCATAAATAAGATTAAGTCTTTTACATTTATAGTGATATAAGTCTTTTTGAAACACATTTACACATTACAAAGTTTACTAGGAACAACATTACATACATTTTACAAGATTATTTCTTAAATTAGAAACTTTATTATAAAGTATTAGGATGACATCATGGCATGCATCATGAACATATCTTGGAAAGATTTTGTGATATTTTGTTTAGATCTTCAAGCCAAAGAGTTGACATTTGAAGATATGGAAAGATTGTGCAAGATTTGGAAAGATATGAAGATCTCTTAGCTGGCCTGACATGGCAGATCCAAAGCCATACAAAGGCGTATCCAATTTTTGGGATCCGCCGGATCCGCCAACTGTTGATCAGTTTGACTATAAATAGCAAGTTGATCATTTGGCCATTTTTATCACTCATATAGCATAAATACATACTCATTCATTTACATATCACTAACCCATATCATTCATTCACTTCATTGATCTTCCCTTTTGTAGCAAAGAAGATCACAGCATATAAGGATTAACAGTCTGTTGTTATCCTTTTAGTATAGAGTCTGTGTGATCACGTATTAGTTCACACATCATTGTTTGTATCATTCATTCAGTAGAGTTTGGTTAGTGTTTTAGTCCTTAAAATACAAAGAGTGTCGGGAGTGTTTGTACCCTTGTGAAAGAACCAACGGGAGTGGTTGTACCCGTGTAAAGAACTCGGTGTTTAGCTTAGTACCGGATAAAGATTAAGCGATGTGTAAAGGTTTTCTCCGCCTAGAAGGGAGCTTGTTTCTTAGTGAAGAAAAACTCTCGAGTTAGAGGCTCGAGGAGTGGAGTAGGGCAAGAAAGAGAGTCCTTGTAGCCGAACCACTATAAATATCCGTGTTGTGTGGTTTGATCATTTCTTTCCTTACTTACTTATATTATATTGTTTGTTTGTGCATACTTACTTTGAAATCACGTTAAGTCACAAAGCAAATTAACTTTAAATGGTAAAACTATTCAACCCCGCTTCTAGGTTTCCACAATTGGTATCAGAGCGGTGTTACTCAAGATTTTCAAAATATATTGTATTTTAAAAACTTGAAACGATCAATGGATTTTGAAAACTTTAAAGAAGGGCAATCTATGCAAAGAGCACCACTATTTGAACCAAATTGTTTCATATATTGGAAAAATCGCTTTGAGACATATGTGAAGTCAAAGGACATAGATCTGTGGTATATTATTATAGAGGGTGATTACAAGCCCATAAGTAATGATATTTCAGGTGGTCGGGATGTAGGTACCTCTTTTATTCGTCACAGTGATGAACAAAAGAGGTTGATTGCCAAAAATAATGAAGCCAAAATGATGTTTTACAATGTCTTACTTAAGAAAGAATATGAAAGAGTTTTTATGTGTAAAATGGCTAAAGATATTTGGCAATCACTAATTATCACTCATCAAGGGAACTCACAAGTCAAAGATAACAAAATTGATCTTCTTGTTCAACAATATGAACAATTTGTTATCTCTGAAGATGAGACCATTGATAGTGCCTTTGCTAGGTTTAATACTATTATTACATCTCTTAAAGCACTTGATGAATCTTTTTCTAGTAAGAATTTTGTCAGGAAATTTCTAAGAGCACTCCACCCGAAGTGGAGAGGAAAGGTGACAGCTATTGAAGAATCTAAGGATCTTTCAAGTATGACACTGGACGAGCTCATAGAAAACCTCAAAGTTCACGAAATGGTGATGGAAAAAGACTCAGAAATAGTTAACGGCAAGAAGGAGAAAATGAAGTCCATTGCCTTGAAAGCTAGAGTTGAGTCAAGTGATGAAGAGTCTTGTTCTAGTAGCGAAGACGAAGAATATGCCATGGCGGTAAGAGATTTCAAGAAATTCTTCAGGAGACGAGGTAAGTTCGTCAGACCACCTCGTGAAGAAAAGAAATCCTTCCGAAAAGACCGTGATGATAGGAAAGGAAAGGTAGACAGGAAGTGTTATAGGTGTGGTGATTCTAGTCACTTAATAGGAGAATGTCCAAAGCCTCCAAAGAACAAGTCTCAAAGAGCCTTTGTCAGTGGAGCTTGGAGTGATAGTGAAGGAGATGATGACGAGCCTAAGAACGACGAAGTTCCTCTCATGGCTCATGACACAGAAGAGGTACATTCTGACTCATCATACTCTTCTATAGATGATGAAACCTCAGAAGTAGAATATAACAAACTGTGTGATATAACTTTAAAAATCATAAACAAAAACAAGTTCTTAAAAACCAAAATGACACTTTTAGAAAACGAAGTGTATTGGCTTAAAGAAAAGGAGATACGAATGGAAAAAGGTAAAAATGCTAAAGAAACATGTGTGTCGTGTCAGGAACTTAAATTAGAACTAGAAACACTTAAGTCAACTCAGGAAGAACTTATCAAACAAAATTCGAAGTTTAGAAAGTTTGATAAAAATATAAGTTGTATAGATGAGATAACGAAGATGCAAAATTACCTCATGATAAAACCGGACTAGGTTTTATGAAACTAGGAACCTTAAGCGAGTTTAAGAAACAAACAGTGAAAGAAAAAGAAACTGTTCCAACTAAGTCAGATACCCACGGATCCGACGGATTCAAAATTTTGGATCCGCCAGTTGTACCCAAGGGATCCGCGGGTACTTTTGATGAACAGAAGGTTCTTAAAATGAATCGTACTGAATTTGTTAAGGTCACTAGAAAACCTAGCACTAGTACAACTATTAACAAACAAAAACCATCAGTCTCTATAGGAAAAGGTCAAGTTAGAAATGAGTATAGAGTTAAAACGGTTCAACAGGCACCCAAAACTAGTTTTCCCAAACACCCATTTCCAATGAGTAACTTTAACTCACAACATCATTACCAAAATAATTGGAACCAAAACATGTCTAGAAACCTTCAAGGTCCTAATTATATGCCTTGGAACACTTGCCCACCATTTCCTTACATGAACCATGATAATGTTATGTTTAACCCAAACGGACCCATGAGATATTGGTGACCACACGCTTGAGTTTTTCTTGAACATTAGGTGTGCTTAAAAGTTGAACTAGAACCAGATGAGTGGATTAAAGATAGTGGGTGTTTAAGACACATGACGGGAAACAAAAGCCTTTTCTCTACCTACCAAGTATACGACGGAGGTAATGTCACATTTGGTAGCAAGCTTAAAAGTAAAATCATTTGAAAAGGTACGATTTCTCATGACTCTCTATCTATCGATGATGTTGCTCATGTAGATAATTTAGGTTTTAACTTGCTTAGTATAAGTCAATTGTGCCGCAAAAAGTATAACGTCCTTTTCAGTGAAAATGGAAGTAAAATACTTAAAGACGGCATAACAGTAGGAAAAGGTGTTTTAAAGAATAACGTGTATGTTATGAAATTAGAACCATGTTAAATGAACAAAGCATACCTCAAACGGTGTGGTAGAACGCAAAAATAGGACAATTCAAGAAATGAGTAGAACCATGTTAAATGAACAAAACATACCTCAAACGGTGTGGTAGAACGCAAAAATAGGACAATTCAAGAAATGAGTAGAACCATGTTAAATGAACAAAACATACCTCAAAAGTTTTGGTGTCACGCTGTAGATACATCCACATATATTCTAAATCGAGTTCTAATTAGACCTTTCTTGAAAAAGACTCCATATGAGTTATACTAAGGCATAAAGCCTACTTTAGGATATTTTAGAGTGTTTGAAAGCAAGTGCTTCATTTTAAACACAAAGGATTATCTCACCAAGTTCGACCCAAAGTCGTATGAAGGTGTATTTCTAGGATATTCACAAACTAGTAAAGCATATATAGTTTTGAACAAAGAAACCTCAAGAGTCGAGGAATCATTGAACGTAACATTCGATAAAAGTCCACCTCCCTCTAAGACATCACCTTTGGTAGATGATGACTTAGTTGAAAGTCAAATGATTGATAATCAGGAGAATATTGAAAGTGAGAAAGAAGATGAACCGGTAAAAAAAGAAATAGTTAATATCAAAGAAACCAAAAGTCATCCATTAGAAAACGTCATAGGAAAAATCAATGAAAGAACATTAAGGTCTAAAGCTCAAAATGAAAGTAATTTCTTTTGTTTTGTTTCAACAATTGAACCTAAAAATGTTAATGAAGCCATAAAAGATGAATCTTGGGTCATTGCGATGCAAGAAGAATTAAATCAATTTGTTAGAAATGACGTTTGGACATTAGTCCCACAACCTAAAAATCAAACCATAATAGGTACAAAATGGATTTTTAGAAACAAAATGGATGAAAATGGAGTAGTGTCTAGAAACAAAGCTAGGCTAGTAGCACAAGGCTACAATCAACAAGAAGGTATAGATTATGATGAGACTTTTGCACCCGTAGCTAGACTTGAGTCAATTAGGATATTACTTGCATATGCATGTGCACATGACTTTAAACTATTTCAAATGGATGTCAAAAGTGCTTTTCTAAATGGTTTTATTAATGAGGAAGTGTATGTAGCACAACCTCCCGGCTTTGCCGATTTTGAAAAACCTAATCATGTCTACAAACTTAAGAAAGCATTATACGGACTTAAGCAAGCACCAAAAGCTTGGTATGATCGACTTAAGACCTTCCTAGTTGACCATAAGTATACCATGGGCCTAGTAGACAACACTCTCTTCACCAAGAAAAAGGGATCACATATTTTCATAGTCCAGATATATGTGGATGACATTATATTCGGTTCAACTTGTCAAGAGTTATGCGATGAATTTTCGAAAATCATGCATGATGAGTTTGAAATGAGTATGATGGGGGAACTAAACTTTTTCTTAGGTCTCAAAATAAAACAATTAGAAGATGGGATATTCTTCAACCAATCTAAGTATATCAAGGATATGCTTAAGAAATTTGGTCTTGAAGATTCTAAACCTATGAAAACACCAATGTCTTCCAAAACCAAACTCACCAAGGATGACGAAAGTGAATCCGTAGATAGCACTAAATATAGAGGGATGATTGGTAGTTTAATCTACCTAACGGCTAGTAGACCGGACATTATGTTTAGTGTTTGTCTATGTGCACGCTTTTAAGAAGATCCCAAAACATCACATCTTGAAGCCGTTAAACGGATATTTAGGTACATTAAAGGCACTACACATCTAGGATTATAGTATCCCAAAGGAACGGGAATAGAAACCATAGTGTACGCCGACTCAGATCATGCTGGTGATTATGTTGATAGGAAAAGTACAAGCGGTAATTGTACTTTTGTAGGACATTGTCTCACCGCATGGTTTGCTAAGAAACAAACAGCCCTCGCCATATCA